>CM053407.1:120016857-120041844 GCA_028644305.1 Xerus rutilus | reverse complement strand
CACTGTGTCAGCTCTGGCTCATGGCCTGCCTTCAGCTCATCCCAAAGGAAGCAGGGAACAGAGAGGTGAGCTGCCCCACAGCCTGCCTCGCCCTCTACTCCCCTTGCGCACAGGCTGCACCCACCACGGGGGAGCAGGGTGTGGCGCCCACCCCTGGGGGGACTCCCAGTCAGTAGGAGGCAGCTGTGTCATCAGGAAACTGCGGCCTGTCCTGTGATAGCAGGGCACACGCCATGCCTTGGGGGTGAGGGGGGGGCGCCCTGGAGGATGAGAGGTTTTTGCCACTGAGATGAGCAGTAGGGCTCAGGCCTCACGCAAGCAGTCCTTGGTGTTAGGGGACCACTAGGTGGCCAGGTGTCATGTGGGGCTGGGCATGCAAAGGAGTCCTGGCTCCTCCCTGCCTCTGCCTGCTGTCTGCAGCTGGGCTGCTTAGCAGCAGTGTTGCGGGGTAGGGGCCCTGCACCTGAGCCTGAGGGAGGCCCAGGAAGCCCTGGCCTGCGCCTCTCCTCATCCTGCCCACAGTGGCTTGAAGTTGTCCCCATCACTCAGCTGTAGTTCTCACCTGGGCAAGTATGTCTATACCTCTGCCCCACTGATCCCTAGCACCCAAGATGCTTGGCAACCAAGGATGGAATCCTTGTTGTAGAAATGAAACTGAGCACTGACAATCTACCAGGCTCTGGGCTCCATGCTGAGGATGCCCGGAGAGCTCAGAAGAAGAATGAATGCTGGTGTGGGCTGCCAGCTAGGGCGAGGTGGCAAGCAGGGCACTGTGGTGACTGCCATGGCACCTGGTCAGGTGACACCCGAGCTGAGCCAAGTCTCAGAAGCGGCCTGGGTGGTGAAGATGCAGGTAGGGGACAGCAGAAGTGACGGCGCTGAGTGTCTGGTCTGTTTCAGGAGCAAGGGTGGTGTGGCTGGGGGTTGGGGGAACTAGGTGAGGTCACAGAACTGATGAGGGTCAAGGCAAGTGGGCTGCGGGCAAGTTTTGAGCAGGAGGTGGGGTGGGAGGTAGTCAGCCCTGGCCGTCTCTAGGTCCTGGGTCTCTAGGAGTGCGAGTCAGGGTGTTTCTGCCTGACTCCTCCTCCTCCGTGCCTGGTCTCTGGCCCACATCCACCATCCACTATTTCTGCTTCAAGGGACCAGCTTGCCAGGCCTTCCCCTCCTCCAAGTCTTCTGGGGCTCCCTGGTGCCTGGGGGAGGACATGCCCAGCCTCCTTGCCTAGTACCCTCCACTCCCCCAGGTGCCAGCGGGACTCACACCCCACCCAGGCCACTTCCAGAGGTGGTCAGGTTGCAGCACTTTCTCTGAGCCTGTCTCATTTTGTGACGTGAGATCAAAGACCTTGGGCCACCAGAGGGTCACATGAGCTCCCACATGTATCTCCAGACAGAAGATGGCTCTGGACGGAGTTTTCTCCCTTGTGAATCTGGCTAGTTGATATCAAAGATCCCTTTCCTCTGGAACGTGCCCACTCTGGTCCTGGTGCACTTCTCATTCCTATTAACTTGCTCTTGGAAGTTTTAAGACATGTTGCTGGCCTGTGACTCTCAATATTCTGGAAATCACTGGCAGGGAGTCCATGCTCTTGTGTCTGATGTACAGCAGGTGCTCAGAGTGGGGCGTGACAGCTCCGTCCTCCCATAGCCTGTGTGTACTTCCTCACCTTGTCCCCTTGGCAGACTATTCAGCCAACACAACCACTCACTTTATGCCTAGCTCTGACCCAAAGGTGGGAAGGTGGAGAGAGGCCTCCTGAACCCAGGTGTGCTGGGCAGGGGAGCGCTTGCTGCTGCTGCTGCTGTAGAGCCTGTGTGCTTCCATTGTTTCTGCAGCCCAGTGTTCTTTCACCAGTGTCAGTCCCCTGGGGGCTCCTTTGCACACAGTATGGCCAGATTCTTCCCTGTTGCTGAAGTGGGGACAAGCCAAGGAGCAGTGTCCATCCCTCCAGAAGGCCAGATCAGTGAGTGACTTGAGCCCAGGACTGGCTGACTCAGACCTTAGGGCAAGGAGGAGGCTATGTGGAGTTTGTGCAAACCTAGGGGTTTGTGAGCGAGATTTTGGGTGGCCTTTGCCTCTTACACTCAGTTTCCATGCTGTCCACCCCAGAGACTTGCTAAGGAACCTTGTTCAGGAAGTTTCTAAGATAGAGGCTTCTTCACCTTGATCCCCCGATACCTTGGAGCAACATAAGGTCTAAAAAGAGGACAAAGTCTTGAGAATGCATGGGTTCTGCTGCAGGACTTCTCAGAGCCAACAGTGGGCTGCTGCGTCGCTGATTCTGTACTTAAACAACTTTTGGAATTGCCTTGGCTGCCAGGAAGCTCAGAGACAAACTATAACATGAAAGGTCACTTTATTCTTTTTAGGTTGCTTTCTGATTCCAACCAGTAAGACTGGCTATCAGGTGCCTGACACACCCCACTGAAGGTGGCTGTGGGCACATGGCAGAATAGAGTGCAGCCAGTGTGGTAGAAACCCCTGGAAGGTGCCAAGCCAGGTCTGCTAACTTTTTTTTTTTTTTTTTTTTTTTGGGTACTTGACCACTGAGCCACATCCCCAGCCCTATTTTGTGTTTTATTTAGAGACAGGGTCTCAGGGAGTTGCTTAGCGCCTTGCCGTTGCTGAGGCTGGCTTTGAACTCGCGATTCTCCTGTCTCAGCCTCCTAAAGTGCAGGGATTACAGGTATGCGCCATCGCGCCCGGCTTCTGCTAACTCTTGATTCACAGGAATCATTTCTGAAGACGGCTTCCAGGTGACAGCGTGAAGGAACACAAGGGCAGGCAGGCTGGGGGTCCAGAGCCACCATGGGAGGAAGAGGGAATGGCGCATAGCTGTGCGTCTGCCCTTCTTACAGCTGTCCCTCTGTGACAGACCCAGAGCCAGGGCTTGGTTGGCTCTAAAAGCACGTGGAACTTTGTTCAGTTTCTGCATCCGCCAACCAGACTAGCCTTGCAGGGTTCACCCTGGCCTCTGGCTCCTTCATGGTGTTTTCAAAACAAAGTTCTGAGCAGTGCCTCATGTTAAATGCAGTCACAGTGAAATCCATTCTGTCTTAGTGGAAGTTACATTTACTTCCCCTTTATCACAGGAGTGGGTAGGTAGGTGTGTGTTTCCCTACAGGAGCATACTGGCAAGCGAATGCGAGCTCAGGCATTTGGGCCACTTCGTTTTTTGTTTGGTACTGGGGATCGAACTCAGGGGCACTTGACCACTGAGCCACATTCCCAGCCCCATTTTGTGTTTTTTACATAGAGACAGGGTCTCACTGAGTTGCTTAGCGCCTCGCTGTTGCTGAGGCTGGCTTTGAACTCGGGATTCTCCTGTCTCAGCCTCCTTAAGTGCTGGGATTACAGGCTTAAGCCACTTTGGAAGCCGTTGTGCCGGCATGGGCTTGACTCTCCAGCCAGAAATCTGACAACAGCTAGTGGGGAGCCAGCCCCCACCCACCTTTTTTGCGTGCAATGCTAGGGATGGAACCCAGGGCCTTGCAAAGTGGTCTACATGGAGCTCCAGCCCTAACTTGAGAGAAAGCTGACTTACAGCTGACACGGCTACAGCCTGGAGGAGGGCTGAGTACCTTGCACAGGAAGTGGCAGGGTCAGGGCTGTACTCTAATAAAAACTCGAGGGTAAGATAACTATGAAGTCCAGCAGAACGGTAGCTGCAAAAATGCAAGCCCTACTGTTGGACCAGGGTCAGAGCTGGTTGGCCTGTCACTTTGAGCTTCCTAACAGAGAAGAGTCAGAAATGGGCCATTCCCACTCGATTGGCCATAACAGAGACCAACTTCTGGATGTGGGGCCGAGCACACGTGCACCCCACAAACAGATACAGCAGGATGTGGTGGGTGCCATTCTACTGCTCACCTCCAAATGCCTGAAATGGTGCTGCCTGGAGGTAGACCAGAGGGAGCCTGAGTTGTCCAGATGTTCCTCCAGCTGCTGAGAGCCTAGGGGTTTGGGCCTGGCTTCCCCATTACCTCTGTAGCTCAGATGGGCTGCTGCTTGGTTCTCATGCACAGCGACCAGTGCCCCAGCCCCTGGTGTTGCCCATCAGGGACATACTACAGGCCAGGGAGTTTGGTGCTGGCACACTGACTTGAATTCTAACTGGGGCTCCCACACAGGGCTGTATGGGGACCTGGGGAAGAACTAGGCAGGGCCACTGTGGGCAAGGAGGGGGAATCCTTTCTTCCTTGGCCTGCCTGCTCAGCAGTTCCCCAGCCCCTGAGGTGGAGCTGGGAGGGAAGCTCCGACAGAGTGAGACCAGCAGCTCTGCTGGTAAATCTCAGTGCTTACATGAGAGGAACTGAAAGACCAGGCCTAGAGGGAGACAGCGCTGGCCTTCCTGCTACTTCCTTCAGGGGAGCCAGAGGGGAGGGGTACGTGTATGTCTGGGAGGCAGTGCCAACCAGGAAGTATGCATCGATGCCTTACAAATGTGGCGGATAGGAGAAGTGGCCCTTCTCCTTGGCTCTGGTGAGGCATCACCACCCTGTCCTGACCTGCTTTGGGAAAAAGCCCTGGCGATGCTGTGGGCCTGGGATTGCTCGTTGTGTGGCTTACTCGCCACCTTCCCTCCCTCATAGCAGCAAGCCCGAGGATTGCTGTTTCCCCTCACCTGTGGAGATGACAACCAGGAGCAGGCCTTAGTATCCCCCACTTTTTCATCAGCACCCTCTTTCCCCCCAAAAAAGGGCCAGCTCTCAGAGCTGCGCGGTGCCTGCCTATCTCGCAAAGCCCAGTTCAGGGTGGGCCCTTCCAGCACCTTGTCTTTGAGCCTGCCTCCTTGCCACCCCCACCCTCCTCTGCTGGCTTGGTAGGGGCGGTGGTATTTTCTAGGAACACCTGGTTGTCTCTTGGCCCTTGGAGAACAAGCCACTGGATAAAGAAAGGGGAACTCAGCTGCTTGAGAAAACCCCCAGGAGAGGATGGCTAGAGGGCTCCCTGGAGCCCACCACTGTCAGGACTGGAAGGTGGTCTGTCCCACTTTGTGTGGCTCCACACAAAGTGAGGTAATTTGGGGTGGCCATGCTAAGTTTGCTCAATCGGGGTGTCATGTGATGAGAAGGGTGGAGCTCTCTGTACCACCAGGGGTCATAGGTGTCTGAGCTGCAATGTCCATAGGTCCAGGCAAAGGGGCAGGGAGGTCTCTGCACAGAGTTCTTGGCATCTCGGCGTGGAAGGCAGTGCTAGCTGGCACTTGACAAAACACTTCAGGGGAGGGAGACCTCAGGGTGAAGCCTTGATCATCCTCTTGCTCTCCTAGAGTTCCAAGCCCAAGCTCCAAACAATCTGCTCCAGCATCCAGGAGGTCCGGCGATGCACACGCCTTGAGATGCCAGACAACCTCTACACCTTTGTGCTGAAGGTGAGTGGCGGGGCTCCCACACCATGGGGTGAGGAGACACTTCTCAGACCTCCACCCACAGCTGTCCCTTTTTTCTCTGCCAGGTGAAGGACCGGACAGACATCATCTTTGAGGTGGGAGACGAGCAGCAGCTGAACTCGTGGATGGCTGAGCTCCGGGAGAGCGCAGGCCGAGGGTGAGGCTCGTCGTCCCTGTGCCGTCCACCTGCCCACCCAGACCCACCGGGTCCTTAAAGCATGGCCTCTTCTCTGGCAGGCTGGAGAGCACAGATGCAGAGCTGCACATTCCCACTGTCCCAGAGCGCAGCACGTCCAGCTCCCGGAGGGGAAGCACAGATTCCTTAACCCAAGGTGACTGGGTCAGGTGCCCCTCCTCTTGGCACATGTAACGTGTCATGGGGCCACCACTGAACCATCTTCTATGTCAGGTGCTTCTCCCGGGGGACTGCTGGACCCAGTCTGCCAGAAAACGGATCACTTCCTGTCCTGCTACCCCTGGTTCCACGGCCCCATCTCCAGGGTGCAGGCAGCCCAGCTGGTGCAGCGGCAGGGCCCTGATGCCCATGGTGTGTTCCTGGTGCGGCAGAGCGAGTCCCGGCGTGGGGAGTACGTGCTCACGTTCAACTTCCAGGGCAGAGCCAAGGTATGGGACAGGGCAGGGGGGCCGTGCCAATCCTCTCGCTGGAGCCCAGGGACCCTGCGAGCCTGCCTGCCTTCCCTGTCCTGCAGCACCTGCGCCTGTCACTCACGGAGCGGGGCCAGTGCCGAGTGCAACACCTGCACTTCCCCTCGGTGGTGGACATGCTGCACCATTTCCAGCGCTCACCTATCCCACTGGAGTGCGGTGCTGCCTGTGACGTCCGGCTGTCCAGCTACGTGGTAGTCGTCTCCCAGCCACCAGGTGTGACACCGAGGCCCTTTGCTGAAGGGGGTGGCTGGCGTGGGGAGCTGCAGTGAGGGTGAAAGCTGGCCGCGCGCCATGCAGTGCAGAGGCGTGGTGGTTCTGACAGCATGGTCTTCTTGGTCCTTACCCTAGGTTCCAGCAACATTGTCCTCTTCCCTTTCTCCCTACCTTGCTGGGACTCGGAGGTGGGCCTTCCCCACCTTGGCTCTTCTGGTTGTCCCAGGGGATTCGGCCCAGAGGGTCTCCCAGGCCGATCATCACCCCCAGAGCAGATCTTCCACCTGGTGCCTTCACCTGAGGAACTGGCCAACAGCCTGCGACACCTGGAGCCTGAGACTGTGAGTCGAGCCCGAGACTCAGACTATGAAATGGACTCATCCTCCCGGAGCCACCTGCGGGCCATAGACAACCAGTATACACCTCTCTGATAGACAGCGAGGGATCCAGGCCTCCATAGCTGCCCCAGGAGCACAAGCAGAAATGTGGCCTGTGAATGTAATGATCTTTCCTTCCTTCCAGAGAGATTTAAGGGACACTGTCAACTGCTCTTCCCAGTTTGGATGTGACCCTTCTATTAGGCCTGTTAAAGGGCCTCCCCTGCGTTCCGTCCATCACCTGGCTTACCCCTTATTGTTTACAGGTATAGTTCTTGTCCACAGATGCTGCCAGCTCTTGTCCCTCAGAGGAGCTGGGGTGAGGGCTGGAGCTGGCAGTGGAAACTTGTTCTTTTTTCACTGACACTGTCATAGCTGACAGACTTTCTATGGGGGGCGGGGAGTTGTCATCAGGAAGCCCAAAACACTAACAAGCCCTGGGTTCTCACATTGTAAAATCAGTCCTGTGGCAGGCCCACGCCACATGTGGCCATTCCTACTCCTGCTTCTGCTCTCAGCTTTAGGACAAAAGCTCTGTCAGAGAGACAAGCTAAATTTTAAACATTTTACCTCAGATTTTGTTAAAGAATTCAGGTTTCAAAACTAAACCATTGCTGACTTCATTGCACTGTTTCAGCTAGCACCCAGGCCGTTTCTGCCATCAGGGACAGCTCGGCAAGCCCTGCTCGACATGTTCATGTTCAGAGCCAGCCTGGTGTCCTCATCTGTTTGTTCTCAGGACAGTCACCTGTTGCTTAGTAGCTACTGTCCTCCCTAAACATACAGAAGTGTGTCACCCTTTCAGGGAAGTTCAGGCCATTGCTGAGGTGGGGTGGCAGGGAACAGTTCTACCCTGGTGCCTTATAAATAAACTGGATTCCGGTTTACAGCAGCTTCATGGAGAGTTCAATTAACTGGGGGAGGAGAGGCAAAAAGGGCTCCTGGGCCCTTTAGTAAATGTTTCACCAAAAGGCTGGCTCAGAGGCCCCCCTGCCAGTGGCTTATTAAATTATCCCAAGTAGGCTTTAGGCTCCTTTTTTTTTTTGGTACTGGGGATTGAACTCAGGGGCACTCGACCACTGAGCCACATCCCCAGCCCTATTTTGTGTTTTATGTAGAGACAGGGTCTCACTGAGTTGCTTAGCGCCTCGCCGTTGCTGAGGCTGGCTTTGAACTCGCGATTCTCCTGTCTCAGCCTCCCTAAGTGCTGGGATTACAGGGGCTTTAGGCTCCTTTGTGAGCCAAAATGGAAGCTAGGAATCTGCCACAGCTAATGAGCAGCTCCCTCCACAGCCACCGTTCACCTGCTGAAACACGTGGGTCCTAGCACACATGGGTGCAGACTCTGCCGTCAGGGAGGTGCACAAGTCAGACCTCCATCTACACTTGCCTTTCACAACAAGGGAATAGTTCACATGGGGCTGGCTCTGCCCAGAACCTTCCACAGAAGGCTCAGGGGGATGGGGGGGATGCGTGCAGTCAGCTGCACCTGCATGCTAGCAGTACAGCCACCAGGCTTACCACAGTGGCTTCTAGGAAACAGGATTTAGCAACAGCTTAACATTCCCAGATACATCAATAAGTGACATGAAGCCAGGAGCAGTGGCTCGTGCCTGTAATCCCAGCACTCTGGGAGGCCGGCGAGTTCAAAGCCAGCAACAGTGAGGTGCTAAGCGACTCAGACCCTGTCTCTACATAAACCACAAAATAGGGCTGGGGATGTGGCTCAGTGGTCGAATACCCCTGAGTTCGATCCCCAGTACCAAAAAAAACAAAAGGTGACATGAAACCTCAGCCCCAAACAGTACTGCCTGCCTTATCTGAGGGAAAGATTTGGTCTGTTCCCTCCAGTTATTCTACTCTAAGAGAAAACTTTCACTTCTAGAATATTCTGGAGATTCTTAAGGGGATTGAGGAGGCAGCCATCTCTGTACCACTCTAAAAACTATGGGTGTGTGCATGGATCACAGAGCAGATCCAGATCTGTGGTCCATTTTTTTGTTTGAATAGTAGGGATTAAAACCAGGGGCTCTTTACCATTGAGCTACATTCCCAGCCTTTTCAGTTTTTGAGACAGGGTCCCGCTAAGTTGCTGAGGCTGATCTTGGACTTGCAATCTTCCTGCCTTAACTGCCTACGTTACTGGGATCACAGGCAAACACCACCACACCCACTCCATGGTCCATTTTTAAGGATGTTGGTCTTTATTTTCTATAAGCAGACTTCTGTTTAAAAAAAAAAAAGCTAAGTGCACACTGAAGAAGCAAGCAACATTCTGGATTTCTTTTTTAAGAGAGACAATTCATCAGTCACTGATCCAGGTTTTCTCCTATCTGCACAGGGAAGGGGACAGGTAAATGCCTTCCAGGCACCAGTTCAAACATCTTCCAGCTAAGGGCACTCACTTCTCAGCAGTTTCTCAATACACACCTCTCAGGTAGTGAGTGCCAAGAGGCACACCACATACTGCAAACTTAGCAGGTCTAAACCACAGGCTGCAAAGATTTGTGACAGTTGGAAGTCCCCAGCCCCCAGACTACTTCCTAACTGTGTCCATGTTACCAGGAGGCTCATATACATTCTGACAAAAAGCCCCTTCATGCCCCTGGAAAAAGTGACACTAAACCAATACCTTTCTGCTAGAGCAGGTCAACCTGGCTAAAGGGCAACAGTTGTCCCCAGGGAGGCAGGCACACCGCTGGCTGCAGCAAGTCTGCCACAGTCCACACTTCCTCCTGCCAATCCTCACTGGCAGCCGAGGCTGCACCAGCAACTAAGAGCAAGGCTCTGAGCACCGAACTGGACACTAAGTGGCAAGAATTTGTCCAGTTAGCCCTACATACAGACCACAAGTATCACTCAACAGCTCTCAGCACCACCACGTCCTTCATCTGACTACTGAACTTTTACAAACTAACAGTCACCAGCACCAAAGAATTAAGTCAACTAACCTGCCTTGAATTTTAGACCAGCAATCCATATGGCTTTATCTGGTATAAATCTTCTGCCTTTGATCATTTCTGGACCGTGTAGGAAAAAGGAATAGCAATCATTAAAATCTTGGGCCAGAGAACACTATTTTTACGTAACAGTTTAACTTAAATCAAGGCCTTGAACTCTTCCTGAAGGGTTGCCTGAGATATCTTTGTGCTTTTTATTCAGGGCTAAGTCTATTGCAAATGTCATGTTAGCACTAACATCTTTGAAGTATATTATCCACTGCCTTTTAACAAGGACACACATCAGACATCCAAAGTGTGGCTGGAATAAGCAGCACACAGTGATAACAGAGTGGATTCCTCTTGTATCAATACAGAGGCAGAAGGTATTTGGAAAATCTTTATGTATTGTTTATGTACTGTACAAGTAACTTATTCTTGAATAATGCAAATTTTGCTATAATGTACAAGTTGCTATATGTGAATTAAAATTTTTTCAGAATCTTAATTTGTTGTCAAAATGTCCAAAGGCTCTATTAAGACCATGTTCTCTATTAAAATCCTTTTCCTGCTCAAATACTTGCTTTCCCACCTTTCCTCCCACAAACTAACAAATACTTACAGGAATGCTCTACCTCTGAGCTACAACTCCAGCCTTTATTTATTTTGTGCCAGGGATTGAACTCAGGGGCACTAGACCACTGAGCCACACCCCCATCCCTATTTTGTGTTTTATGTAGAGACAGGGTCTCACTGAGTTGCTTAGCACCTCGCCATTGCTGAGGCTGGCTTTGAACTCGCGATTCTCCTGTCTCTGCCTCCCTAAGTGCTGGGATTACAGGTGTGTGCCACCGTGCCCAACAAGCCTTTTTTATTTTAAGACAGGGTCTAAGTTGCCCAGGCTGGCCTCAAAATTGTGATCCTCCTGCCTCAGTTTCCCAAGTCTTCCAACACTGCATATTAGCCTAGTGCCTCTGCAGCACTATCCTGGGATTACAGGTGGATGCCACCATGTTTGGCTTTATTTACTTTTTTAAAAGTCTCCTGCCCCCTACTGGTAAAACAAATGCCTAAACTAGAACAGCTCTGACACACACATTTTGTTTCTGGAGATATGAAAAAGGAAGCTTACAGAATCAGCGCCAGCTTGAGGCTGTGGACTTTCAGTGCTGCCCAACTCTGGCCAGGCTTCCTCCTTCTGAAGCCGACTGCTAATCCACCAAAGAGAATATCTCAGTCTTGTCATTTTCTAGAGATACCTTGAACCAAAACTAAAGGTGAAGAAGAAAAGTCATTGACAGCCACTACCTTGCAGGATGTTAAAGCAGCACTCAGCCCACCTTCCTCGATAGCCACTCTTTCTACAGTACACGGAGTAGCTTAGACAAACACACACTAACTTGATATCAGTTTTTAAAACTTTTTTTATTTTTTAATTTTTTTTAAGTTTTTATTTTATATTATCTACAAAGTAAAAGTTTTTCCCTTAACTTAAAAGTTGAACCACTGTAGACAGTGATCACCTCATCAAACTTGATTTATAAATAATAATCCGTCAGTTTGACGGTAAGAATTTACTGAACCTTTGTCAAGTTTAGTAAAAGGGTGTTCCAAGTCTTGATTTTTTTTTTTTAGCAGTAATAGCAGCAAGAATCACTCTTGTTACTTCTTTGCTAGCTGATGTGTTCGTGACTTTTTTGAGGGCCATTAAAAAATAAATAACTTCCAGTTTTGGCAAGCAGAGCTGGGGTACTTGTGGGACTTGGAAACAGCATATGGAATTATGGAACAGCCCACAAGTTCCTAAATGCCTCTACTCGGTCCAAATATCTTTCACTGCAAAGTGAACTGTTAGCATTCCTATTGGATGTTACAAGAAATCAACATATATTTTTAAAAACAAAATAAATGAAATTCTAGTTTTCTGTGCTTCCAGTTGGTAGAAGCAGAAGAAGGGAGGAGGGAATTTGGCCTTTCGGTTCCTCCAGGGCAGCCTTACAACTGCTGTTGGTGGTGGGCTTGTACTGTAAAAAAAAAAAAAAGTGAATATTTAAACAGAACACTGGCAACACTGCATATTAGCCTAGTGCCTCTGCAGCAATATCCTGTGAACTATCCTCGTGCTAGCTAAACAGGACTCAAAATTTATTCACTTGCCCCCTGTCATCTGCACCAAGGTGGGGAGGGGCGGGTGGTGGGTGGGTAGAAACAAACCAGTCAGACGTAAAACCACTTCAGATAAAACTCCCAGAAGACTTGCTGCTCAGGGCCAGGAGAAAAGGCCTTAATGTACCCCTCCCCAAATCTTAGCCAAGCACAGTATTGCTTTCAGAGTGACAGGTGAGACTGAAATATCGCCATGGCAGCCATCTAGCACCAGAGCACAATCGCGGGGATCCTCCCCCACCGGGGCATAGGCTGGCGCTGTTGCTACACTCAAACCAGTCCGCACACAGCACTTGCTCATCAGCGGTCTCCACGCTACAATCAAACTCTGCCATGGTAATAACCCCCCACGTCAGCCTATTGGGACTCAGGAAGGAGCACACTGCACTGTCCAGCCTATCATAACAAGGAAGGCCAACTGAGTCCTAGGCATGCATCAGCTACCCGGAATGCTGCTGCTGCTGCTTCTCGTCCAGCCAAACCCTGTATACCATCAGAACACACACAGACTGGGCTCCTGGAAGCCTCAGGCCCTGACACTGACTGACATCACAGTCCCTCCTGTGCGCACTTGGATGGGTCTTGCTGTTCTCGAGTGCGGGGCTAGAAGCGCTGGCCCTGCCTGCCATTCAACCTGTGCGAGCAGAATGCTTGGGGCGCCCCGGCGGCCCCTGCACACACACGCCTCACCTGAAGGGTGCGTCATATAGGGGAAATGCGCTGTTGTCGAGACTGGAATGGGCTGTAGTGCACTTTGAGCGAGGGCGGCCTGGGGACCGCCGGGTGGCTGTGTCGTCATTAGCATCATTGGCGCATGGGCAGTTGGATGAGAAGGAACCATTCCTGACTGTACATGAGCCTGAAACAGAGAGCTCTTTTACGCATACAGGCAACATCTCCGGCTTAAACAACATGTCAACTGTTCCTTTCACTGGGCTGGGATACTCAGGAAAGGGCAAGGGTGGGCCTCAGGGCCCTTTTTTTGTTATTTTTTCCTCCTCTGGAGACACTCCCTGGTTCACCTTTTGATAGATCCTGCAGAAGCCTGAGTAAATGTCAGGGCTGCAACGACCTGGTTGCCAGTGTTTCTCATCACTGAATCTGGGGAGTAGGGGGGTGGGCAGCAAGGTCTTCACAAAACGCAGGCCTGACCCGAGGGCAGCTTCCTCAACTTACTATGACATGAGACACAATAGTGCTTCAGGATCAGGCTTCCCTGTGAGGCCTGAAGTCATTTTACAGAGAGCATTCCTTTCCAATAGGAAAGCAGATTGCTGCCTGGTAAGCAGGACTGTCAGATGCCATCCCAGGGGTGTCCTAGCCCTCTCCTCGCGTACCCCTCCCCCTCTGCTGTGGCCTGGTCACCAAGCAGGGAGAAGGAACTCCTGGGCTCCCTTTACTCTCTAAAAGGTTTGCTGATGGAGTGGGAGGAGGAGGAGGAGGAGAAGGAGGAGGAGGAGGCGGCGGCTGCGGATAATGGCTCCAGTGCAATGGGAAGGAGTCATCTGAAACTATCTGGGCCAGCCCAGGGTCTCTGTACCAAGTGATATCAAGTTCAAGTTGGAAAGGAGATTTTAGCCCAAACAGCCGGACCCCAGCTCTGCAGGGGGATAGCAGGGCCAGGAAGAGCCCTCGTTTCCTTCTTCATAGACTACGCACTGTTCTAGACCATAATCCTCGAATGAAATGCAGTTTAACTCACATATTCAAATAGGCCCATGGCACATTTGAGCTTCACTGCATTAACCTTTTTACTCTTTCTGCACAAATCAACAAATGAGGTTTTCTGGAACCCCAACTTACATTTGAGTTCACATACCTATTTAGCCACCATCCTCTGCTAGGCACCTACAGGACCCCAGTTCTCATGAAGCTGATTCCACCAAAGCACTCTGACCCACACTGAACAAATCGGCTCCCTCCCCACTATCAGGAGCAAATCAACTGCAGTGCACTACACTACAGAACCTGAACACTACAGGGCGAGGAGATCCAAACTCTCCCGCACTGTAGACCACTGGTTACAAGGTACATTCTGAGAGAGCTCCAACTGTGCCCAATCTCTAGCCTAACACCTTGCCAGAGCCTCCTTGGCACACTATTTGACAGGAGATAGAATTCAGTGAGATAGGGTCTCGCTAAGCACACCTACAAAAGTTCTGGTATAAACATAGCGGAGACACTTAATACAGCCAGGCCACCCTCAACAGCTCCAGGGAGGGCCTTCAGGACAGCACTAGAGCCCAACTTCTGTGCAGTTCCTTCTCCTCATGACAATCCAACCTAGCACTGGCCTGCACTGGACCTGTCAGCAGCTGATGCAGACGGCAACCACACCTTTCAACCTCTGGAAGCTTACACTGGAAGTGCTCCAAAGTTCTTCCAGGGCTGCTCTTTAAGAAAAACAGGACACCTGGATGTTTCCAGCTTCTACTTATACTGCACCAAAGTACAAAGCCAAGCTCTCTCAAGAAGTACAACACATGGTCAAAACAGATGGAGGGATAACCAGGAAAAACGACTGCAAAGACTTCTTTGGAATTCATGACTAGCATTCAAGCTGACTCCATGAAGGCCTTCCAACCCTGCCAGGCTTCCGTGTGTATGTGTGGAGGGGTGTGTATATATATGCGCGCACACACACACACACACACACACACACACACACACACACAGGAGTGAAGCTAAAGAGAGACACAGCAAAGCAGACACAGGGAGGAAAGGACTGGGTACATTCCAAAGCCAAATAAAGATATTTTTAAGGTCTCAGCTGGGAAATGTTAAGGGACTGACCAGTAAGTAAGCAACTTCACTGATCCCATTACAAAACCACACCAACATTTAACTGAGGCCAGATCACGTGTACTGAGCAGGGAAAGAAGACAGGCAAATGGCACCACACACAGGGTTTCCTAGCTTTGAGAGCATCTGGCTCTTTGCTGCTTATCTGAGAACCACTACATCCTACTCCATCTTCACAGGAAGTAGGCTAATGCTGGATTACCTGAGGTACATGGGCCATGTGGGGTGGATTGGTATATGCCGGCTGAACATGAGAAGGATGGATTGTAAAGACGGTCTGTTGTGCTGTTGGGAAACTATTCTGTGGCGACTGCGTATTGGAGGCAGGTGTCATGGAAGGTGGGGTTGGTGCGAGCCCCGCGTGGTAAATGGCTGACTGCTGCTGTGGACTGGCCAGATGGAGAGCCTGGGCGGCCTGGTGCTGATGGTGCTGCAAAGCAATAGGGAAAATGTGAGAAAACTTCTTTAATGAGAAGAGATTAAAGGTCACAGAGTTCTGCTTTGCACCTGAAGAGGCTCTCCTGGGCATGGTGAGGTGAGGACAGGGCAAAATCCAGAGACAGAACAGCAGAGGTGATTGGGTTTCCCACCCAGACACACTCCTTGCTGGGGTGCTAAAGCCTGACTCTCAGGCTGGGAGTTATAAGTCCCCAAACAAGCAGAGGAAATTGACAAATTCCCTGTCAAAGAGACCCTTAACTATCTGCATTCATAAACATGACTAAAGAAGCGAATAGGAAAAAAATTTCATCACTTAAACTTTAGGAATGAAATAAAGTCCCAAGCAAATATGAATTTGTTAAATCATAAACTTTATATGAAATTAGATTTTTCAGCATGAACAGGTTTCTAAAGCTCATCTCATCACCTTAGTCACATCATATATCCCAAATCAACTTTTTAATCCCCAACCCCACCCCACAGGTACACAGCTGAATGCTGATTTCTGCGCTGTGTGTTCTGACCCCTGGTGCCTTGCTCCTTGCCCGACTCTGAAGACAGTACACAGTAGCTACAAGGAGGCAGCTCCATGCAGGCCCAGCTTTCTCCTTACCTGAACAGGACTGGGTGCAGGATGACTTCCACCATGTTGGCTCTGTTGCTGTCCGGTGGGGGTAGCTGAAGGCTGAGGATGTGGAGTATGTGGGTGCAGGGTGGTGTTGGGGTGCGCATACTGCTGAGCAAGGGAGCCCGTGGAAACTACAGTGAAAGAAACAGGACTGTGTCTAACTGCCATGTGCAATGACCACCACTGCTGCTCTGTACCTCGTCAGCTGAGCTTTCTTGACATCACAATGCCTAAGGTATGCTGCTAACAATCTCTACAGCCATTTGAACCATGCAAGGTCTTAAATAAGTTTAAAATTATTGCTTAACAATCAGACTAGCATCTGATTTGTACATAATATAGTTGTACACATTAAAATCCGGCTAGTTTGAATTTACTCTTAAAATAGTCACTAGTTACCTGCAAAGGCAACTTAAAAGCCTAGGCAGAAACAATTCAAGCAACAGAACGGGCGTGAAGTCAGACTCACACTCACTCTCTTGCTCAAGGCCATCATCTGGCTAACCTCACCATGCTACTGCCCTGGAGTTGGCACAATGTCCTGTGGGGCTGGGAGAGGGGCTGTGTCAGGTATGTGGCAAGGTCAAGGCTCTAGTGTCAAGGCCAAATCACAGGAGCCACTCCTCCACTCAGTTTGTTCCCTAAGGCCCTACTGAGGATCTCCCACCTCTGCTTTATAAAATCAAGATGAAACTGTGTGTGTGTGTGTGTGTGTGTGTGTGTGTGTGTGTGTGTGTGTGTGAGAGAGAGAGAGAGAGAGAGAGAGAGTGAGAGAGAGAGCGCGCACGCGCGCGACAGCGAGCGAGAGAGAGCGCACCCTTCAAAGGACCCCAGCACTTTAGAAAAAACTTTACTAGCTAAACTTTAGAAAAAATATGGTAGACCTGTTTTAAGTTAAAATGTGATCATTAAAGATAGGAACCTACAGCCAATTCTTCATGAATCTCCCCATGGGCCTTACACCTTGGTACAAAACAGAGAAATCAGATACAAAGATTGTCCACGTCTTCCCAAACTAGCAATTAGAGAATCAAAGCCCAGTAAGGTGTCCACTGCTTCTACTGACTCCGGACAGTACCTGAATACAAACCACAGCTCTAGCAGCACCTAGCTCCCAACCCTCTCCCAAGAAATCACTTAGAAGTTAAGTCCACACACAGAAATGATGCCAAATTTGTTCTACATGTTCTTCATGTAATGTGTTAGCAAACACAGACAGGTGGGGGATTGATGGGCAAGCGCTTTAGGGATCAGGCACCCAAGGTTGCCAAGAGTCACAACAGGGACAACTCTGGATGTGTTCCACATCAATGGAATGCAGAGGGTTAGGTACATGAAGCAGTCCTATAATGTTTGATGTCTAAAGTTGAGGGTCACCGACACTTAAGACTGAACAGTTTCACCTCCAACTGCAAATGCATCTCTTAGAAGAGGGGATGGCCAAGGCAAACTGCACTGCTGGGATCGCCTGTGCATATCCTGCCATGCCACAGCTGGCATTATATTCTTTAATACCCAGCTGAGACTGAACAAAAGCAATTCTGTGTAGACCTTGGAGAAAATTTCCAGACTGTAAGAGTTAACATGCACTGGAATAGTCAAACAAGAAAACTGTAGCAACACATTGTTTTTTGTTGTTTTGTTTTGTTTTTGCTTTGGGTACTAGGGGTTGAACTCAGGGGCACTTTGCCACCAACCTACATCCCCAGCCCTTTTTTTTTTGGTACCAGGGATTGAGCTCGGGGATACTCTATCACTGAGCCACATCCCCAGCCCTACTCTGTGTTTTATGTAGAGACAGGGTCTCACTGAGTTGTTTAGCGCCTCGCCACTGCTGAGGCTGGCTTTGAACTTGGGATCCTCCTGTCTTAATCTCCCAAAGTGCTGGGATTATGGGCATGTGCCACCACACCCAGCCCCAGCCCTTTTTGAGACAGAGTTTCACTAGACTCCTGAGGCTGGTCTTGAATCTGTGATCCACTTGCCCTGGCCTCCTGAGTGTGCAAGACAATAGGTTTGATCTCCAGAGCTTCAAAAATAAACTCTAAACCAGGTAGTGGTGTACACCCTAATTCCAGTTCGAGAAGCTTCAGAAGCTAAGGCAGAGGACCACAAGTTCAAGGTAGCCTCTGCAACTTAGCAAGACCCTGTCTCAAAATAAAAAAATAAATAAAAAGGGCGGGGAATATACCTCAGTAGTACAGGGCCCTGGACTCAATCCCCAATACTGCCAAAAGAAAGCAAAAAAATTCCAGCCAAGTACTATATTATTTTTATACATGACCATCACAAAGAGAATTATGCCCACCAATTCTTATAATTAAATTATTCGTCAACTGGAAAAATGTAAAAATTCTGACATTTTTTGGGGAAAACATAATGAAATATTTTTAATATGCATTCATTCATTCATTCATTTACTTTTGTAGTGCTGGGGATTGAACCCAGGGCCTCATGCATGCTAAATGAGTACATGTTCTATCACTGAGCTATATCCCCAGACTCATTTACTTTTTAGAAATGGGGATTTCACTAAGCTGCCCAGACTGTCCCTGAACTGCTGGGATCAAGCATCTATCCTCTCGCCTGGGGCTCTCAAGTAGCTGGGACTACAGGCGTTCAAACTATGCCCTTTTACTATTCGCATTTAAAAAATTATCTGTGATATAAATTTACCAATATTCTCAGGCTATAAAATGGAGTGTTCTACTCTGTAGTTAATTTCTATGCATAGCACAAATACTGCAAGGAACCAAAGCAAGTAAATCTACATAGGCTTTGTTTAAAACCAGAAACAGAACCCATTCTCTTTCTGTCTAAATACTAGTAAGCTATAGGCATTATATAAGGAGATGAAATATATACGCTATAAATTACAAGTAAATTTTCAAAGTGGTTTCATTAGAAATATTTTCCTTTGTTCATCTTTGAGCTCAAAAGACCTGAAAGCCAGGACTCCTTTCTGCCCTAAACAGAAAAATAACTAACTTAGGAAAAAATGTGAAACTTACATTTTAAATCAATCTTAATAACAAAATTATGGTTTGGTTCTTCAAAAGGCCAGTTACAAGTGACACAAGGGGGAAGGAGATAAATTAAAAAGATAGAAAAAACAGTTAAAAGAGGGACAGACAAGGGAAAGAAACCAAGACAGGCTAAACAAGGAAAAAAGCAGAATTAGGGAAAGGAAGAAATGGAGAACAAAGGATTCTAGCTCAGTGTATTACTTAACTGCTTTTGATATACCTGCTAATTTCAACTAAAGATTCCAGGGAGGTTAAAAAAATTTTTTTTTCAAATACAAATTTAGCTACTAATTAGTTAAACTTCTATTTATAAACTTCAGAAGCCTTCACGAAATCTTCTGGATTGCATCTAGATAGTCAAAAAAACTATTGCTTCTTTGGGCCAGACTTGGTAGAGAAGTTTCCCACTCAATATGTTCCTTGGCATAAGTATTTAAAATTCTAAATGCGCTATCAGTTAAATTCTTGTAATATTAACCACATTCCAAAAACAGTTTCCTAAGCTAGGATCTTAAATGAAACAAACTGAGTCCATAAAACTGTGTGTTCGATTTGTAACTAGGTCTTATCACTCTGACCTTGGATGCACAAATCGTAACAGATCAACAGCACTGCAGAACTTTAAACATGAAACAAAAAAGGAATTTCAAATTTTAAAATTTGATGTTAAGTTCAGAAAAAGAAGTGTAAACAAAATTGAAAACTCTAGAGGGGGAATAAAAGACAATTTGATCAAACTATGACAATGGCTCCAAATGGGGAAAATTAATTAGCAAATTAAATTTTAAGTAGCAGCTTAATGATTAGTTTCTTTTAAAAAAGAACTTCCATTCCCTCTTAGGGGAAGCTGCACTAAGGCAATTAATGCTTAGGTGTGATGATTAAGGACCTTTTTGCTACTACTTACCAGGAATATGACTCTGGACTACTAACAGACAGCAATATGGTGAGGATAACTACATCTGAGACCTCAAATTGAGTATACAATAAAATTAATCACCGGTACTACCTTTTACACACTATAATCACAGACATACTTTCCCTTTAATAGTATACACATACAGCAAGACTCCTTTTTAAAGAGCATGTATTAAAGGATTAAATTTGTTAACATTTCCTGGCACCAAATAAACACTTCTTTGATCAACTTATTTTTGGATACCAAGTCATGGCACAATTAATGAAAATTTAAGGTCAAAATGCTTTTGAAATGGTAAATCTGGCATTTAGTAGGATCAGACATTGAGTCATTCCAAAATAATTCAAAATGTATTCCCTAACATAAGAATGTTAATCCTTAATATCCTCTAGAACATGGTATTTCACTGAAAGTGACATATTCTAATGGCATAATTTCTCAAGAATTTTTATTAATTAGTACCGTCCCTATTCAAATACCCAAGTCCATGACCTGCCTTATTAAAAAAAGATGCCCTACAGATAGTGAAAACCCACCTTATAAGTTCATTTCTGAAAGAAAGCCCTGCCAGATTTTTTCCATGCAGGAGCCACTGCTTCCCTCTGCACTGTGGGAGAGGAGACCTGTGCACAAGAGGCAATCTCTGGAAGGTCTTGGTTTCCTTCTGAGTGAAGCTCAAGACACATATGGATGTGTCTGCCACCTGAATATGTTAAACCTTCAGTCATACAAAGATTCAAAAGACAAAAATGCTTCTCCCCTCTTTTCTCATCAACCCTATACAATTAAAAATCTTGGTAAGGAGCACAGGACATGACTCAGTGGTACAGCACTTGCCTAGTATGCGTGAGGCTCTGGTTTCTGTCTCCAGGATCTCACACACACACACACAAAAAAAAATCCTGGAAAGAATAAATTTCCTCATAGGGATACTAAGAAATAAACAAAAACTAGATGTTTTAAGTTTTATATACAAAACTTGTACCTTCGTATTAAAAAAAAAATCACTATTCATTAGTTTCCTTGAACAAGGAAAATATTAGGCATTTCCCAAACAGTAATGTGTTTGCTTGGTATGCAAAAATTTCTGAAACGACTCAATTTTTCATTAACCCCAGCTCTCTTAAGCTGGGTCATATTTTCTTTTCAAAACTCTTGGATTATTTACAGATATCATACTTTTAATGATTTTGTCTGGCACAAGGAAAATAATGTTCAACAAGTCTGCTCCCTTAACATGTATTCTTTAAAAAGTGTTTTACTGTACAATTAAAATTAGTATAAAAAACCCAACTCACTGGCAAAGTAGAAAGAAGGGCTTGTCTCCTTGTTGTATGGTAATTTGGGGCATGCTGAATTTGGGAAATAGAAAGTTAAATTAGCCTTTTGAGGTGTGCATTTTACGAGTTTTCTGGAAAGGTTAACAGTAATTTTTTTGTACTCATGCAAAATTCACTTTTATTTCACAAGAAATAAGAGCACTTTCAAAACTGCTGCAACAGAACTTTAAAAGTGGATCGCACTGGAAGACACTTTTCTTCTATACTGAGATGTCAAATTCCACATGCTGACTTGCTTAAATGAAAGGAATAAAATGATCATCTGATATGAAATCATTATCTGATGAAAACAGCACGACATCCCTCTGAACAACCTTGACATAACATACCCCAATAAAACAACACCTGGCAAAGTCAAGAGACACACAATTTTGTGAAATAATAGAAACGTCACTATAGGTATCTGGTGGTGGATTAAAAAATTTAGAAATAACACAAACATGAGAATGTTATTATTTCTCATTAAAATGTGTCCACATAAAGGGTGTGCTGTGTGCTTATGTGTATAAGTACACCTGGAAGGATACATACCCAAGATAACAGATCATTGTCAGGTAGAAGGATAATGATACTGCTTTTGTTTATTTTTGTTAACTATATATATATTTTTAAATTATCTGCATCAAACTACCAAAACAACCCAAAAGATTCTGTGCCTAATTCTTCTGGGCTCTAGTTAGTAGAAAAAGCTTTACTGTTACTGGTCATGAAAGGTAAAGCCAGTGGTTTTATAAGCCAAATTGAGATGAACTGGAAGACTGGATGTAAGGGAAACTGCAAGTTAACTCCAGAGGAGGGCAGAGGCAATGATCAAAGACTGAAGTCAAAGAGATGAGAGGTGTGACCAAGTCCTTTCTAAGATAGCTAGAAAGAGTACAGGTCTGGGCTGGGGTTGTGGCTCAGTGGTAGAGCATTCTCCTGGCATGTAGGAGGCACTGGGTTCAATCCTCAGCACCACATATAAATAAAATAAAAGTATTGTGTCCATCTACAACTTAAAAAAAAAAAAAAGTACGAGGTCAACATTTTAGAACGTATTCATCTCCTAAGAATTTAATTGTTCAGTAATCTGTTAGCATATTTATAATAAATGTATCAAAATTTAAAAACTTTTTGCCACCATTCATGATCTATATTCTCAAAGCCTTTTGCTTTGACTATAACCATTAGTGAACAAAAAGATGAAAAAACTCTCACCAACATCTGGGTGCATAGTCTTATGTTTGCATTAAAAAAATTTTTAAAACTACATAGGACATAGCTTAAAAATGAAAATAATTTAGATATTTAGTTCCTTCAGAAATATAAAATATACACCATTCGAGAGAGGAGTACAAAATTAACATTTCTGTGCAACAATGTCTTAGGTTAAAACCATGTACTTAAAACTTTGTTCATATCTGGCAAAATTAGGCTTTAAAAGATCTAAGATAATTCAAATAAATTACTGACCATGTAATGAAGAACTTGCTTTAGCAGATTAAATTATTAAATTATGGGACTTATGATAGGAAAAAACAAAATAATTTTCTAGTGTTTTTTTTAAGATTTGGAAGTACCCAAAAGAGAACCTGCTTAACTAGAAACAACCATACCAATTAATACACAGCCTTGCCACTAGTTTGGCTCCCCACAACAGGTATCAATTAAATATAACCTACATAAATTATAAACAAACAGTTCAGAGTTGGTTGAGCAATTTTTTCCTGGCATGAAAGAACTGGCTTTGATAACTACTTCGTTACAGATTCCACTGTAAGTTACCTCTAGTGTTTTTATTTATTTATTTATTTATTTATTTATTTATTTATTTATTTATTAAAATATTTCCTACTTAACCATAACTTCTGGGTACAAAATCAATTGCTTTTCCCAGGGAAATGATCTTTGATAGTAGTTATAAGAACCAATAATGCCTCAAAGACAGTATTTACCATACAGACTACCTTCAAGCCAATGAACATCCACCCAAATCCAAAGACAAAGTTTATCTTGGCAGGGAGTGCAAACTGGAGAGATTCTGTTCAACATCACAGCACTACCAAAATGCCTCAAAAGCATGGGTATACAAGCAGCTGTTCTCTAAAAGCAATGGGGAATTTTGGCTCAAAATTTCAGATCTCTCTTTTTTGGATAATGGGGCTTCAACTCAGGGGCACTTGACCACTGAGCCACATCAGCAGCCCTATTTTGTATTTTATGTAGAGGCAGGGTCTCACCGAGTTGCTTATTGCCTCTTGCCTCAGATGGCCAAGCTGCTGGGATTATAGGCGTGCGCCCCTGCACCCAGCTAAAATTTCAGATCTTATTCCAAGGAGAATATGACAGATAATAGGATGAAAGAAATTTTTATTCTCCATTTGTTCTGATATGTTCATCAGAAATGTAAAATCATAATGAACTTTTTACCTAAGCCTTTAGCAAATTGGAAAATGTCTTCAATGTACACAATGTGAATTAAAATCAGCATGATAAATCAACAATAACTTTTCATACATGTATTTAGTCCTGGTTAAAATAAACACAAGTCAAATGACAGGCAAGCTCAACCAAAATAATAAAATCAGTCTATCACTGTATCTTTCAATTAAATTAGACAGGATTCTTGAAACACGTTTTCCAGAATATAATGATTACATAATTTTTAATTAGAATTCCTAATCCACAATAAAAACCTTCCAGTGATATTGTGGGAAATTCAAGACCAGATTTATGTATATGACAGAAGTAGATGCTTGGCACCCCTGTGCAGGAGCAAGCCTCCAGAGAGCAGCAGGTGCCGGGGGACAGATGCAGCAAGCGGAACTCTCACTGCCGAGTCCTCATCTCACTAGCCTACACAATGGCACGACTGCCAGTTCTTTTAAAAAAGGATGAAAGAGAAGGTATGAAAAGCAGTGTATCTCAAGAAAAGGGTGTTTTCCAGAAATCTCTAAATTCAATTTTGCTTACACGATCATTCAAGATATCAAAGTAAAAAAAAAAATTACATTCTTGGTCATTCAAAAAGTTTAAACATAAAAATTTACAAATAAAATATCACATAGTTGTATGTAATTGTAATTTCTATCTCACAGTGGTACAATTTTCTATTGTATAAATAAATCTAAATTAATCTTCTACTTAAAATTTTTGAAATACTAAGGGGGACACTTAAATGATGGTATAGGAATTATCAGAAACATTCAGAACACAACTAACAGCTTAATGAAGGTTGTATTAATTAAAGTTGTATTTTGAAAAAATATGAGGCAATCCATTAATTCCAAGATTACAAGTGGAAACTTTAAACTCTCAACATTGAAAAATGTATTACTTTAGTGCTTTGACAATTGCTAGGTTGACACAGACAAAGTTCTCTGGCCATAAAACTAAGATAGTTGGTCTTTATTTAATAAATACTGTTTACTTTTATAAAAATACTTTATCATTGTACTGATTATAAAGTGTCAATAACCTAAAATAGGTCTAATACTGTACAATTTTGACTGCTTACAATAAAACATGATGCAGAAACATAGCACCATTATAGCAACAGCAATAAAAATATTTAATGCCAGTGACACCAAATGAGAAGAGAAGCATATTTTTGCCGGTACTTTCATGCACATTTTCTTGCATGCCTTGGGCAAGCTACAGCAAATGATAACACCGACAAGGAAGAGAAAGGAGAAGACTTTCTTCTCAAAAAATATTTTGCGGTTAGTAGCATCATTACACTGTAGTTTAAGCAGGAGCGACACGGGAAGACAGAAAAATTGCCAAGCACAGAAGTAGAAACTATTTGCCAAAACTTAATAAAGGAAGAAAAGGGTTCAACTTTTTCTTCTTGACCCTCAATGTCAAGAAGGCCAGTTTATTTATTTATTTATTTATTTTTTGGGTACTGGGGATTGAACTCAGGGGCACTCGACCACTGAGCCACATCCCCAGCCCTATTTTGTGTTTTTTATGTAGAGACAGGGTCTCACTGAATTGCTTAGCGCCTCGCCGTTGCTGAGGCTGGCTTTGAACTCGCGATTCTCCTGTCTCAGCCTCCCTAAGTGCTGGGATTACAAGCGTGAGCCACCGCGC
>CM053407.1:119968930-120016357 GCA_028644305.1 Xerus rutilus | reverse complement strand
GGGTACTGGGGATTGAACTCAGGGGCACTCGACCACTGAGCCACATCCCCAGCCCTATTTTGTGTTTTTTATGTAGAGACAGGGTCTCACTGAATTGCTTAGCGCCTCGCCGTTGCTGAGGCTGGCTTTGAACTCGCGATTCTCCTGTCTCAGCCTCCCTAAGTGCTGGGATTACAAGCGTGAGCCACCGCGCCCGGCTGCCAGTTTATTTTTAAACAGAAAATGCCTTTAGAGAGCTATAAAACAAATTAAGAATAGTCACACACAGTGAAAAAGACAGACTAAGTGCTTCCTACCGTACATCGCGTGCGTCTGCTCATGAGCCCCGTACTGGGTTGCGGAAGACGACACTAAACCAGGCTGGGCATGTGCTGGCGGTGCCATCATTCTAGCATTACCCTGTATTACAGGACTATAAACATGAGGATGCTGTGTTCAAACAAAGAAACAAAGAAAAAACATTAAAATATCAAAAAGAGCCAAGCAGATTTTAGTTAATTTTTAATTCCATGATTTCTAGGTTTCCAGAAGCAACTGAAAATTATACAGCCTTTCTTTGCTGCTTCCATTAGAACTTACATTGATCAATAACAACTGAATATATATTAAAAAGGCCCCAAATCGTTACCTATCTACTCTACCATTAAAAAAGGCAAAATAATATAAAAGTTACATATTAAAAGATAAAATGGAAAGTTTTTAAAATAGAAATTAAAATTAAGAGGCCATATTGCCTTACCTGAGACTGATAATGTGGCACATGCTGAACTAGCGGCTGATTTGGAAACTGCTGAGGACTATAGGCAACATACTGAGTGGAGTAAGCTGGTGGGGTGGCTACAATGGGTGGACCTGCTGCAGAGGCTGGGTGCATCATGGTGCTCTGGTGATGCTGGTCTTGCCGCTGTTGAGGCATATTTGGTACTGTGGTGGGGGGAAAAAGCCCTCATTAATGGAAAACAGTACCTCCTTAGTAAAACAGCTATATTAGCATGCTACATACACTCACATATTCTACAAAGCTTAGCATGATTGAACTCTCCTACTTGCCTCTCCAACACTACCTCATACCACCTCTACCACCACTTCAGTCACTCCGGGCTATTTTCCTATTGCACATGCTATTCCTCAGCCTCAAACACCAGTCTCTAACTTGCAGCTGGGAACGACTATGACTCATCCTTTAGGGGTCAGCCTGAAAGCATTTTCCTCAGTGAGATACTCTATGACCACCCTCAGAGAGGACCTAATTCCTGTAACGGACACAGCAGTACCAATGCCTTTTACTTCACACCAAGTCTCAGATAATGTGTTTACTTTTTTGTGTGTGTGTGGTGCTGGGGACTGAACCCAGGGCCTTGTGCGTGTGAGGCAAGCACTCTACCAACTGAGCTAGATCCCCAGCCATGTGTTTCCTTTTTATACCTACCACAAGATCTGGAAGCCCAAATCCACTTATACTGTTTCACATACCAAAACTATGCCACCTTGCTAGGTTCATTTAAAGAAAATAAAAGTATGACAAAAGAGCCAAAAGAAAGCCAACATCCATCACTGAATCCTCAACTTCTCCCTCTCTTTCAAACCCAGTATGATGCAGCACAATGTAGCAGACAGCAGGCTTCTAAATGATGGCTCTTTTTTTTTTTTTTTTTTCAGTTGTAGATGGACACAATATCCTTATTTATTTTTTATGTGGTGCTGAGGATCAAACCCAGTGTCTCATGTATGCAAGGCAAGCGCTCTACCACTGAGCCACAATCTCAGCCCAAATGATGGCTCTTTTAAAAAATCCCTTTGTGTCTTGTACTATGCCACACAGATTTCCTCTCCCTTTAGCTAGCCTAGGTAAAGCTTTAGTTAAGAACTCAGTAGAACTGGCATTTCCTTTTGTTTTGTTTTTTTTGGGTACCAGGGATCGAACTCAGGGGCACTCGACCACTGAACCACATCCCCAGCCCTGTTTTGTATTTTATGTGGAGACAGGGTCTCACTGAGTTGTTTAGCACCTCGTTTTTGCTGAGGCTGGCTTTGAACTCGCAATCCTCCTGCCTCAGCCTCTGGAGCTGCTGGGATTACAGGTGTGCGCCACTGCACCTGGCTAACTGGGATCTCCTTGTTGAGGTCTTTTCAGTTCCCAAAAGTGCTAGCTGCATCCTGCGTGCCTTTTCCTTCCACGTCTACACAGCATCTATACTTGCTTGAGATCTGGTTCTGGTGTGGCATTAACCAAGCCACTTGGGGGAAGGAACTGTATAACCACTGTTCACAAGGCATATAGCATCTTCATAAAATTATCAGAATTATACAAGTATCTGCACTTTGTTCATAGAATTTCATTTTTGTTCAGCTATTTAAAAATTTTGGCTAAACATTTAATGAATGTTGCTGAGATTTTATCCACTTAGAAAAGTAAACTTGAAAGCAGAAGAAAGCAACAGAGTAAAATATTTTCCTGAATTTAATCTTGACAGTTCACATTCTGAAAAAATCACCTTCTTTTGGTAGAGAAAAGGCTTAATTTTGGCAGGAGAAACACAAATAACCACTTACATCAAACTCAATTATTTCAGTCAAATGAAAGTTTGCCTAGTTCAGCCCGGCCAGTTGACCAGTCCACAGCCCCTGCTTCTGTTACCTGATCACCGCCTTCTTGTGCATCCTCCATCAGAAAGCCAGCTGTTCACACGGGTCATTGTTTCCAAAGCTAAGAACCTCTAATCTCTTTGTTATGGTGGTTCCCCTCACTCCTTTCATAAACTGAATTTATGTTATTCTTAACTTAAACTAGAGTTCAGGTGGACCATACTTTAATCATCTCCTGTGTCAGTGGTTCTCAACTGGGAGCGATTTTGCCATTCAGGAGACATCCGGCAATGTCTAGAGACATTTTTAGTTGCCATCATTGAGGGAAAGGGGATATTAGTATTAGGATGTATGAGTAGAGGTGAGGAATGCTGCTAAATATCCTGTAGTTCACAGGATACCTTTCCCTCTCATAAAAATATTAATAGTGTCAAGGCTAAGAAATTCTGCTTTATGTTAATTAAGTCCTTAACTTTGGTATATTATCAAATACGACTCAACCTGTCTCACAGGCATAAAAGGCAACTCTGCAGTTTATAGCAAGAGGGTAAAGAGATGGTTTATACAAAGACCATACTATCTTGTAGGAAAGATAAGCTCATACTGTCCATCGCTATATTTTAGAACCAAGTTCTTGCCTTTGCTTATTATTTCAAAAATACTAAAAATATCTTTATCTAACACCTCAAATGATTACAATTTAGTAAAGTACCAGGATATAAAATTAACATACAGACACAAATAGCTTTCATATATAGTTCTTCAAAAATAACAACTTAGAAGATCAATGGAAGAGAATAGCTTGGTTTATCTTAACAACAAAAAAGTTTATATTTGAGGCATAAACTGAAGGCACAAAACCTTAAGAAGAAATGTTAAAATTCTCCTGAAGATAACAATTTGTTCTTGGATTCTCAACAGCATGAAGATATAAATTTTACTCAAAGTTAACTTCTAACTTTACTGTTACTCTAATAAAAATGCTAAATCCTAAATTAAAATTCATGTATTCAGGAGACTGACCGTGTTGTGGCCCCCCATCTACCAACCAGTGGCTGTCCCTACCTACAGCCATCTAGAGTCAACAGCCAGGACCAGGAAGATTATCACCGAGGCACCTGCAGGCCTTGTTACACCAGAGGTGAGGTATTGGTAACTTGCAGGGACATTATAAGATTATAGGGTAGAAACTGCAATACCTCAGATCAGCACTGCTAGAGAGGAGGACACATGAACAACATGGGAAGAAAATGCCCCAAACAAACCAAGATGCTACAACAACAGAATCAAATGACATCATAGCAGATGAAAATGTCAGAGAGGAAGTTCAGAATGTACATAATTAAAATGATCTGTGAAGCATAGAATAATGTAAGAGTGCAAATATAGACAACCACTGATCGCTCCAACAAAGAGATTAGAGAACAAATACAGGCAACCATTGATCACTCCAACAAGGAGGTAAGAGCACAAATACAGGGAGCAAAAGATTACTTTGAGAGAGAGTGAGACTTTGAAAAAGAACCAAGCAGAAATCTTTGAAATGAAGGAAACAATAAACCAAATAAAAAATTCAATAGAAAGCATCATCAACAGACTAGATTACTTGGAAGACAGAACCTCAGGCAATGAAGACAAAATATATAATCCTGAAAATAAAGTTGGCTACACAATGAAGATGGTAAGAAACCATGAACAGAACATCCTGGAATTATGGGATAACATGAAAAGATCAAATCTGAGAATTACTGGGATAGAGGAAGGCACAGAGGTACAAACCAATGGAATGCACAATCTTTCCAATGAAATAATATCATAAAATTTCCCAAACATGAAGAATGAATTGGAAAATCAAATACAAGAGGCTTGCAGGACACCAAATATACAAAACCATAACAGATCCACACCAAGGCACATACATTATAATGAAAATGCCTAGCATTCACAATAAGGATAGAATTTTAAAAGCTTCAAGAAAGAAGGTTCAGATTACATACAAAGGGGAAACCAATTTGGATTTCAGTAGATTTCTCAACCTAGACCCTTAAAGCCAGGAGATCCTGAAACATCATATACCAAGCTCTGAAAAAAAATGGGTGCTAACCAACAATCTTACATCCAGCAAAATTAAGCTTCAGATTTGATGATGAAATAAAAACCTTCCATGACAAACAAAAGTTAAAAGAATTCACAGCAAGAAAGCCCGCACCAAGCTGGGCACAGTGGCACACGCCTGTAATCCCAGCACTTTGGGAGGCTGAAACAGGAGAATCGCGAGTTCAAAGGCAGCCTCAGCAATGGTGAGGCACTAAGCAACTCAGTGAGACCCTGTCTCTACATAAAACACAAAACAGGGCTGGGGGTGTGGCTCAGTGGTCGAGTGTCCCTGAGTTCAATTCCTGGTACCAAAAAAAAAAAAGCTTGCACTAGAGAGCGTTCTTGGCAAAATATTCCATGAGGAGGAAATGAAAAACAACAATGAAAATCAGCAAAGGGAGGAACTACACTAAAGGAAAAGCTAATCAAAGGAGAAACCACGTCAAGTTAAAAACCAAAAATAAACTAAAATGAATGGAAATACAAACCATATTTCAATAACTCTGAATGTTAATGGCCTAAACTCATCAATTAAAAGACAAGACTGGCAGACTGAACTTAAAAAAAGACTCAAATTGTGGCCTTCACACGGATGTTGGCTCAGGGTTATGCCTACAGTGGAGAAAAGGAATGTGTTAGGAACATCAGCTGAAGATAAAAATTGGATACTGTGCTACCCAATGAATTTCTTATCCTTATTCCTCTATAACTGTATAAATAAGGCAATTATTTTTCTTTTTTCTTTCAAATTTGTTTTTAGTTTTCTGTAATTTGGATACAACTAGTTATCACACTATTTATTTACCTATTAATATTTGGTACTTATCCTACTTGGTATTCTCTCAAAAGTTGTGCTTTTCATCTCATCTTAGTTTTTAAAAAATTTTCAGATAGTTTTACCTCAAATAGTTTTTCTGCTGTTTCCCTTTCTTCTTTTTGTGTTCTAATTATGTGTGCTTTATTCTTTGATACTGTCCCACAGTTCTTGGGTTGCTTTTATCTCCTCTGTATTTTTGTTTGGGAAATTTTTAATTAACTTATCATCAAGATCATGGTTTCTTTCCTTAGCTATAATTTAATTGATGGCATCAGAAGGCATTCTTCCTTTCTATTTCAGCATGTTTGATTTCTAGAATTTTGTTTTGATTCTTACAGTTTCCATTTTCCCTAACATAGTTCACAAATTTTTGCATGCTGTATACTTTTTTCCCATTAGAGTATTTAACATATTAATCATAATTACTTTAGTTTTTTTTGACTTGGCAATTCAAACATGTATATGTTTGAGTTTGACTTTTTATCTTCAGACTATATTTTAGCATGTCTTCTGGCCTGTCTTGTAATTTTTTGTTGAAAGCCAGACATGTTTTATTGAATAATAAAAAATGCAGAAAATAGGCCACTGATAGGAGTATTTACCTTATCTGGCGAGGACTTGTCTGGTATTTAATGCTTGCTTGCAGCTAAAGGTACCAGAGGATTCAAGCTTTCATCCTGTACCTTTTTTTATCTCACTGTTTGAGTTTCCTTAAACACTACTTCAGGGAGAAAGAATCTCTGTATTACAACTCTTTCAGCTGTAATTGATTGTTTTACCAGATCCTTGCTGCTGTGCAGATCAGATATGAGACAAAGGAGTTTTTTTTCTAATCTTATCCAATCTTTAAGTGGATCTATGTCTGAGGACTACAACTCTCACAACTGTTTCATCAGCGTGTACCACCCCCACTGGCACCCTAACTCCCGCCTCCGCAAAAGTCCCAATATTTTTCTTTGAAACTCTGTCCTTAATTGACTTTGTTTTTAATTCACAACCTAATCCTATCAGAGACATGAGGTCTTTCTGGAATCTTCAGTAGGAAACTGGTAGGGTATTTGGAAGGAAATATCCTACCCTACCGGTATTTGTGAGAGCTTCCGTAAGTCTACAGGACCCCAAGGTTCCCTTAATCTCAAATTAGCCCATATTCTGTCTCCAGCCATTCTTCAATATTATATATACCAGTTGACAGCTCTAGCAGTATATTGCTGGGTTCAAGAAATGTAATTTGATTTTCAGACATTTTTGTTACTGTAAAGATAAGATTGATGACTTTTGATTACTTAACATATCAGAGATGAAAAATGAAGTCAGTTTAATTTTAGAACAATGTTTAAAAACTTCTTTAATTTTATTCATTCTTTCCATTTCTATATTCCTTTTTCCTTCTCTGATTTTTTTCCCCATTTTATCATCCATTTTATTTGGAAAATGCTTTTGTTGAATACAGAAAACCAATGTGATTAATTCTATTTCATGTTTTTAATCTTATTCCTACATCTTCTGTAGACTTTTAAAATTTCTTTACATAGAATAATTTATATAATTTTTATATATTAAGTAGTTTTGTATATAGAATAGTTTATAGTTTATCAGATCTACATTGTACTGTTTCTACTCATTCTTTCTTAAACAATATACATAGATTCTATTGGATAATTAAATATTAATTTAAAAAATCCATCAGTTCATAATAATACCCTAAATAAATAACAATAAAAAACCCTCATTTGTCACCTTCTGAGATTAATAAGAAATCAGTTCATTATATTGAAGACCGCTTTAAAAAGAGAAATGAGCATTTTAAGTTGACTTAAACTTAAAAGTTTAAGCTATGCCTCAAAAGGTAGCCAAATAGTTCAGTTCAGTGAGGTAAAGTGTTTTGTGTGTGTTTGTGTGTGTGTGTGGTTTTTGGTTTTTGGTACTAGGGATTGGGATTTTTTTGGTATAAGCATGCTCTAACACTGAGCAACATCCCAGCCCCTTCTTTTCATTTTAATTTTTTAAAGTTGTAGAGAGACACAATGCCTTTATTTTATCTATTTTTATGTGGTGAAGATCGAACCCAGTGCCTTGCACATGCCAGGCAAGTGCTCTACCGCTGAGCCACAACCCTAGCCCATCAAGCCAGCCCTTTTTATTTTGAGACAGGATCTTGCTCAATTGCTGAGGCTGGCCTGGAACTTATGATCCTCCTGCCTCAGCCTCCTGAGTCACTGGGATTACAGGTGTGCACCATCACACTGGCTAAACATTTTCTTTCTAAAAATATTCCACCTAATGGATTAAAAGAAGAGAATATCATCATTTTGCAATCCCTAATGAAATAATGCATGTAGGGCTACACAATGATCACCAATTACTGTTAAAACAAACAGCAAAGAGCTATGGAAAATATTATCCTGGATAGATGAGGGTTGTAAAAACTCACTGGTTACTCCTACTATCACAAAACAGAAAGCTGATATTACATGATTCCTACTGAAAATACACCCATCAGCAATCAAACAATCCAGATTTATCCATGACTTAACAAGACAGAGTCCAGTAATTCCTACAGATAAACAGGAATACTGATAGATAACAGAGTGCCTAGCATGGCTTCAGAATATTCTAGTGGAGACAGGGCACAAGAGACAGGGGTATGAATGAGACATGACTGCCCAGAAGCTGTTAACGTCTTAAAATTTTCTTAATACCTTCATATGGACTTTAGCTATAACAAATTGATTCTAATGTAGATGGGAAAATGGTACTGTGAATTTTTAAGGCTTCTTCTTTTTTTTTTTTTTTAAAGATTGCTCATCTTTTAGAATTGCAAAGTGAAATATTTACAGAGGAAATGATGAGCCTGAGATAGGAAACAAAAAACCTAAGGAGCAAGAGGAGTAAGAAAATTAGTCATAGGTTTATAACTGTTAAAGCTCAGGTAATGACTTCCTTTCTACTACTATACTATTCTAACTACTTATTGCATATGTTTGAAATTTTCAATCATGAAGTCTTAAAAAGACAACTGACATTTTTTAGTAGTGATACTAAACAAAGTTCTTAGAAAAAGAAACCCGGAAGTCAAAAAAACCTGAAGGGGGAGGGAATTGATGTGGGGATGGGTAGTTACTTCCATTAGACAGATTAATGGAATACACAACCCAGAAATAGATCCAACTTCACATGGAGAATTAATATACACTAAAATGTTTCTTCTTATGTGTTTGTTTTCTGACCATAATGGAATTAAATCAAAAATAATAGAAATACATGTGGAAATATCAAATATTTGGAAATTTAAAACATACTTCCACATAAACTATAGGTCAAGGAAATCATGACAAAAATATTCTCAATTGAATAAAACTACAATATCAAAGTTTGTGGTATGCAGCTCAAGCAATGCTTATAAATTTATAGCTTTATGTTTTTATTAGAAAAGTTTTAAAATCTATGATTTAAGCAGCCATCTAAAGAAACTATTATAAGGGAAATGAGCTAGGTACACTGGCACATATCTGTAATTCCTGAGACTTGGGAGGCTAAGGCAGGAGGATAGCAAATTTGAGGTCAACCTCAGCAACTTAGGGAGATTGTGTCTCAAAATGAGGATGTAGTTCAGTGGTTCCATCTCCAGCACCAAAAAAAAAAAAAAAAAGGATTGGTAAATAAAAAAGCAAAAACCACTGAAATTTAAAAATTAAAAAACAGGCACAGTGGCACACACCTGTAATTCCTAGCAAGTTGGGAGGCTGCAGCATGAGGATCACAAGCTGGAGGCCAGGCTGGGCAAATCAGTTAGACTCTATCTCAAAATAAAAAAATTAAAAAGAGTTGGGGATGTAGATCGATGGTGAAGTATCCCTGGGTTCTATCCCTAGTGCAAATAAAAAACTATAACAAAAATAATAAAGCAGAAAAGCTGCAAAATCCTCTTCATAGATGTTGAAAGTTTTTGACATAATTCAACAACCATTTAACTTTAAAAACAAAAACCAGTCAGGCTCTTGTAATCCCAGTGGATCAGGAAGTTGAAGCAGGAGGATCACAAGTTCAAAGCCAGCCTCAGGAAGGCCCTAAGCAACTCAGTAAGACCCTGTCTCAAAATAAAATATAAAAGGGCTGGGGACATGGCTCAGTGGTTAAGTGCCCCTGAGTTCAAGCCTCAGTACAAAAATAAATAAATAAAACACCAAAACCCTGCAAATTAGGAATAGATCCACATCTAAACCCTGCTTAACAATGAAAGACAATGTTTCACCCCTGAGAATAGGAACACGGTAAGATTTCATCACCCCCATTTGGTAGTGTCCTAGAAGCCCTCGGCAGTACAGTACAAGAAACAGACATAGTGACTGCATCATGACTGTGGAAGTCTAAAAATCATTATTAACGTTACAGGGGCTAGCAATGTGGCAAGACATGAAGTCAAGATTAAAACTCCAAAGCTTCTATGTGTCTAATAAACACCAAAGATTTAAAAAAATCATTCACAATAGCATAAACATACACAAAATTAAGGGATAAATTTAAGAAAATATGTACAAGATTGATATAATGAAAACTACAAACACTATCAAACCAAAGACCTGGAGAGATGTATCATAAATTGAGATATATATCATATAAATGGAGAGATGTATCATAAATTGAGATATATATCATACAATCAGTGAAGAATCCACATTAAGATAATTCAGTGCATGATTCCAAGCTGACCACAAAACTTACTGAAAATACAAAGAATCTAAAATAATAAAAACAATTTTGACAAAGAAGAATAAAGATGAGGGGGCTGGGGTTGTGACTCAGCGGTTGAGCACTTGCCTCGCATGTGTGGGGCACTGAGTTCGGTCCTCAGCACCACTTAAAATAAAAGGTATTGTGTTCATCTACAACTAAAAGAAATATATATATATATATATATAAAAAGAATAAAGATGAGAAACTTACATGAACTGATTTTTAGATTTATTATAAAATAATTTATTATAACAGTAAAGTGATATTAGCATGAGGGTAGATATAAAGATAAATGTGACAAAACCATTAACAAATGGGAACCATACACAGATGGTCAAATGAAAGATGCCAATGAGATCAGACAAGGAAAACAGGCCAGATATAAAACAGGTGAAAAGAACTCAAACTTTATTTCATCCCCTACACAAAAAATCAAAATCAACCATATGGGGCTAGGGATATAGCTCAGTTGGTAGAGTGCTTGCCTCACATGCACAAGACCCTGGGTTCAATCCCCAGCACCACGGAAAACCCCAAAATCAACCATACACCTGATCATCAAACTGGAAATTATTAAAGTTCTAGAAAGATACATAAAAATATTCATAGCCTAGAATATGTAAAAGCTTCTTAGTTATGATGCAAAAAGAAAAAGCAGAAACTTTAGGGGAAAACTTGATAAAAGGGACTTCATCAAAATTAACAATACTGGTTCTTACAAAAAAATACTTATAACTAGAATACAGAAGTAATGTTACTGGGGGTAGGAGACGGGAGGGAGGGGATTAGTTGTTCTGGGTAAGGGATATTGACCAAATGACACTGTTATACTGTGTGCATGTACAAATATGTAACAAATCCCATAATTATGTACAACTACATCAATAAAAAATGTAAAAATAAAAAAGTAACTTAAAATTTATAAGAAAACCCAGATTTTAAAATGGTAAAAGATTTGAACAATTTTTTTAAAAGCTGACAAATAGCCAACAAAAACCATAAAAAGATGCTCATTGTCAGTCATAAACAGGGAAATGTATGTTAAAAATGAGATACTGTAACATACCCAACAGGCTGGCTAAAATTAGAGATGAGCATCAGCAAAGATGCAAAGCAAAACAAAGCTGATCACTGAAATGTAATATGATACGATCACTGTGTAAAACAAATTTGCTAGTATGTCACTAACTGAAATACATATTTAACCATACCTCAACAATTTCAATTCTAGGTATTTTACCAAGAGAAGTGAACACACGAACACACACAAATGTGCATAAGAGTTTTCTTCAAAACAGCCAAAAGCTGACAATGACACAAATGCCCATTAACTGCTAATGGGGAAATTGTAGCATAATCATAAAATGGAATGCTATTCAAGAATAAAAAGAAACAAGACAGGCATTAAGTGATAACATGAAATCACCTCAAATTACTATGCTATTTAAGCCAGACCCCCCAAAAACATACAGTACATGCCTTTACTTTTTAAAAATCTAGAAGGGACAAACCTAATCTACAGTGAAAGCAAGATCAGTAATTACCCAGAGCTTGAGGCAATAAGTATGGTTTGACAGAAAAGGGGCATGAGGAAATGATGTTTTAACATTTTGATTGATGACACAATAACATAAATAAATACATTTGTCAAAATATATGTAAATACAAGCCAGGTTCAGGGGTGCATAGCTACTTGGGAGGCTGAAGCAGGAGGATGGGAAGTTCCGGGATAGCCTGGCCAACTTTTGAGACCTTGTCTCAAAATAAAAAATAAAAAGGGCTGGGGGTGTAGCTCAGTGGTAGGGCTCTTCTAGGGTCAATCTCAGTGCCACTAAAATAAAATACAGAATCAAATTGGTTTAAAAATTTTAAAGAAGCCACTTAGAACAAGATTAATATAATAATACACTGCAATGATTTTGTTTAAAAACCCATAGGAAGAAATTTCTGCAAGGTCAGCTTATGTGAATACAGGAAATAAATACAATCATACAAGAAAAAACTGATGGGCTGGGGCTGTGGCTCAGTGGTAGAGCACTTGCCTCGCAAGTGTGAGGCACTGGGTTCGATCCTCAGTACCACATAAAAATAAATAAATAAACAACGCTATATCCATCTACAACTAAAAAATATTTAAAAAGAAAAGAAAAAAAACTGATAAAATGGACTCCAAAATTTAAAACTACTACTCTTTCAAAGATACTTTTAAAAATTACACATTAAAACAAAGACTGTGAGAATACACAATGAAAAATACATCTGACAAAGGACTTGGATCCATCCAAACTTACAATTCAGTAAGATAAACAGACTCAGCCAGATGTGTGGTTACACACTGTATCCTCAGCTATTCCAGAAACTGAGGCAGAAAGATTACAAGCTGGAGGCCAGCCTCCCAGAAAAAGTAGAAAGGGCTGGGGGTATAGATCAGTGGGCATCGATATCCTCAGTACTACCCAAAAGAAAAAAGAAAAAAGAAAAAAAGATAGTAAAAACCAAATTCAACCAGATTAAACTATCTACTGATCAAGCTATTGACATGACCACTTAGCAACTTTGGAAGATAGTATTTTGGAAGTAGTAAGGGTACCAACTCTTTATTCTGAAAATATTTTGAGTAAAACAGATATGAAGGAAACTTAATACTCCAGAAAAATTTTAGATTTCATTCTGTAGGCTAACTAGACAATAGATTCCAAGTATTTCATACACATTGTAAGAATATATAAATAAGATGACCCTTCAAGACAGTCCCCGGTGATCTGAGACCTGGTATTCAGCACACACCCCTTCCTCCTACTACATACACTGCACCAGGGTTGCTCTGTGTGACCAACAACACATAGCAGAGCTGATGTTATGTCACTACCAAGAAACTGCTTCAGTTGCCATTTAGGACTGTTTCTCCCTGACCACTCATTGTGGGAGAAGCCAGCTGTCATGTCCAATGCTATAGAAAAGTACATGAAACAAGGAACCTAATGCTAACAGCTTTGAATGTAGACAGATGCAGATCCTTCAGCTCCAGTGGACCCACCTAACCTAACCATTGTTTCTCCGCAACTTCAAAGAAACCCCAAGGCAGAACCATCCAGCTAACTTAGTACTAGAGTCCTAATTTTCAGAAGCTGAGTGAAGTAATGTTTGTGGTTTAAGGCAGCTAAAAATTATGGAATTAAAAGATGGATGGAATGAGATGAATACCACTGCCCTAGGTACATGTATGACTGCACATATGGTGCGACTCTACACTGTCTACAACCAGAGAAATGAAAAGTTGTGCTCCATTTGTGTACAATGAATCAAAATGCATTCTGCTGTCATGTATACCTAATTAGAATAAATAAATTCTTTAAGAATTGTGATAATTTGTTCTGCAACAGATAATACAGTTATTATTTTTAGTAATCAAAGTTTCAGTGAAGTAAGATATAAGTACAGGGTCACAGTAAAAATCATCTACCACTAACCTGAATTAGAAATAGCAATATGACAACAGCGAGGTGCTAAGCAACTCAGTGAGACCCTATCTCTACATAAAACACAAAATAGGGCTGGTCGAGTGCCCTTGAGTTCAATCTCCAATACCAAAAAAAAAAAAAAAAAGAAATAGCAATATGAATTGCTGAATTTTGTTTTTAGTGATAGCTATCTCCTAGTTTTGTCTTTGAAAAGGCCTACACACAATCTTAACAGCAATGAGCAAATCCAATGACCATATTGTGACTTCTAAATATTATCTCCCAAGCAAAAGGAATCAGGGTTTCTTGGAAAAATAACTAATCCAGGTCTGAGGTTAGCAAAAGATTTGCCTTAGACATCTATCTGTAGCAGAAAGGATGAATGTTATCAAAGATAAAGAATATCATCAAGTATATAATACAGAAGCCACCAAGACAGGATTCCCATTGATTGAAGATGGGACAATGGAAATAGCAGAAAGGATAATTGACACAATTAATATACATATTATTCTTAATATTTTAATAACAAGAATAATAAATAATAGGAAGTTGCATCCTTTAAAAAATACAAAAAAAATTCACTGAACACTATTGGAAATAAAATTGGAAACAATAAGCATTAATTCTGTCTTTCTTGTACAAACTATTTCAAGATAACCAAATAGCTCTAGCCCAACAGTCTGTTACAGAATGATTCCACTTAATAAATAGAAAAGAAATAGTAGGAATTCAGAAGTCATCATTTTCAAATAGCCAATTGCAAAGGTTTTCAAAGTATGGTCCTGGACCAGAAGTACTACCTGGGAACTGGTTTTCTAAACCAGTTCTGCACAAGAAATGTTAATTCTCAGGCAATGCCCCAAGCCTGCTGAATAAGAAACTTCTAGGATCGGTCAAGCCATCTTTTAACAAGCTCTCCCCATGTGATTATCATGCACATTAAAAATTGAGAAACAACCCCAGCACTTAGGGAGGCTGAGACAGGAGAATCGTGAGTTCAAAGCCAGCCTCAGCAACGGCGAGGTGCTAAGCAACTCAGTGAGACCCTATCTCTACATAAAACACAAAATAGGGCTGGGGATGTGGCTCAGTGGTCGAGTACCCGTGAATTCAATCTCCAGTACCAAAAAAAAGAAAAGAAATACTATTTATATTATAAAGTGTGATGATAGCACTGGCTATGCAAGAAAACCTTTGGTGGGGGTGGTAACTGGGGATTGAACCCAGGGGCACTTTACTACTGAGCTACATCCCCAACCCTTTTTATTTTGAGAAAGGTTCTCACGAAGATGCTGGGAATAGCCTTGAACTTGTGATTCTTTTGCTTCAACTCCCAAAGCTGCTGGGATCACTAATATGCCCCCTCATGCCCTGCTGAAACATTCTTGTTTTAAAAAATATATACTACATATGTGATAATGAAATTGCATGATGCCTGGTATTTGTTTTAAATCTTCATCAGAGAAAAATACATATGAAGTAAATATGGCAAAAATGTTAGTTATAGAATATGAATGATGAATAACAGCAAATATCTAATCATTTCCCAACTTCTTTGTTTTGTGGGTGTGTTTTTTAAATTTTTTTTTTTATTTGGGTTTTTAAATTTGGGTATTGTTTGTTTACTTCCCATCTTCTTAGTATAGCTTCTGTTCACAGCTGGTTTTTTTTTTTTTTTTTTTTTGGGTGCAGGGCATCATGGAACCCAGAGCCTCCTATATGCTAGGCAAGCACTCTATCACTGAGACCTTCACAACTGATTTTTTTTTCCCCCTTGGGTACCAGAGATTGAACTCAGGAGCACTCAACCACTGAGCCACATCCCCACCCCTTTTTTGTATTTTTTTTAGAGACAAGGTCTCACTGAGTTGCTGAGCACCTCACAGTTGCTGAGGCTGGCTTTGAACTCGCAATCCTCCTGCCTCAGCCTTCAGGGGTGCTGGGATTACAGGCATGCTCCACCATATCTGGCTCACAGCTGATATTCTTGATGGTATGCCTATTCTATTATAAATGAATCTGTAAAAAGGACTGAACCATCTTCAGGATATACATTTTTTATATGTCTGTTAAAATTAGAATCCATCTCTTAAATCCGAGAACTATAATATCATGCTTACTTTTACTACAATCACCTTTTATATTTTAATGCCAACAGCTCCCTTCCAACACTGAAATAACAATACTTGGTAGTAATATAAGAACAACTTAGTAGTTTGCAAAACTGGCACTAAATTTCCCTGAATTTCTTCAGGCCCTCACAGTAAGATTAAACCATGTGTTGGGTGTGGTGCACGTGCCTGCCTGTGATTCCAGTGATTTGGAGGCCGATGTAGAAAAATTCTAATTACAAGCCAGGCTGAGTAACTTCAAGAGACTGTTTCTCAAGATAAAAAGTAAAAAGGGATATGGGTGAAGTTCTGTGGTAGAGTGTCTCTAGGTTTAAGTCCCAATACAAAAAAAAGAAAAAAAATAAAGAAGAGTAACCCCTGTAACTAAGGATCACTTCAAATTATCTAAAGCAGAGTTCTAGTAACAGGTTCAAGTGTTATAAGATACCCTCACCCCCAATAACAACAAAAAAAGTTACATTTACAAAAAGAGAATTTCTTCGGTTAACATCCAAAAAATGACATTTACTTCAAACACAGAGGAAATTTTATTGAGAAGCAGCAAAATTTTTTACCAGAGTAATTACTGGACATTGGGAAATGTTTTTTTTCTGTATAAACTGCTTGTTATGGTTTGGATACAGGATATCCCCCAAAGACTCGTGTATGATGGCTTGTTACCCAATATAGCAATGTCCAGAGAGAAGGATTTGGGGAAGTGATTGAATTATGAGGGCTCTGACCTCATCGAAGGATTAATTCATTGTGGATTTCACAGCTAAATGGATTATTAGGAGGTGGCAGAAAGTGTTGGAAGTAGAACCTAGTTGAAGGGAGTAGGTTCTTGGTGTGGCTTTGGGGACTGTATCATGTACCTGGTCCTTCTCTCTCCCTCCAATTCTTGGATGCCATGAGGTGAGCAGCTTTACTGTGCTACTCCTTACTACTATGATGTTTTGCCTCACCTAAGAAGTATGACTGAAACCTCCAAAACTGAGGCAAAATAAATCTTTCCTTCTTAAGTTGTTTTTCTAAGGTATTTGTCACAGCAACAAAAAATTGACATCTCCTCTTTCCACTCTTTCTCAACAAAATGACAGCAATTAATCGCTCTAAATTAACTGAATGACAAAAAAGAAATCCTTTAGCATTTCTCAAGATTAAAAATGTTCTTTTTAGGCCAGGTATGGTGGTGCACGCCTATAATCCCAGTGCCTCGGGAGGCTGAGAAAAGAAGATCGCAAGTTCAAAGCCAGCCTCCACAAAATCAAGGTGCTTAAGCAAGTCAGTGAAACTCTGTCTCTAAATAAAATACAAAATAGGGCTAAGGATGTGGCTCAGTGGTTGTGTGCCCTGGAGTTCAATCTCCAGTACCCTCCTCTCAATTTATTTTTCCTTTTAAATAAGGGTGTGTTTTCCCTATTAAGGTATTTTAACCACACAAGTCATGAATACTAGTTTATACAAGTAGATTATACCAGTCATTTTGAAGATGAGGAAACCTGCCCCTAACAGGATTCTGATATTGTTTTTTTATGTGAGGTGCCCTCTGCTTCAAAAGAAATTCTGGACTTTGGGGAATTAACTGTAGGTCAATGTAAAATATGGTCATCAGTTTAATCTAGCAAACCTTTTTCAAATTACATCAAGATTTCAGATTGCACTTACCTTCTTTTTCATAATAATTCATCTGAATACTTTAACAATGGTCATCAAAAGTCAATGCACAGCCTAATCAAAAGTCTAAACTGAATTCTGAATATTCATTATAAACTGAATCACTTAATTCATGCAGCATGCAGACTACAAGCAAACACGGACACAATTATTCTCACCTTTACCTGCTCTATATGTCTTGGCTTGATTCACTGGCATGGGCGTCATAGGTATTGGGTATAAAGGCTTGAGGAATTTAAAAAAACAAAAACAAAATCATTAGGCTCTTATGATAAGAATGTATTCTACCATTCTCAATTTTATCCTGGTGGAGAAAAAACTTATTGATTCATTGTTTTTTTGGTACCAAGGATTGAACTCAGGGGCACTCAATCACTGAGCCACATCCCCAGCCCTATTTTGTGTTTTATTTAGAGACAGGGTCTCACTGAGTTGCTTAGCACCTCGCTGTTGCTGAGGCTGGCTCTGAACTCATGATTCTCCTGTGTTGGCCTCCCAAAGTGCTGGGATTACAGGCATGCACCACCACACATGGCTAAAACGAACTGATTCTTTATGAGTCATTTAGAAATGAAACCATATCCACAAGCTAAAAGGATAAATTCCAAACTACAGCAAATCTAAGCCATTTTTCTCATCAGAAAACAATCTCTGATTCAGGTCCTTATACTAACAACACACCAAACCACTCATGCCTCCTCCCTCCTTCAAGTACTCCGTATGCCATCATGCCTCAGGTCACTGCAAATCTTAAGAGTATTTGTGGGCTGGGACTGTAGCTCAGTGGTAGAGCGCTTGCCTCGCATGCGTGGGGCCCTGGGTTCAATCCTCAGCGCCACATACAAAGCAATAAAATAAAGACATTGTGTCCATCTACAACTAAAAAAATATTAAAAAAAAAAAAAAAAAGGAGTATTTGTGTCAAATACAAACAAGTAGTGTAGCCAAGTGAACATTAAAATGCTATGACTTACTTGCACACCTGGGCTCACTGGGACTGGATACATCATATTTGGTGCAAAACAAACAGGCTGAGTATAAACTGGAGTTGGCTGTTGGTGACCCACCATAGATGGGCTAGGTTGTGCTTGAGGCCGAGGAGAAGTTGGGGTTGTAGAAGGCTTTGGCTACAGAAACAGAAATAAAATTTAACTATCTCAAGTTGAAAATTTAACTGTTATCACAATTTGAGACTGCCTGTCCAAACTGTTCTAATTTTTACCCATTTTTAACTAGTATTTTTTATTAGGAAGATAAACAAACAAAAACTAGCCTAGCATACACAAGGCCCTGGGTTTGATTCCCAGCACTGCAAAACAAAACAAACAAAATTTTGGGATGAGGATGTAGCTCAGCGGCAAAGAACTTGCCTAGCACATGGAAGACCCTGGGTTCTATCCCCAGCACTACAAAAGAAAAAAAAAAAACAAAAAAAAACACAGCAACACAAGTAACAGAAAACAAATGCTTGAAACAAAAGAGAAAAATGCTTTGGTAGAAAGCTAAAATAAATATTTGTGGAAAAAAATTTTATAGTAAATAGCAGCAGTGAATTTTTAAGATTCCAGAAAATGTGTTTTTATATATATATTTTTAAATTTCCTTTTGTTACTACTAAAAAATATTCATTTGTGACCATGTGAAGAAAAACAGTTTTTTAAGCACCCTACAAGGAATTTAGATGGCTTCTATGGGAGAAAGACTATTACTAATTATACTAATTGTAATAAGTTAATTATTTTCAGAAACTAACTTAACCTCAAAGAAATTAATAAACTTACCTGAGAAAAGGAGCGAGGGTTGAACTCCTTTGCATTGGGATTCAATGTTGATTTCCTAACTTGCCTAAACCAGAAAAAATATACAGGCCAATGAAATCTGCAAAAAATTTCTCTAAATCTTCCACACCTGACTTTTTTTTTTTTTAATTGCTGAACATACATCAGATTTAAACAATTCTCACTAGGAGACTATTGATCATCTTTGTTAAAACACACATACACATGTTACTCCTTCATCCAATAAACTGACCACATGAGGGCTATTATTATTATTATTACTTTGTATTGGGGATTGAACCCCAGGGTGCTTTGCCACTGAGCTACATGCTCAGCCCTTTTTATTTTTTATTTTGAAACTAGGTTTCTCTGAGTTGCTGAGGCTGGCTTCAAACTTATGATCTTTTTGCCTCAGCCTCCTGACTCACTGGGATTATAAGCATATGCCATTGTGCCTGGTTACAAGGGCAGATTTTGTTCATAAAAGTAATTTATAACTGCTTTTCTCAAAGGCAATTAACAAATACTGGAGCTGAACAGACAGTACCCCTTATAAAATGTTCTTGAAAATGAGGTTTAATATACCAATTTTATAGTACGCAATGAATTGGCAGGGGGAGGATACTGGGAATTGAGCACAGGGACACTCGACCACTGAGCCACATCCTCAGTCCTATTTTGTATTTTATTTAGAGACAGGGTTTCATTGAGTGGCTTAGTGCCTCGCTGTTGCTAAGGCTGGCTTTGAACACACAATCCTCCTTTCTTAGCCTCCTGAATTGCTGGGATTACAGGTGTGCGCCACCATGCCCAGCTAGTATGTAGTAATTTTTAATCTAACAAGATACATTTTATGTGACATATGCTGAGAAAAATCATGGCTTTATAGAAACTTTTGCTATAACTCAGGAATCATCAGGCTGGGTGCGGTGGCACGTGCCTGTATCCCAGTAGGTGGGGAGGTTGAGACAGGAGGATTGCGAGTTCAAAGCTAGACTCAGCAACGGTGAGGCACTAAGCAACTCAGTGAGACCCTATCACTAAATAATATACAAAATAAGGCTGAGGATTTGGCTCAGGGGTTGAGTGCCCCTGAATTCAATCCCCAATACCAAAAAAAAGAACCAACCAGTCCCCCAAGTTAGCAAGTTGCATCTCAAAAGTCTGTCTATAATGGGGTTGTGTGGAACCTAAAACACAAAAATCACTGGTGGTTAGAGTCTGAGGCTAGCCCATAAAAGTCCATTTAACTGACAGTACACCAGATATGCAGAATTAAGTTTACCTTAACAAATCTGAATATTAACTAAAACATTGTTTCTAATGGAAAACACTTTGGATTTCAAGCAGGAGTCCACATACTTCATTCTCTTCTTGGCTATAGCAGTTCTTAATCCTTACAGTACACTGAGTACTGACTATAGTCTGGAAGAGCCAGGTCCTCAAAATTGCAACTTTCCAACCTTGAACGCGTACAGAAAAAGGCTTTCTTAATTTACGCCTAGTTTAGTTTTTTGTTTTGTTTTGTTTTGTTTGTCTGGAGTTAGAAAATTGGGGAAAAAGGAAAGAGCAGTGAGGGTGGATAATCTGATTTACTTAAGATGTCATTTGTCAGGCCAACTATTTGTAACTAACAGCTATTTACAATGGTGTCTAAAAGTCCAGATAGATTCTTGAGTTAGGAGAACAAAATACTTTAAAGAAAAAGTAATTTGACTAATAGGGAGTACAAAATCCCTGGTTTACTCACTCAGCTGCATCTTTCTTCTCCTCTTTATCATCCTTCTCTTGTTTACATGCTGGGCTAGAAGTCTGAACCCCTTGGGATGTAACCTCAGGCCCCCTCTTGTGCTCGGTGTTACTAAGTATTGAAGGGGAGATGCTGGGGCTGTTCGGCTTGCTGCTGCCACTGGTGCAGGTGCTGCTGCTATTTTCAATGAAAGAATCCTTAGCACTTGGTTCAATTTTGTCTTTGATCAAATCTCTTGATTTTTCTCCCTCTCTATTTTTGTTTAGTAGTTGATCCATAGATTCAGAAGTAGAACTTGGCTGTAACTAAATAAAGGAAATAATTATACTTAAATATTTTAAGAAATTCTAGTAACCCATTTTCTCCCCCAAAGTACAAAGCAGTATTATCTGTGGGCATGAACTGTTTTGAGGAAGAGTTTCCCTCAATTCTCAGAATAATGTTGTTGTTATAAGGCAATAATAAGCGAATGTCTATACAACATAACCATCAGAATGCTCAAAACATCCTACCCTCAAGTATGTGACTCAGAGACGAAGAAAATGTTGCTAGCATGTCATCTATATTATGGTAATAATAATTAACATGTATGAAGTGAATACTATGTGCCAGGCACTATGTTAAACACTTCAGTATCTCATCCAGATATTATAAGAACATGTTTTACAACTACCCCATTTTAGCTCAAAAAAGTAGATAATGGGGCTGAGGTTGTGGCTCAATGGCAGAGCACTTGCCTCGCACGTGTGAGTCACTGGGTTCAATCCTCAGAACCACATAAAAATAAGTAAACAAAATAAAGACACTGCGTCCTTGTATAACTAAAAAATATATTTTTTAAAAAAGTAGATAATATGCCCCAATGTTATACATGTGGCATGTAGGGGGCAAAGATTCAAACCCAGGTCTATTTACCTCAAACGCCCACAAAACTAATCCTTAATAGATCAATATACTCACAATTCTTACACAAATAAAACTATTAGCATCCTATACACAGCTATTCTAGATTCTGCAGACAGTTCTTGAGGATAAAGACAGGGAAGTAGACTAACTGTTCAAGCATTACTGGAAGCTTAAACATCAGATGGCCAGGTGGTGTCATTGACTAACCATGGGACTCTGAGCAAATTAATTTATCTTTGCTTCAGTTTCCTAATATGCATATTGCAAATAGTAAAAGAACTTGCTTCAAGTTCAAAGCCAGCCTCAGCAACTTAGTGAGACTCTGTCTCAAAATAAAAAATAAAAAGGGTTGAGGACATGGTTCAGTGTTTAAGCACCTCCAGGTAAAACCCCCAGTACAAAAAAAAAAGAATTTGCTTTAAAGGGATGTTAGGACTAACCTTTTTCTTCAATAAAAAAACTGTGGTATATATACACAATGGAATATTACTCAGCATTAAAAGAGAGTAAAATTATGGCATTTGCAGGTAAATGGATGGAGTTGGAGAACATCATTCTAAGTGAAGTAAGCCAATACCAAAAACCCAAAGGCCAAATGTTCTCCCTGATAAGTGGATGCTGATCCACAATGTGGGAGGAGACATGTGAAGAATGGAGAAACTTTGGTCAAAGGGGAGGGAAGAGAGGGGATAGAACATGGGGGCAGGAAAGATGGTGGACAATAATGCCCTAGGTTCATGTATGCCTGCACATATGGTGTAACTCTATATTGTGTACAACCAGAGAAATGAAAAGTTGTGCTCTATTTGTGTACAATGAATCGAAATGCATTCTGTTCTCATGTAAACCTAATTACAATAAATAAATAAATAAAAGGATGTTAGGACAATAAAGGCCTTATATATATGCACTTAAAATAGTGCATAGTATAAAGGAAATAAGTGTAATTTAGTAACATTTTACTGTAACAGAACAATTATAAAGCTCACCCTCAAATATCTTTTTAAAAACCGTTTCTTTGCTTTTTAGCATTCACTTATGGCTCGGGAGTTATTCTTAAGAGGCTTAATAATATCTATGATTATTCAGACTCCAAAATGTAGTTAAGACAAAGTGCTGAAGACTTTTTTTTAAAATATTTTATTTAGTTATAGATGAACACAATACCTTTATTTATTTTATGTGGTGCTGAGGATCGAACCCAGTGCCTCACACCTACGAGGCAAGCGCTCTACCGCTGAGCCACAACCCCAGCCCCAAGGGAAAGACTTTTTTTTTTTTTTTTTTTTTGGTACCAGGTATTGAACTCAGGGGCTTTCAACCACTGAGCCACATCCCCAGCCCTATTTTAAGTTTTATGTAGAGACAGGGTCTCACTGAGTTGCTTAGCGCCTCGCCATTGCTGAGGCTGGCTTTGAACTTGCAATTCTCCTGTCTCAGCCTCCCTAAGTGCTGGGATTACAAGCGTGAGCCACCACGCCCGGCTGGGAAAGACTTTTAATGCCACTCCTACCTGTAATTTAAGTCAAGCATAACGAAGGTTTATAGAAAATTATGGACTTTCTGTAATATCATATATATTTTGTATTATCATATATATCATTATCTGATGGCCAAAATGTGTTCTGTTAAATGAAGAAGTACAGCCTTTCAAAATATATTAACTATAATCAAGACAGCATAGTACTAGCACAGTCATCCATTTGTTATTAATTATATTATCAGTGTTAACTATTGCTTAACAAAATGCATATTAACCACTATTAATAGCATTGATGCTGAAAAGATATACATGCTGAAGTATGAAATAATATGTAATACTTTAGATGCTGCCAGTAAGAATAAAACTTGAGTGTAACACTAGAAAAAATTTAGAAAGCTGGAATACATGCTAGGAAAAGGCTGCCATTGTGCCTCTAATTCATTTGTGTTTTAATTCTGTAATATTTTTAAGATTGACAATTACATTTTTCCCCTCTAGGAAGCCAAGTTTCAAAATTTCTTGAGTTGGTCTCAAAAATCTACCTTGATATCTACACTATATTATAGTAAACTCTGCACAAGAATGAAATAAGTCATCAAAGAGTTCAGAATATGTTCAGGAAAGCCTATTTTAATATAGAGAAAAGATTATTATAAAGATACAGGGGCTGGGAATGTAGCTCAATAGTACAGCTTTTACCTAGCATGTATGAGAACTAGGTTTGACCTCCACAACTGTAAACAAATAAAAAAAGACTTATGCCACAATTAATACATTTGTTCACAAAGTAGAAATCTGCAACTACCACAGAACACCAGGATCCACTGTCCACAGCAGATCATTAAGAACCTGGCCTTTGCTCTGCTAAAATCTAACTACACTAAGCAAGGTAATCAAATGAACATCAAATAATAAGCTATGCTTTGATAGATTAAAATGTCAGGATTACATTCTTTTTTATTTGATGCCTATTGTTCTTATCCAATCTCATATTTTAGGTTATTCCACTTAAAGGATAGGAAGATAACTTTAAGACTGCTTACATTTCTATATACATGGTATGATGTTTCTGAGTGGATACACAAGGCACTTTTGTAAACTGATATGAAAGTGGCAATGCTTATTATTTATTTTTGTAAATTATAACTCATTAGTCAATGTGACACTTACCCTAAAATCATTCTTAAACTTCTTTAAATCATCAATTTGTTTTCTATGTTCAGAAACAACTGGTGATATACCTGTAAAATCAAAAATCATTCAAATACAGGTTTATTTTCAACTTAAAATTCTTTTCATATGTGATGTTAGAAATGAGAATAAGATCTTTCATCAAAAGAATAACAATTTCAAATATTAATTCTGGCATTTACCAAACTAAGCATTCATATATATGCAATACCAAGAAGTATTGGAACAAAAATACTCTATTGAGCATGAAGTAGATATACTCTTCCCTATTTCCACAGTTATGCTTAAAAACTTAAAAACTCTAACCTTTATTTTCAGCTTTTGAAAAGCTAGGTGATGTTTCATTGGGCTTAACATTTTCTTTATTCCCTGCAGGAGAGTTCTGTCTTTGATCTTGAAGCCTGGAATCTTTAGCTAGACAACAATTTTTAAAAAAGAATTCAGAAATTAGAAATATAAAATGGAGAAACATTCAACAATTTGGACTTCCTATGTTTTTGGAAAAAATACTTTCATCTGAACAGAAGTTTTAGTCCTTTGCAGACATTATTTGAAACACCACTAATTATATTTACATAGGTATTCAGCACCCAGGGAATGTTATCCTTCATAACACTAAATATTAAAGAAAAATATATAGAAAACCAGTGGTATTATGTAAACAACAGACTTAATTTACATAAAAATTTAAATGTATATTCAAAATACATAGCTATGACAACACAGAATTTTTCTGTTAACCTCTGGAAGCCACTTCTCACATACCTTCCATCGATGGGGTCACAGCTCTGTTGGATGCAGGACTAGCAGGCGTAGGAGATGCAGCTGGAATGGGCATGGCCACAGCTTCAGCTGGGATGATGCCAGCTTGAGGAGAAGCAAGCACTGGCCCACTGGGAGTATTTCCAATGCTATTTTGTCTGGGAGACCTGGGTCTGTGAGTTTTGGGAGATAATCTTGGAACTAGAAATAAGGGGAAAAGTTATTTATTACAATCTCAGCTCAACTGTCATTTCCTCAAAGAGGCTTGTCTGAGATCTAGGTAGGACAGATATCCTCAGTCCCCACTCTTTATCCCATCACCCTGTTTTCTTTTCCAAAGTCTTAAGAATAGTGGTAGCAACTGAAAACACAAATATCTGAAAAAAGAAACCTAAGTACAACTGTGGTTTCCCTCCTAACTACACATATTAACCTTTTTTCTTCTTTTTGTGTCAAGTGAAACATTAGATTCCTATGGCAAGATAAATGCCACTTGCCATTTATTTTCTTTTTCTATGATAGCAATATTTTGTATTAAAAAGTTGGGCTATTAATTTTAAAAAGGTGGGATATCCCCAAGAGGCCTATTTCTGCCTCCTTTAATTGATACACTAGAACATCATTCAGCACTTTATAGTTCATCCTATGTGCTGTTTCTTGCAACATCAAGATCCACTGAGCAGTAAGTAAGGATATTAAGACCCAATTTAGCCAAAAGGGTTAGATAACAAGAAAATAATACAAATATGGTTGATATTGTGACTTCAAAATAAGTAGCTAATAGGTTTTGGGGAAAAAATGATTTAATTTACCTCAATTTAGTGGGGTTTTTTTCTGTTATTGAAGACACAAGTATTATGGAAGGAAACTTATTCAACAACTGTCATTTTTTCTAATTTGTATAAATAAAATAAACTTATAATGTTAGTCTGGGTGTATATCTAACAACTGTTTTTATTCTCTTGCCTCTAAATGATATTGTTACTCTCGAAATTCATTTCCAAACCATCTGAATAATGTCAAAGGATTAATATTAAGCTGAAGGTGATTTTTTAAATTTCTATTTTCTTATTAATCTTAAGTTAATTTAAGACAAAGAAATTTATAGTACAACTGTTATGAGCGCACACTGTATGAAACTGAACAGATACCATATATCAACATAGACATTTAATAGTGCTGGGTATTTTGTTTAAGCTTCAAGACTATTTACTGTAAAGATAAAAGAAAAAAAGAAAAGCTATCATTGCATACTCTAACTCTCCAGTCATTATGAGAGCAAAACATTAAAGATTGACTGACTTCTTAACTTTTGTCAAAGTTTAATTTTTTTACACTTTTATGGCTGCTATCAGCATACTCCTCAGGCTAATCAAGATAAAAGTTGGGTCTTTCATTTGTGTTTGACATTCCTAATGAAGGAAATAAAGTTGGACATTAATGCCATGTACAGATGCTATACGAACACATTTCTGTAAGCCCAAAACAGTGGATTTACATGGAGTAAATCTTTGTTGATTTACATGGAGTAAATCAACAAAGATGCTAAAAAGATGGGAAATACAGCCCCTTCAAAATAGTGTTATGAGCCAGGCATGGTGGCACACACCTGTAATCCCAGCACTTTGAGAGGCTGAGACAGGAGAATCGCGAGTTCAAAGCCAGCCTCAGCAACGGCATGGCGCTAAGCAACTCAGTGAGACCCTGTCTCTAAATAAAACACAAAATAGGGCTGGGGATGTGGCTCAGTGGTTGAGTGCCCCTGCGTTCAATCCTCGGTACCAAAAAAAAAAAAAGTGTTATGAACTGTATTTGCCTTATATTAGAGTGGCACTTGCTAGCTACCAACTATGTTCATATTTATGAACGTCATAAGAATTATATCACAAACTCATTAAGCATACTAGACAAGAATGATTTTACTCATTGAGAAAACTGAAATTTGGATGCTGCAAAGCTTATTCTAACTTTATGTTAATGACCTCAGAAAAACAAAATATAGTTTTCCCAAATCCTGGCTAGTTCACTATTTATAATATATACTTTATATATGTGTGTGTGTGTATATATATATACACACACTTCCTCAGAGCTTTACCTTTAACATCTTACATAATTACAAAATGAACACTGGCAATGTCCTAAGCCAAGTGATACCTACCACCACTGACCACTGATGACCACGTTCCCCCTGCAGGACTGGTCCTTGCCACTGGAGGAGTAGATGCTTCACTTGGTGGGTTGTGGGACACAAATTCTAGGCCACTAGATATAGAGCCCCTCCCAGCAGAAACTCTGTGATTTCGAGGGTGTCGCTGGGCCTTTGGGGACATCCTTGGAGGCCCTAAGAAAGGAACAGTGAACATGACATAAATGTTATATACAATGTCCATCAGTACAATATTTCTGGTAACACACACACACTCTCTCTCACTCAATAGTTCCTCCTTGATTAACAAATGAAAGGTTGTGGGTAGGGGAGGACACATACCATACTTATTTTTGGTCATACTAGCACAGAATTATTTTGTGGAATGCCAGATTTTATAAATAAATGTCATTTCTCTTTATTTTTTAAGAAAGGGAGAGATGAAGTTGGTAGTAAGAAATCATTAAGATATCATAACTTGTAAGAGAATTTTAGCAATCCATTTACTCTAAATCCATTATTTATAGGCATATAAAAATAAAGAACTATAATAAAATGTTAACTGAAGGTACAGCTACATGATGAAATAATTTTTACATATATTACTTCCAAAATTAGGGGGAAAACATTTTAAAATTTATTCATTTTTTGGTGGTGCAAGATATCAAACTCAGGGCCTCGCACATGTCAGACAAGCACTCTACTACTGGGCTGTGTCTAGTCCCTAAAAAAATTTCTTTTAAGACTAGCCATCCCCATATCCCTCTGTACGACTGAAATACATGTACATACCCTTCTTATATTTCTAAAAAAATGTTACCTTATTAAACTCTTCTGCTATGATCATCAATTTTACAACTAATGTAAACGTCCTTACCTATAAGTAGTTAGCAGGCTGTGAGCTGAAAATTCTACTGTTAAATCATGACTTGAATGTCCAGAATAGGTGACACTTGGGGAAGGAATTTCACTATATGAATTGTCAAAATTCTTCATCACTGGCTCTGCCACCCCATTAGTGATTTATCTTTCTAAAGCTGTCTACTATACATTAGACCAAACCATCAGGTGAAAAGTAATGGGCAGGGCTGCTCTCAGAACAAGTCTGACAATGAGAACATTCACAAAACACATTCTTAGGGTCAAAGTCAAGGCCTCTTAACCAATTGTAGCTATCAAACACTTTAAAACATCAAATTAATGTGTATCCCCGTCATGAACATAATCTTTAAAAGAACACTAATGTTATAACTTTCCACTGGGGATATACACAATCCCTGAAAAATGCAGAAGGTATATTTCTATATGAAAAGCTAGTCCATCAACAGTAACAGCTAGTCCATCTTAATGTAATAATGACATTCACAACTCATTAATGAGAATATTTTATCTAATACTTTCTCACTATACACACATTTATTCAAACTATGGACTACAATACATACTTCAACAGAAGTTAATTTTGCATTTACCACTATCAGAAGCACTTTTAAGAAAGCAAGTCACCTTGAAAGTTTGTGAAACAGGCTGTTGAATGTGAACTGCTTTGGTTAAGGTCAAATGACCTCCCTAATCAGGTGACAACAATTTTTTAAAAATAGCCACCAAGATTTCTCCACAGAAGCAGTTTATATAGAAAAATTTATTAGTCCCAGCATAGTAATATCCACTGTGATCTTAATGAAAACATCTGATTAAAACTTTAATGCATACATTCTGAACTAATACCAAAGGGACATTATCATTTAGAAAGCAGGACTTTCAATCTGCACTGCATTTAAATGAGAATATTACCTTTCTACAACCTACGCAAGTATTTGATATGTAACAATAGTGGGTTTAGCATCAAATACTGAATTAGAATTATAGGATTTTCTTGTTTTTGACAAGGACAAAAAAAACAAAGCCTAAAAATTCCAATTCATACCTGTGTTTTACCAATAATGTCATTGGTATCATCAAGGCCTTTTCTCACTTAAAGTAGCCTTTTGCAAAGCTAATTTAAAAAATTACTCAGTTTAGAATTCCTCAGGTGCTCTAAAAAATACATTCTGTATTATGATCTGAGGTCCACAGACAAAGGCAGGTACATGGAATGTTTTGCTAAAAAAGGATCCCTAAAACACTATTCTTGCCTAGGGCCATTAGCATTTTGGCCAAGGAGCCATTATAAAATAACAGGTTCTACAGTTAAGTCCAAGGCTGAGTGGAGAAAGTTTCATTATTAACCACTATGTCCAGTATTAATCAGGAGGAAGAGGCCCTGGGCACATCTTTCTGGGGCTGTGCAGAAGCATCACTATCAAGCAGATTAAACCCCCTTTCTTAAAATGCATAGATAGCTTCACACAGCATTTATCAAATTTCTAATGAACAAAAGGTTAATAGAATAGTTTTAATAAACTAAAGTTAAAACACGGAAATTATAGGTTATTAAATAATGAAGAGGAAACTATTTTGTAATTATAAACTCACATAGGAGTTAAACAAAGACAAACAAAAACATGAACAAATTGTGGTATTGTACCTTCTGAAGACATGCGTTTAGGCATAGTAGAGACAGGAGCTGGAGAACCATGAGCAGAGGGGTGAGACGGGGGTCTGGATGGCCGCGAGGGGGGCCTGGAGGGCGGCCGTGTAGGGGTGGCTGCCCGAGGTGGAAGAGAGTTGGGACCTGACTGGTAGCGAGAAGGTGGGCGAGAGGAAGGAGATGGGCAAGGCGATGGCCAGGGAACACCTGACAGAACAAATGATATGAAGGAAAGTATAAAAACTAAAGAAAAAAATGAGGGAAAAAGTAAACAGAAAAAAAAGTAAAATGACAAAAATGATTTCTTGTACATTTTAACCCTTTGAGGACAGTCATTTGATTGTGATAAGTTTTAGCATAACTTAACTGACATAAATTCACATTTTACTTTAACCTCCTTAAAATTAAGTCTGTTTAAATGAATACACGTTCCCAAAGGGTTAATTAGGATCTACACATACTATTGAAGAAGACAGTTAAGACTTTGTCTAGTAATCCTGCTTCTATAACTGTTTCTCACTAAACAATTGTTAAAAGGAATATACACACAGTAGATAACTTCACACAATAAAACAATAATTCCTAGTCAGGAATTAAGATTACTTAATATATTAAGTTTTAGCTCAGAAACTAGAAAGCTAAACAGCAGCTATTATATCCAATTTAAAGTGCTGGTTTCTTACAATCATCTATGATTTTCATCAGGTTTGTAACTGAATTTAAGGTTCAGTTTGAAGTCTCGTTAGAAACTAAGTCCCATTTAAGTAGATATAAAATACTAATTCTACCTTGTGGAGTCATAGGAATAACAAAGGTTAATCATCTTTGCTCTTTCAAAACAAATCTCTAAGTCTTATTAAACTAGAAAAAGGGGAACCTTCTAAATAATCTGTGCAGTTAAAATACTTATCTAAGAGACTGCTTAATAAACAACGCAACTACAAAGCAGTCATCACCAAATAAATTGATTCTGACAGATATGCACAAGTCAAAATATAGGTGACATTTACCATTGCAGATCACTTACCTTAATCTTAGAAAACAGTTCCAGGTCTCCTCTCCAGAGGGCTCCACACACTTGAGTATCATACATTTCCCAGCCCCCTTCAGGTTTTTTTACTTTGAAAATTCTGTTTATGAACAACTAAAAATCTTTTACTCAGTGAGCAAAGATATTTTCATCCCCAACACTAAGTATAGAAAATACTCAAGAGTGTTCATTTGGAGAGGAATTCTGGAAAAAAGACTTAATAAAAAAAAAATGAAATTGGAAACTTAGTGTTCTCTGTTTTGATCAAATTTTATAAAGTTAAATGCCTAAAACTGAATGTCCATTTTATTCCCTTAGAAATATACTATTGCTCTTACTAATTACCACATTTCCATACCATTTGCAGTTCTGTTTAGTATCTCAGAATTCTATAAACCATCTATAACCTATGAACTATCTTCAACCTCGATTTAGAGAAATAGTAAAAAATATCTTCCTACTAAAGACTTAGGTTTCTCTTATTTAAGATGCTAAACTATAACATCAACCCTTAAGTACTTGAGTTTATTTTTTTAATATTTTTTAGTTGTTGATGGGTCTTTTTTTTTTTTTAATTTTTTTTAGTTGTAGATGGACACAATGTCTTTATTTTATTGCTTTGTATGTGGTGCTGAGGATCGAACCCAGGGCCTCACGCATGCGGGGCAAGCGCTCTACCGCTGAGCTACAATCCCAGCTCAATGGATCTTTATTTTATTAATTTATTATTTATATGTGGTGCTGAGGATCGAACCCAGTGCCTCACGCATGCTAGGCAAGCGCTATACCACTAAGCCACAGCCCCAGTCCCTTAAGAGTTGTTTTTACTGTATTTTTCTTATTAATTTCTTCACGACTCTTAAAAATGTCTGGTATTACAAATTATGACTTCTTTCTTGAAGCAAGCAGACAAATATATAAACAGCTAATGAAAATGAATCTGAGCCGAGTGTGGTGGCACACGCTTGTAATCCCAGCACTTTGAGAGGCTGAGTCAGGAGAATTTTGAGTTCAAAGCCAGCCTCAGCAACAGCAAGGCCCTAAGAAACTCAGTGAGACCCTGTCTCTACATAAAACACAAAATAGGGTTGGAGATGTGACTCAGTGGTTGAATGCCCCTGAGTTCAATCTCCAGTACCAAAAAGAAAAAGAAAATGAATCTGTATTAACCACTAAGTGTATTACATATATATTAGGATCTTCCTTACAAACTGTGTCTAAGTAATTTTATTATCCAGTGTTTTAAAAATTGAGAACCTACCCAAAGTTTCCAATTTCTTTATAGGTGGAATTTTTTTTGCCAAGTGAATTTCAGAAACAAACTTAGCACTTTTATTAGTATATGAGTGTTTGTCATTCTGAATACTGTACATGCCAATGACTTATATAATGTCATAATGTTTTACTAATCTGAAATTTACAAACACAAGTTTTAAATGATTCTGAACAAAAAACTACTTCACAAAAATCATTAATGGTATGTACATTCCTATCAATTATGTAAACTCTTTTTTAAGTTTTTATGAAAACTATATATTTGATCAATGACATTGATAAATTTGGCCAAAATACTTGCCTCCATTAACTACTCTTTGGTCTGAACCAGAATTCGGGTTGAAATCTGAAGTGTGAGAAGTGGATCTTGATGGCATGGAGCCCGATCCAGGCTGGCTCATACGCGGTGAATTCTGTCTCCCACTTCCCCAGGATATGACTTCTCTATTTCTTTGTCCAGGAGGAATATATTTATTTTCCCTGAAAATGAGAGATCCTCTAAATCATTTTATCCTGAAAGGTACCAGGCCAATGAAACATGTCTAAAAGTAATTTAGGTAAAGGGAATATCTGTTATAAAAATGTTTAACACTACACCAAATTGCTTCAATTCCTTGTTCTTCCATTTACCCGGAGCACAAAGTTTAATAGACATGTGGTCATTTTCACCCTACTTGACCTCTCTGTGGTTGATTCATGATCAGTCTTCTGAAGCTTTTTGGGGGGTCTTTAGCTTTTCTACTTTACTTTCTCTGAGATCTACTATGCCTGCTTTTTTTTGTGTGGCTCTAAAATCAGCAATGCTGAGCAGTCTCAAATCCACAGTGCCAGTCCCAGACTGCACACAGCCCAGTGAACTTACCTGCCCAGTCATACCACCTAAGCTGTGAGAGCCCTGACAACAGGATACACTCTGCTCCACTGAGGTATGAGTGGGTCCTCCTCAACACATTTATGAATAAACCAAAGACCTACCAGCCCCTCAAATGCAACAAACTGCATGAATGGAGTTGCTTCTCTTCTCAAACTTGCTTCATCTTTCCTATCTTCATTATCAGTACAACCATCAATTCAATCAGTTAATCAAATAAATCTCAAATAAATTCCCCTTGATTTTTCTAAGCTTTGTACCACCAACCTTGGTCTAGCTAGTTACCAAGTTCTAACAGCTGTGCTCCCTGGGGTTTGTTCACCCTAGCGCCTGCTTTCAAGGTGCTTCCACTACTTTAGTTCCTATCACCACCCACCCACCACCACTATACTCACAACATGGACCATGAGTTCCAGACACAGGAAACAACTAGCCCTGCCCTCTCCTGAGCTCAGTGGGTTGTCTCAGAGGGCTGTGCATGTCTTTTCACCAGGTGAAAAATTCTTTTCCCATACTCCTCTGAGTGGCAAATAGACTCTCTTATCCAATCACAAAAAGTCTCCTCAGTGAGGCTTTCTTAGAATACAGTCAATTCTAGCTCCTCCTCACCTTGGATGTTCCTAATACTCTGAACACACCTTAATCTAGTAAATCATATTGTCCTGTTAATTACTCTCTAGCAACCTCTGTAAGACCTTGGCTTGCTCTTCACTGTATACTCAACACTTTGGCTCCACAGAGCTGACTCTTAAAATACGTTTTCCAAGATTACCATAACTACTTCTCTAACAAAATCTTATACCAATTTCACTTGCATTCTCTATCTAAGCTTTGTTTAAAAACAAAAAAACAAAAAACAAAGGAAATATAATAATAATACACCTTCTCACACAGACCTTGAGTTGTGTATCCAAAATACTGCATCATGATTTCCTTTAAATACCTAGTATTTATGCTGTGCCCCTCACGTTCACTGGAATTTCTCTGAACTGCTGTATATTTTTCTTCCTCGCTTCTATCATCATTTTCCAGGGCCACCCGAGCTTTGTACTGAGCACTTGATTCAATTTCTTCTGCTAACTGGTTTGCCCTTGCTTCCCGTTTTAAAAATTCTTCTGAGTTATCCCTCTCTAAGGGCACCCTAAAACACAAGGAAAAGCAAAGCAAAGTGATTAAAGTACAGTTTATATACCGGTCATAATCACTATTAAGACAGTTTAGTTCAGAATACTAGGAAACTGTAAAAGTATGGTGCTTATTAATTTTTAAATCAAAATCTGAATTTTTTTCTTGTTACCTTTCACATGGAAGAACATTCAGCATTTCAAATACTGGTTAAACTACTCATCACAACCTATACACTTGCAGTGCAATATTTTACAACTTAAAAACAAGATAAAAACAAATTAACTTTGAACATAAGAATAATTAGGTATTGGGAGAGAAACTACATTTATTGCCTATTTTAATAGAAATTCAGAGGTCTAAGTAGTAACAGAATAATTCTTTCACACAATTGTTTAACTTAAAATTCAATATTTATTCCACACAATTTTTTTTTTTAAGATTTTTTTTTTTTTTTTAATTTGTAGATGAACACAATGTCTTTATTTTATTGCTTTGTATGTGGTGCTGAGGATCGAACCCAGGGCCTCACGCATGCGAGGCAAGCGCTCTACCGCTGAGCTACAATCCCAGCCCCTATTCCACACAATTTTATAAACAAAGACAAATGTACTGATAGACAAGCAAATTCTTTAAACTTACGTATATGAAGATAAACTGCTATCATATGTAGACACTACTCCATAATTTTCTTCATTATATCGAAACATATCATTGGGATCCCATCCATTAGACTAGAAGAAAATAAAGCTCATTTTTCAAAGTGATAAAGTATTTATCTTCTTTAATTCAGTTATAGCCAACACCTACAGTAAAACTATCCTAGTTAAATCTAGCAAATTAAAAAATAACCAGAACTTTTTTTTCCATATCAGCCCCTCAAATAGGTAAATAACTAGAGGATCATTTGAGAGGGTATTAGGAAAGTTTAGAATATATTAGTTACTTCATAAAACCAAAGCCTTCTGATTATGGTTCTGTCCTTTCCTTACCCTCTTAACAGCCACCTTTCTATAGGACAGAGATATCTACACTTACCTGAAACTTCCTGACATCACTGATCATTAGTATGTGAAGGAAAAGAGGCACTTTTTGACAAAAATATTTCCAGTGTTTGGGGGGAAAAAGGAAGAAGATAAAGTTTTCCCCACTTTGTCACTACTTCTACAGTACTAGACCCCAGGCATCCTCCCCTTCTATCTGCGAATACTCAAAAGGAGGGCCACATGAGGCCACCCGCAGACAAAAATCACAAGATCTTGGTTTAAGAATTGGTTCGGCCATTAGCAGATGTTGGACCTCAACAACAGCAATTCTAGGTCTAGATGCCCTAACTTACAACCTCTGTGTAGATAACTCTTCAGCTCCATAAAGGAACTACCATTCTTAGAAGCTAGGCCACATTTTTAAACTGTAAGAATCAACCAACTGGGGCAAATGCTATAAGAATATTCACCAGTAAATACTGCTGTTTGGTTAATCACTTATTTATTTGAATGCTTCAACTCTTCTTTTAAATCTAGACTGGTCAAAAGGAGAGACTCAGCTTTAATCGAAAAATGCTGATGGCAATTTCAACACTGAAGCTCGCATTAAAGTTCACCAATCAACCCTGAGCCCTCCTGTGTTGATCCTGGTAAGACTACAAAGTATACCACTGAAGTAATTCCTTTGGCTAAAGTACACACTAGAAATCACAATTACCTATGAAGACTTTATAATTATTTAAGTAATATAAGCTCTATGTTAAAAAATCCACACAACACAGACATTCAGTAAAAAATGTCTTCCAATCCCAGGGTGCATAGATAACTGCTACAATCAATTTCTGAGGTATAATTCCAGACTTCTATATACATACGTAAGAATATGATCAGCTCTTCTTTAAAATTCAAATAGGATCTAATTGTTCTGCAACTTGCTTTATCTTTTTTTTTTTTTTTTTTTTTTGGTGCTGGGGACTGAACTCAGGGACACCGGACCACTGAGCCATATCTCCAGTCTTATTTTATATTATATTTACAGTTGCTTAGCCCTTTGCCTTTTGCTGAGGCTGGCTTTGAACTCCCAGTTCTCCTGGCTCAGTCTCCCAAGCCACTGGGATTACAGGCGTGCACCACCATGCCCATTTCCAACTTGTTTTTTAATCTTTTAATCTTGGATATCAGAACACCATTTTTAAAAAATATATGTAATATTTATAGTGAGTGGCAGCACCATAAATCTATCTCATTTGTTCTACTGATGGATGGGTAATGTTTTTGTTTTTGGTGTTGGGGATTGAACCCAGAGCCTCATATAGGCTAGGCAGTCTACCAATGAGTCACACCTATAAAAACATCCCCATGTATAATTATTTGCATGTATTATCCACATCAAATACTCCTCACACAAGTCAGATGATGCCTACGTGAGAGCTCTTATATTGAGTTATATATGAATCTTTAAAGTTGGAAAACTAAGCTGAGCATGGTGGCATATGCTTGTAATCTCAGAGACTTGGGATGCTGAGGCAGAAGAATTGTCAAGTTTTAGGTTCAGTTTAGCTTCACCAACTTATGACACCCTGTTTCTAAATAAATAACGTCTGTAGCTCATCAGCAGTGTCCCCCCACTCCGTTTGAAAATTAATTAATAATAGGTTACTTAGTGAATTTATGGCTTTATAACTAGAAATGAGGACTAAGAGAAGACCCTAATTACTAAATTATTATTATGTCTTAAAACATTAAATACAGATTCTCTGTTTTAATGAAAGGCTCCTGAAATCAAATTTTGCAAACCAAATATTCGTTCATGTCAATACTTTCTATCTCTATGATCTTTTATCCTGAAGATAAGAATCTATTAAGCATCTGATTTGTAGATAGCAAATACTGGGGAAATACAAATACTTTTACTGGGGAAAAGTAAAAATAACACGTGACAAAAGGCATCTTTAGAAATAGATTTTTTTTTTTAAATATTTTTTTTAGTTGTACATGGACGCAATATCTTTATTTATTTATTTTTATGTGGGGCTGAGGATCGAACCCAGTGACTCACACGTGCGAGGCAAGCGCTCTACCACTGAGTCACCGCCCCAGCCCTAGAAATAGATTTTTTATGGAAAATTATAGGTGGTTGAAGGGAGTAGTTGGCAGCAGTGGTGGCACTGAGGATTGGATCCAGGAGTGCTCTGTCACTGAGCAAGAACCCAGCCCCTTTATGTATATATATATTTTTTATATTGAGACAAGGTCTCACTAAGTTGTCCAGGCTGGCCTGGATTCAGCAAGCTTCCTGCCTCAGTTTACCAAGTAACCAGGATTATAGGAGTGTGCTACAGTGCATGGTCAGAGAATGATCCCAATTTAAGACCAAAAATTTTATTTAATACTTTAATTATAATGTAACCTAATTATTTATCTTAATAATGAGTACCTTTTCCTCAGACAAGAACCTTAAAATGTTCAGCTTCCAACTCATCTCTAGGTAATGTCAACAATGAAGCTACCATCTCCTTAGGTTGCCTTATTCTGCAGGGTGTTCAAAGCAAAACACACTGGCATTTCTCATGGTTTCCACTTTAAATCTGTAAGTTGATTATTATCTTTTAATTATAAAGAAATAATAAAATGAACACAAGAATAGGTTATACCCTGTTTAACTCTCACAAGTAAAATAATAAACAGGCTGGGGATATTGCTCAGTGGTAAAGCACTTGCCTAGCATGTTTGAGTCCCTGCGTTCAATCCCCAGCACCCCAAAGAAGTAGAAGTAGTAACAGTAGTGGTAATAAACATCTTTCATTATTCTTTATTTACTGCCTGGGACATAGTCTCTATTTACAAAACAACAGCTGCTCCAGATATATTCTTTACAGCAACAAAAACACGTGAATTAAAAACAAGTGATAGTATGAATGAACGAACGAATACCACATTGACCACACTCTGATAACCAAAGATATTACTTACTACGTCATTTTCCAAAGCCTCCAGTTCCTCACTGGTTGAGAGTTCACCTGCATCCCAGGGTTCCAGGTCCTTCTCCTTATGTTCACCATTCACCTTAGCACTGATAGCAGAGTCAGTAAATGCATCTGTAAAGGATGGTTCTGGTTGAAAGATCATACAATCAGACAACAGGCTACACTAATATGCATCAATTGTCAAGATGCAGGCTTTTAAAACAATTATGAAAGTGAATTTCTGATAAAGAAATAACACTCATTAAACCAAATGCTTTCAAACAATTCAGTAAATATCATAGATGATTATTAATAAAGGCATTTTCTTCTCAATTTTAAACCAAAAAGCATTTTAATATACTCACATAATTCATTAAATCATATTAAAGATAATTCAAGTGACACAGAAAATTCCCACCATCTATTTAAAACAAGATCTCTTTTGTTTAATGAATCTACTAATTAATACACCTTCAAAGTAGTTGCAGTCAAATACATATAGGTATATATTTTTACTTTCTAAATCCATTTGTATATGCAGGGGTCGCTTTCCAAACATACTAACTATTCTAAGTGGCTCAATCTTTCTTAAAACTCACTTTCCGGGCTAAGGTTGTGGCTCAGAGGTAGAGCGCTTGCCTAGCACGGGTGAGGCACTGGGTTCAATTCTCAGCACCACATAAAAATATTGTGTCCATCTACAACTAAAAAAATTAAAAATTAAAAACAAAACACTGACTTTTCCTTATACCACTTTGTTATAAAGCTCAGGCTCTATACTGTTACCTCTCCCCAGAAGATTCACATGGCAGGCCTACCTGGACTTCCTATTAACATATTCTCACTTACTATGTCCTCTTCTAATCTATTTGTGTTTCTGAGGAATAACACTTTGTGAGAGCATCATGGCATCCATATGTATTCAGCTGACCATACTATAGTCTGGCAAAGGAAGTTTTCTTCGGTTGGCAGTGGGCCCAGCTTAAAAAGCTAAGTAACAGTAGGAAATGCTTTGTAGACATATGCTTGCATTTAAATACTTAGACCTATAGGGTGGGACCTATCACCAGCTAGGAGTAATAATTCTGATGTGACTCTGCTAGAGAGAATAGGCTCCCAGTCACTATGCCCTCACCCTTACTACAAGTTGTTCCAAAGAGGAGGGGATGCTTTAAAAGCCTAAGGCACACAATTCTCCTTCTAAAGAGACAATTCCAGAGGGATTTTTGATTTGGTAATGCTTGTATAATAGTCTTTTTCTCCCTAATGAACAAGGTGATGCCAAAATAAAAAAATTTGAGCAAGCAAACTGAAGCAGGGCATTCCAAGATTAGTTAACTCTCATGCCAAACTAAGGATGAGTGAGCAAAGGGGTGTGTGCATGCACACCAGGGAATAAAATCATCACTGCATCTATGGGCTTTGCTGCCAGCTTCACAGCAGCACTGTTCTGGCTGCTAGCTATTATTATAGCCAAAAGTGTGCAGAGGTAGATCCCCAGAGCAGCAGGCCTCAGCTGGGGGTGGGATAGAACATTCACTGGAAAACAACTGTACTTTGGAAACACTATTTACCCAACACCCCATGTTCAGCTGGAAAGCCAGAGGAGGCATGGACCTAAAAACTTAACCCTATATGACACTAGCTTGAATCAAGCCTTATACTACATCATCATAAAGTTATATGAATCCCTTATAATTTATCCATGTGAATTTAAAATAATAAATATTCCAAGAAAACATCAAATACTGACCTTACATTAGTATACTGGAATTCCTTTAATTTTCACAAGACTATAAACAAGACTAGACTATAGGAAAATTTAAAACCAGTCATGTAACTTCTCTAAAAAGCAACAAAACTATTACTATATATATATGATCTTGTTAATGTTTTAAGCACGCTATTGTTTGAAATATTTACATTTGAGTTAATTAAACATTTATTTAGATAGAAACAGCATAAAAAAATAACACTTTTTATTCCAGAAATTAAAGCTCAAAGCACCTAGAGATTTCTATGGAACTAAAATAGACTTTTTCTCACTGCTGTGTGTGGGGTAAGGGAGGAAAAGAGAAGAGAGTATTTAGAAAAAGACTGGACTGAGCAGAGCAAAGCTGTTTTCAAATGAAAAGATCCAAATGCAAAAACCAAAATAAATAGTTGAACTATTATACTTCTGTGGTATGATAATAAACAACATCAAAAAAGGATCCCCAGCCAAGCATGGTAGCAACACTTACAAATCCAGAAGGAACAGGAGAATGGCAAATTCAAGGTTGGCCTGTGGACCTTGGTAAGACCTTATCTCAAAATAAAAAGCACTCAGGGCTGGGGTTGTGGGGTTGTGGTAGAGCACTTGCCTAGCATGTGTGAGGCACTGGGTTCAATCCTCAGCACCACATTAAAAAATAAAATAAAATAAAGGTATCGTGTCCATTTACAAAAAAGATATTTTAAAAAAGTAAAATAAAAAGCACTCAGTGGTAGAGCACTTCCACTGGATTCAGTCCTCAGATAGGAGCAAGTGTCTAAAACCTCACTGAACAAGGATTTACTTTGCTGACCACAATTTAGATTATATCATGAGGCCATCATTGGGTGAGGTGGCACAGGCCTGTAATTTCAGTGGCTCGAGAGGCCGAGGCAGGAGGATCGTGATTTCAAAGCCAGCCTCAGCAACTTAGTGAGGTCCTAAGCAAATCAGAGATACCCTGTCTTAAAATTAAAAGTACAATAAAAGGCTGAGGATGTGGCCCAGTGGTTAAGCAACCCTGGGTTCGATCCCCAGTACAAAAAAAAGAGGCCATTATTAAGTGATCTGTTTTTTTCAATTGTAAATTTTTATCTCAAAATCTTCTGTTTACAATACCAATCTTATAAAGAAATTAACTGCTGTCATGTGGTAACTTAGAAATGGGGAAAGGGAAACCACAAAAGTGTGATTCTATAAAGGATTGATTGATTTTTAAAATCTTCCCCAAAGTAGCCCCCCCCTTTTTTTGGTACCAGGGATTGAACTCAGGGGCACTTGACCACTGAGCCACAACCTCAGCTCTGTTTTGTGTTTATGTAGAGACAGGGTCTCACTGAGTTGCTTCATGCCTCGCAGTTGCTGAGGCTGGCTTTCAACTTGCGATTCTCCTGTCTCAGCCCCTCAAAGTGCTGTGATTACAGGTGTACGCCACCACGTTCGGCTCCTGATAGGTCCCTTTTTAAAGATGAGTGAAAGGTTTAGGGAAAGATGTGCCAGATTTATAAAGCATTAGCACAAAATGAGATGACAGTGGCAGATGCTAGAGAAACTCTGGTTGTTAAGTATCTTATATTTAAGGCCAACACAGTCTCGTGAGCTAGAAGGAAGCAAGGCCTGGGTGTTCCATTCTACACTATTACCAATATCCACTAGTGCAAACTCTGATTTACTTTACAATTATAAAATAAAATACTAGACATTTTATTAACAGCCTTTTTAAAAAGAGTTTTTAAAAAACACTGATGATATTAAACAGCACAATGTTGTAACCAGGATTATTGCAAAGTTCAGAAAAATCAATTGGCTATATTCTAATCACAATTGTGGGAATTTGCATGCAGACTACATCCATGCTATAAGTCACAGTATATTAAATTTCCATTATTCTCTATGGCAAGAAACAAAAGCATTATAAGAGCAAGATGCAAAAATATAAAGTGAATGTTAGAAAAATGTTACCTGTTTCTGAAGGAACTATAAGGTATAGAAAAAAAAAAGAATAAAAATTATCAAATGAGACAGAATACAAAGATTTAGTACTGCGCTTCACTCTCTGCCTTATAAACATCCAATTTCCAAAAGCCTCTAACTAGAGGGGGAAAAGAGGTTTAAGATACAACCCCCCTCCCCAATGGTACCCCCACTGCGGGCAGGCTTTCAACACCCTCCCTCCACTCTGATTCTAGATAGAACCTAGCCATTCTGGGGCAGAGATGCCATCTGGTGGTAGTCAAAAAGACATGACTAAACCACTATGCCACCTTGCTTGGGCATTCCCCAACCCCTTGCACAGGAAAAAGGGTATGCACTGGTTTTGAAACTTTCCTCTTTCACTGCTCAGATAATTATGTTGCTGAAAGATCATTCAAGCTTGTCTTAGAATTTTTTAAAGGGCTTGAACAGTAGTCAAATAAGTAAAATGATACTGAAGTATGTAATAATATAAATTTACACATATACAACTATAAAATGACATAAATTGAATGAAATGATAATCATTAACATTAAAAATCCCAAATGTTATTCCAGAAAGAGCTTCACCCAAAGTCCTTCAATACTCATTTCATTGCAATTAAATTTGCTTTTTCTCAAATGCTAAAATTCTAGATAAAAAGATAAAACATTTAAAGTTTATTTTAATTAATTATTACTGTGGCATTTTTTCAACAATTTTTAAAAACATTTTCTCGCCATATATCATCAGACAGAGCTCTTGCCTAGCATACATGAGGGTCTGTGTTTGATCTCAAGCACCCCCCCCGGGGGGGGAGCCGGGACAGACGGACATGTAAGCCAAGGGCAGTGGCATACCCCTGTAATTCCAGCTATTGGAGAGACTGAAGCAAGAGGATTACTGAGCCAGGTACTTAGAGACAAATGTATGCAAAAATTTTATGCACAGCATACAAAGTTCACAGTCTTCCCCAGAGAAGGGGGACTATGGGCTAGAGGGATTTTTTAAAAATTGTATATTCTTCTGTTCTAACTACATTATTACAGTAAGCATAAACTATACTATGTATTATATAGGTAATATTAAAGAATAGCATAAAGAAACAAGTTGGGGATAAGAACTGGATATGGATTGGAATAATAAAACCAGGGCACAAGTGAAAGCATTACCACAAGTAGAGGTGGAAGTGGAGCTACCATGCCAAGAGGACTGCAGGGAACAGGGAGCCAGGGAGTCTCTGGAGTAGGGATTCTTAACCTTTTCTTAATCCATGGATTCCTTTGTCATTTTGGGAATGCCTATGGAACCATACTCAGAATGCATTTAAATGCATAAGAGACAGAAAATCAAAGGAGACCAATCATAATAAAATGCAATTACCAAAATCTAAAAACAAATTTATGGCACATGTATACTTCTTTATTAAGGCACTAAATAATAAGATCTAACAAGAGATGACCTAATAACTACTGTAATTTTTTAAAGGTGATGAACATAAATAATAATCTGAGATGCCCATAGCTTCAAGTAATAGTAAACAGTTGTACTAGGCTTTTCAGTTGCAGGCACCAATACTATTACTGATTTGTTTCCTACATTTATAATGGAAAGAAATGATAAATTTCACTCTAGGGTTAGCAAAAATAAAAGTGTTTTGTTGTTCTAAATCCACATTAATCATTCCCCCAAATCGTGTTCTAACAAGCAGAAAAGAGTTCTGCTGTGAAAAAGTAAACAAAGGAGACAGAATAAGGGACTAGACAGGTTGATCATAGTTGCAGAAACAGGTTTAAAAAAAAAAAGGTCTGCTAATTTTTCTGGAAGCTCCAACAAGAGTTAGACAAACTATATAGCATCCCACTGGAACTTTCTCTAGCCACATTCAGTGGGCTCGCCATAGCAGTCGTCAGAGAGGAGTTTAAAAATGAAACAAGTAGCCAGGCATGATGATATATGCCTTTAATTCTAGAGACTCAGAATGCTGCAGCTGGAGGATCCTAAGTTCAAGGGAAGCTTCAGCAAGTCAGTGGGAATCTATTTCAAAATGAAAACTAAAGGGCTGGAGATAAAGTTCACTGATAATGCTCCCCTCAGTTCAATCCCAATCCACTGTGACACTCCTCTGCCCCCAAAAAAGGAACGGGTCAGGGGAAAGTCTAACAGATAACCCTATTTTTCCAGTTTAAAAGATGAAGGGCAGAGAAGGGACGCAGTCTGTGAGGGGCAAGAAGAGAAATGTCTATGAAGATCTTGGAGCACACTCTGGAAGAGAAGCAGTCACAAGTGATGACAGTCATGCAAACAAGCTGCTACAGAGGAATGGAGATGAAAGTGACTACAGTAACGGACCTCAGGGCTGTGTTACCACAGGTATAGTGTTTTGTTCCAAATGAGCAATATGAAAAAAATTTCTAGAACACTTACTGTTTACAAACTCATATCTGAAGGTATAAAGGTTATACAAACAACACTATAGGAAACTTGAACACATTCCAAAGATATATACTCCTGTTTTAAACACCAAAATGTTAGAAAGTTTCATTACAAAATATACAAGGTAACAGCACTTGCCTATTAAAGAACACAGGAGCAAAAACTGTCCCGTTTTGAAATGACCACGACTATTTTCTCACTGACTAATTCTGGGCCTATCAAGCAAAACTATTTACTACTTAAAATGTCAGGAAGTGGTTTGATACACTATAGAGATGATAATTACAAAATCATAAAATGCAAGTCTTTGAGGTTAGACCCATAAAAGTCAGTCTCACAGATTTTTGTTCAAGAAAACTTGAATGAATCAGGAAGAGCTAAAGCATCAATACAAATCATAACTCATCCTGACTTTACACATGATAGGGCAGGGTCAGGAAGCCAGGCTGTGTAGCACATGCCTCACCAAACAGGCAAAAGAGCCTTCTCTGCTTGTAATCTCTTCTTTTCGCAGAGGGTCAAATTCTGGATTGAACACCTAAAAGTCATTTGTAAAGTGGGGGTGGGAGGGGATGGGGACTAAAATCAAATTCCTGGCACATGTGATTTTGTCAAAAATCAACCTAACTACGATGTATAACTATAATGCTCTTTTAAAAAGTCATTTGTGTAAATAGAATAAAAGCCCTTAGTGGCAAAATTCTCACTTCGCTATAGACAGAGACACTACCATAAAGAACACAATGGTAAATAAAGTGAAGTGGCAAAACATTTTAAAGAATAAGACAAGGTACACAAGAAAATTAAGAATAAAAAGTCATCAAGTCTTTTAAAAAAATTTAAATAATTTATAAAATAATTTATTCTTCATTTTGTAGTACTAGAGAACAGCGGAATAATTATCAAACCCAGGTATTTGAACATGCTAAGCAAGCCCTCTACCACTGAGCTACATCCTTAGCCCTAAGAAAATAATTTATCTTAATACAACAGGGTGTTGTTTTCCAGAGAACAATAATCTAATCATCACTTCGACTCTAAAGACACTTAATGTGGCAAATAGATTTTCTGACTCAAAAGAAGAAAAAGGGTTATTTTCAGCCGAATCCACAGTGAATAAATAAATCTGTAAGGTACTTTATCTTTTTTTTTAATCATACAGGTTTTCTACTCTATGTTCTTTTTTATTACTTTATTTTTTATTTTATGTGAGGCTAAGACCCAAACTCAGTGCTCCAAATGTGCTGGGCAAGTGTTCTGCCACTAAACAACAGCCCAGTCCCAGGTACATCACTTTTCATTCCTATGGTTTCAAGCTGAACCACAGCAGTTAGTTTCACACTATTGCTCACAAGTGGACACATCAAGTACCTAGTTATATTTTAAACACGTGTGCAAGTCACTTCACACATCATGCTAGAACAAACCCTCTTTAAAGTCCTTCAAATAGCTCACATGCAAGCTTTCATACAGCATGTTTAACCTGTACTTGTGATTTTTTCTCATTTAAGTAAGAATTACGTGGGCTCTATTTTCAAAGCTAATAGGATTTTTTTCTCCAAAGGAGTATTAAAACGCCTAGAAGCAACTTTGTCAAAAAAAAAAAAATCCTGGATATCTCATGGTATATGAAAGCCATTTTTAGATTTGGCTGGGAAGAACTGCTTTCCTGAGTTCTCCAGAATTGAATGGTGAGTACAATGTTAATATTATCTAGAGTAAATATATCTATGTAAGACAAAAATAATAGCCATTTTCCCTGGCTTGGCTCTAGTGATTTACAAAACTTCAATAGAGGGAATAAATATATATAAAGAAACTACTACTTATAAGGCACAAGATACGGGGGATGCAGGAGGAGATAACACATCTTTAGTGCTATAAATATGATTTCTAAACTCCAGAAAGTTAATACACATTTGCAGAGACAAAACACATTGCTTTGTAAAGCTGAGTTCGTTTAGTACATGATGCTACCTTGGACCAACTGCGATACAGCATGGTCTTTTTTTGAGGGAGGGCAAACTAGTCTATGATAAAAATATAAAATTTAATAGCCACTGGTATAACAATAAAAACAGATTATGATAAACAGAAAAAACTCTAACGAGAAAAGATGATTTCAGCTTGATCTTGGTCTAATATTCTAGCTCAAAGTTGGCATTTAGCAATGTCCAACATGCAGAAAATGTCAACTTGGGTCAAAAAGTGGATTAATGCCGGGCGCGGTGGCTCAAGCCTATAATCCCAGCACTTACGGAGGCCGAGAATCGCGAGTTCAAAGCCAGCCTCAGCAATGGCAAGGTGCTAAGCAACTCAGTGAGACCCTGTCTCTACATAAAACACAAAATAGGGCTGAAAATGTGGCTCAGTGGTCGAGAATCCCTGAGTTCAATCCCCAGTACCAAAAAAAAAAAGTAGATTAATATTGGGGAATATTGAGAGAGAAGATTTAAAAATAAAAAGTTCCACCGATTAGGGCCCTGAATTCCAAGGCACAGCATGCCTTGAATAATGGCGACCGAAGATTCTGAGCAAGGCATGGGCTGATGTACTAAAACCAATATTTAAGGAAGTCTTTATGCCAACACCCCAGATTGATTAGAAATAACGAACTGGAAGGTAAGTTAATTAGGAGATCATAGCACTGTCTAGATACAAACAGGATGAAAATGAAGAAAGAATGTGATGTAAGAGAAAGTTTACAGAGTAATAGAAGGTTTACAGAGTAAGAAAACAGAAAACAACTTTTTCCACTAACTTAAGCTAAAACAATTCTTTTTAAAAATATTTCTTTAAGCCGGGCGCGGTGGCTCAAGCCTGTAATCCCAGCACTTAGGGAGGCTGAGACAGGAGAATCGCGAGTTCAAAGCCAGCCTCAGCAATGGCGAGGTGCTAAGCAACTCAGTGAGACCCTGTCTCTACATAAAACACAAAAATAGGGCTGGGGATGTGGCTCAGGGGTCGAGTGCCCCTGAGTTCAATCCCTGGTA
>CM053407.1:119924487-119950840 GCA_028644305.1 Xerus rutilus | reverse complement strand
AAAAAAAAAAAAAAAAAAAAGACATCGATTTATATAAAATAATGATTATAACAATTTATCACTGGGTTTCAAACATTTAGGTAAACCTATCACAAGAATACCACAAAAACAGGGAAAAGGAAATGAGAGTTACATAGGAGTGACTTTTCTTTATAAATTTTAAGCTGAGTTAAGATACACACAGCTGGCCATCTGTATCCACAGGTCCCCCAAGCTGCAGATTCAACAATTGTGTATCAAAAATATTCAAGAAAAAAAATGCGACTAAGTTGAACATTTTTCTTATCATTAAATGATACAATATGACATCCAGATTTTTGCATTGTAGGAAGTATTACAAATAATCTACACGAGGGCTGGGATTGTAGCTCAGCGGTAGAGTGCTTGCCTTGCATGCATGAGGTCCTGGGTTCGATCCTTAACACCACATACAAAGCAATAAAATAAAGACATTGTGTCCATCTACAGCTAAAAATAAATAAATAAATAAATAATCTACAGGAGTTAAAGTAAAAGGAACAATGTGCGCATGTTACATGCAAATACTAGGCCATTTTATATAAGGAACTTGAACATCCTCAGATTTTTGTAATAATGCAGAAGGACATTCTGGAGCCAATCCACCTTGGATACGATAGGAAGACTGTACATGATAAGCCTAAGAATGACCATTAAGGAAATAACTTTTTTAAAAAAATCTTGTTTTAAAAAAAATCATTAGCCGGGCATGGTGGCGCACGCCTGTAATCCCAGCACTTTGGGAGGCTGAGACAGGAGAATCGCAAGTTCAAAGCCAGCCTCAGCAACAGCGAGGCACTAAGCAACTCAATGAGACCTTGTCTCTAAATAAAACACAAAACAGGGGCTGGGGCTATATAGCTCAGTGGTAGAGCGCTTGCCTAGCATGCATGAGGCACTGGGTTCGAGCCTCAGCACCACATATAAATAAGTGAATAAAATAAAAATCCATCAACTAAAAAAAATTTTTAAAAAAACACAAAATAGGACTGGGGATATGGCTGAGAGTTCAAGTACCTCTGAGTTCAATCCCCAGTACAAAAAAAAAAAAAAAAAAAATCATTAAAGAAGTAAAACACCACCACCACTTCCTTAGTACCTAGAAACTGGCAAGGGAGGAATAGAGAAAGGAAGAAAAAGTAAAAGGGCAGTCAAATACAATTCTATTAACAACAACAATCAAAGCAAAAGGCAGACTGTCAAACTAGATTTAAAAGTTTCTACTAGGGCTGTGGTTGTGGCTCAGTGGTAAAGCACTTGCCTAGCATGTGTGAGGCAGTGGGTTCAAACCTCAGCACCACATAAAAACAAATAAATAAAATATATTGTGTCTATCTACAAAATGATGTGACTTGATATTTATCTACCTTTTTTAAAATATTTTTTCAGTTGTAGATGGACACAATGTCTTTATTTTATTGCTTTGTATGTGGTGCTGAGGATCGAACCCAGGGCCTCACGCATGCGAGGCAAGCGCTCTACCGCTGAGCTACAATCCCAGCCCCCCTACCTTTTTTTTAAAAAAAGATTTTACTATACTCTGCCTAGATATTTCAGATTCAAAAACAAAGACTGAAAATAAAAAGATGGCAAGACATAGAAATAAACACAAGACAGCTACAGCAGCTGTTTTAATATCAGACAAAATTCTTTAAAACAAAAATGTTACTTCAGATAAAGAGGAACATCTTATAATGAAGAAAGGGTCAATTCATTGGGATAAAGAAAGAGGCAGAGCCAGGCGCAGTGGCACAAGCCTGTAATCCCAGCACTTTGGGAGGCTGAGACAGGACTTGCGAGTTCAAAGCCAGCCTCAGCAATGGCGAGGTGCTAAGCAACTCAGTGAGACTCTGTCTCTACATAAAACACAAAATAGGGCTGGGGATGTGGCTCAGTGGTCGAGTGCCCCTGAGTTCAATCTACAATATCAAAAAAAAAAAAAAGAGGCGATTTACCTGGACTATCTTTTCACATATCTTGTGGGCTACTGAAGATGAATTCTTCACAGAATGACCTGGGCCATTCTAACCCAAGAGCCCTGACCTACAAAGCTTGTCTCAAATTCCATCTACTCCTTTTTTTTAAAAAATATTTTTTTAGTTATTTTATCTATCTATCTATGTATCTATCTATCTAATCTATCTGCTGTGCTGAGGATCAAACCCAGGGCCTCACATATGTCAGGTAAGTGCTCTACCACTGAGCCACAACTCCAACCCTCATCTAGTCTACCTCCTCCATCCCCTGGGGATTTAACTCAGGGGTGCTTGACCACTGAGCCACATCCTTGGCCCTATTTTGTGTTTTATGTAGAGACAGGTCTCACTGAGTTGCTTAGTGCCTCACCGTTGCTGAGGCTGGCTTTGAACTCTTGATTCTCCTGTCTCAGCCTCCCCAAATGCTGAAATTACAGGCGTGCGCCGCTGCACCCAGCTCCTCATCTACTCTTAACATACTATATCAATCTGACAACTAAATTCCAGCTAAAAAAGATAGAAGAATGATGTATTTGGGGTGAATGGGAAATCATCATTTGGTAAACACAATACTTAAAACTGCTTCAGGCAAAAAATCCTCAGTGGATGTTAAAAATAATAAGGGAAAGAAGAAACAGGATATTTATACAAATACAAAGTAACTCCCAACAAGATACTAATGACAAAGTGAAAAATAATTTTATAGTGAACCTAGCAGACACACTCTAGCCAAGTAATCAAAGTTAAGAGCACCAGCAATAGGACAAATATACATCATGTACCTACTGATATCAAGAGAAAAATACACCAATCACTTCTTTATTATTCCTGCCAAAAATGCATACCTGAAACTAATCATGAGCAAACACCAGACAAACCTGGGGAGTGTTTTAAAAAATAACCTGAAATTTTCGAGTGTAAACTTATAAAACACAGATCTTAAGAAACCATTTCAGATTAAATGGAACCAGAAGAGAAATGTAACAATGCAACATATCATCCTTGGACTAGTTCCTGGGCCAGAAAAAAAGTATATTTACTTGTTACTATAAAGAACATTAGAACAACAATTGATAAAATTTGAAAGAAGTGGTGAAACCCTGTTCTACTCCTCCCATCTCTTGGCAAGAGCCAGAGAGGTGCTCCTAGCAACAAGACAAGTAAGTATTCAATGCTCATACCCACCTACAATGAGCACGAGAACCTGCCATTCACTGTGTGGTTGCTGGTAAAAAGCTTCAAGAGTAGAATCAACTAAGAAATAGTAATTGTAGATGATGGAAGCCCAGACAGAATAAAGGATGTTGCCGAACAGTTGAAAAAGATCTTCAGATAAAATTCTTCTAAGATGACAAGAGGAAAAACACTGGTGTAGGAACTGCATGTATTCCTAGACTGGAACATGCCACAGAAAACTATAGAATTACATACTATATACTACAGAATTAACATGGATCCTGCTTTCTCACACCATGAAGCAAAAAGGCGGCAATTTGGATACTGTCTCTGGAACTCGCTACAAAGGAAATAGTGGTATATGGTCAGGATTTAAAAAGAAAAATACTCAGCTGTGGGGCCAATTTTATAACTCAGGTTTTGCTGAGACCAGGAACATCTCATAACAACAAGTTTCATATTATACCAAAAGAAGTCCTACAGAAATGAACAGAAAAATATTGTTTCTAAAGGCTACGTCTTCCAGATGGAGATGATTGTTCAGGCAAGACAGCTGAATTACACTGTTGGTGAGCCACCAGCCACCACACTTTGAAATACATGATGAATCCCATGTGCCCATTTCCTGTTCCAATATCATTTGCGGATTGTGTTTATGATGAATCCAAGTTGGGAGGAAATGAAATAGTCTCTTTCTTGAAAGGATTATTGACTCTTTTTGCTCCCACATAAAAGAAAGTTATTCATTTATACTTATCATATTCATTTTAATTTAAACATAAAAGAAGCCTGGTTACTGATTTTTTTTAAACTCTTAGCACATAAACCATGAGGTAAGGCAAATTTCACGCAAATCTTTTTTTCTGGAGAAACTCCATTTTATATTTAATATTAAATAATTTTAAAGTTACTGGTTTAACAAGTAATGTTTCAATTTTCATTTACATTCTGCTATATTAAGATCTATAAATAAATGTATATGGGTTTTTTTGCACAAAAAATTTGAAAATAGTCTGAAATATGCTAGTAGTTTGGCACAATGCTAATTACCTTATTTTGACAACTATATTCTGGTCTTGAAAGAGAATGTGGTTGATATGAAGGAATACATTTTAGCTGAATATATTCCTCCACCAAGGAATCATAGTAACACATCTGAGAAAACTGTGGACATCAGGCAGTACCTTTGTAAAAATTTTGAGAGGTACCAAAAGCAGATGTAGCCCCTGAAGGCACACTGTATGACAAAAGAAACCCCGTCTTGGCTGGGGCGTAGCTCAGTAATATAGTACTTGCCCAGCATGCACATGGCACTGGGTTTACACCCCAGTGCCACAAGAAAACAAAAAACCCTTCAACTTCTTACATTTATTCAACTCTTGACCAGGAGCTCTGGGACAAATTAAAACCTAAACCAGCAAGCTGGGCATGCAGTATTTTATCTTTCTACTACTACAGAAACCATGCCTCATATGGGACACACACAATAAAATACTTCATGTATTAATGAGCCAAATCAAATAACAGAGGAAAGAAAAATTGGAAGAGAATCTTTTCAAAGTACTCATTCTCTAAAGAGTCAGCCAACTACAGTCTATAACTTGTTTTGGTCTAACATCTGGGCTAAGAATGGTTTTTTATTTTTATTTATTTATATATTTATCTATTCATGGTACTAAGGATTGGTAAGTTCTTAAAGAGCTGTTTAAAATATATGCAACATGCTAACACAATAAAGGGGGAGGGGAAAACACAAGTTCATTGGATTAGACAAAGGGGAATGAAGGGGAGGTGGGATGGGAATAGGAAAGACAGTAGAATGAATCAGACATAACTTTCCTATATTCATATGTGTATACACGACCAGTGTAACTCCACATCATGTACAGCCACAAGAATGAGAAGTTTTACTTCATGTATGTGTAAGTCAAAATACATTCTACTAGCCAGGCACAGTGGCGCAAGCCTGTAATCCCAGCACTTAGGGAGGCTGAGACAGGAGAATCACTAGTTCAAAGCCAGCCTCAGCAATGGTGAAGCGCTAAACAACTCAGTGAGACCCTATCTCTACATAAAACACAAAATAGGGCTGGGGATGCGGCTCAGTAGTCAAGTGCCCCTGAGTTCAATGTCCAGTACCAGGAAAAAAAAAAACAAAAACATTCTACTGTCATGTATTAATAAAAGAACAATTTTTTAAAATTGTATTAAAAAATTGAGCAAATATACCACTTATAGTATCTTTAAAAAAATAAAAAATAAAAATAAATATATGCAACAGAGAAATTGTATATATGGCCTATAAAACTTAATGTATTTTATTGTTTAACAGAAAAGTCTGCCAACCCCTGCACTGAAAAAAAGTGGCCATAGTTATCAATAACTGCAATAAAAAATAGAGCAGTTGTCATTGTACATGTACCAGTACTTCTAAAAAAGGATTCTGGATAGCATTAAAATATTTCCATGAAAGTTTAACATACACATAATTGAAAATTTTCATGAAAAGTGTTCTTCCTCTCTATTCAAGGGTAGATGCTGGGGATTGAACCCAGGACCCCATGCATGCAAAGCACAAACTATAGCATTGAGCTACACCCCCAACCCTTTTATATTGGAATTTGAGGTTGATCCACATATTGAAAAATGAAAGTATTTCACTAATGTACATTTGATGAAAAATACTATAATAAGCAAGCTCCACAAGGACAGAACTCTGCACTGATCAATCAATCAAAAAGTACCTAACAAATAAGCCAGCTGTGGTGGCGCAAGCCTGTAATCCCAGCACTTAGGGAGGCTGAGACAGGAGAATCGTGAGTTCAAAGCCAGCCTCAGCAACAGCGAGGAGCTAAGCAACTCAGTGAGACCCTGTCTCTACATAAAACACAAAATAGGGCTGGGGATGTGGCTCAGTGGTCGAGTACCTGTGAGTTCAATCCCCAGTACACCGCCCCCCAAAAAAGTACCTAGCAAATAAATGAAAATGGAAATTACATGTTAAAAGAGATACATCAGGGGCTGGGATTGTGGCTCAGTGGTAGAGAGCTTGCCTCACATGCCTGAGGCACTGGGTTCGATCCTCAGCACCACATAAAAATAAAAATATTGTGTCCATCTACAACTGAAAAAAAATTTTTAAAAAAAGAGATACATAAACTTGTAAACCTCATTTGAATCCCAATTAGAACAGTAAAAAATGAGATAATTGCCCAATAGGCTGAGAAATATAAAAACTGAATGGACAGGAAGAATAAAAACATTTTTTAAAAAGGTATGATCAAGTATGCAGAAAATCCTAAGAGGAAAAAAGTTACTAGAAATAATGATGGAATTTTAAGACCATGAAATATAAGGTCTTAGATATAATACAAAAATTCCATAACTAAGCCAGGCATGGTGGCAAACTACCTGTAATTTCAACTACCCAGGAAGATGACAAGTTCAAGGCCAGCCTGGGCAACATAGGTAGAACCTGTTAAATGTGGAAAATTTTCCTATATCTATGTCAGAATAACAAGCAACTAAAAATTAGAACGATAAGACAACACCATTTATGATAGCATTTTTAATATGCTAACTTTGAGGTTGATAAAAATGTCCTAAAACTAGATAGTTGTGATGGTTGTGTAATATCATGAATGTATTAAATACAACTAATGGCAAATAAATGAACCTCAACTATTACCTCACACCTTATTCAAAAACTAACTCAAAATGGACCAATGATCTAACTGTAAAAAGTCTTAAATGATAAAAATGTTAAATAAAAAATATGAGTGTTTGGGCTACAGATGTAGCTTAGTGGTAGAGGACTTGCCTAGCATTCACAAGGCCCTAGGTTCAATTCTCAGTATCAGCCCCTAATACAGACACACAAGAAATAAAGAAAAAAGTTGGGTGCAGTTGGGGCACACTTGTAATACTAGTGATTCAGGATGCTGAGGCAGGAGGATCACAAGTTCAAGGTCAGCCTCAGCAACCTGTCGTAACCATCTCAAAAAGTACAAAGGGGGCCTGGGGCTGTAGCTCAGTGGTAGAGCACTTGCCTCCCAAGTATGAAACACATAAGAAAAAAAAATAAATGAGGCTATCGTGTCCATCTACAACTAAATAAATACTTTAAAAAAAAAAAAAAAAAAGCCCAAAGGACTGGAGATATATTTCAGTGGTAGAGTGCTCTTGGGTTCAAGATTTTGTTTGGGGGTTGGGAGGCACTTAAGAAATAATTAGGAAAATTTGAACTGACTAGATGTTAAATTTGACTAAGTAATTAATGTTAATTTTTTACATGTATCAATGTTGTTGTTTCAGCATTCATTCTTTTAGATATATATTGAAATATTTACACAAGGAATGACATGAAGTGGGCTGGGATATAGCTCAATGATAAAGAGCTTGCCTTGCATGTGGGAAGCCCTGGGTTTCACCCTCAGCTCCAAAACAGAAAAGACTTAAAAAAAAAAAAAATTAATGACCTGATGTCAGGAACTGTTTCAAAAAATCTGGGGAGGTAATCAAAATAGTGTGACACTGGAATAGGGTATACAGTTCAATGAAACAGAACTGATAATTCCAGAAATATTCATTTGTTCACTGTCAAATGACTGACAAGAGTGTCAGAAAAACTCAATGGGGAAAGAAAAGTCTTAACAGTGCTGGGACAACTGGATTGCCTTATGTAAAGGAATGAAGGTGAATCCTAACCTCAGGTCATACATATATAAAATTAACTCAAAATGCACCAAACATTTAAATATAACAGCTGAAATTACAAAACTGTAAGAAAAGTAATGGGTAAATCTTCAGGATCTTGGGTTTAGCAATGGATTCTTACGCATGGATAACAAATCACAAACAGAAGAAAAAATAGATGTTTGGGGTTTGATCAAAATTAAACAATTTTTTGCTGCAAAGAATAATATCAATTTTAATAGCAGAATAAATAAATATGAGGGTCCTGTGGATAAATTATAGATGAGATCTCGGATTTTCCCTAACCTGGAAAACCCGTAGGACCTATTAGTTCTCCAGAGTACAATGCTTAAAAACAAAGGGCATACTAAACACAAACTGCTACTGTACCACTTTTCAAACTCTGCTTCAAATTCTGACTCAATCACTTACTGTGAACTCAAGATGATTTCTTATCTATTAAACGAGGAGGAAATGACACAGGGCTGTTGTGAGGATCAAATAAAAAAAAATAAGAGATAAACATATGTATATATAATCATTTGGTCAAAGCTTATGAAATTGTACACTTTCAAATGTGGAGATTACTATTCATCAATTATACTTTATGTAAAATGTAAAACAGATGGGCACAGAGCAGCACTCAAAAATTGTGGCTGCTTTAAACTTCACATTTAACAAGTATTTATTGAACAAGCAAGATGAACACAGCTTTGTCCTCAAAGAACTTATATCTCAGAAGTTGAGATAAGTAAAGTATTTCCATATGAATATTTTGTCTTGTTCACTACTGCTACTTAACAAATATATACAGGCACTCCAATAGCATCCTGATAACTGAAATATGCTGCATAATCTAAGAATAAAGTCTTCCATTTCTGTTTCGATATTCTGAAAATGAGCCAGACACGGTGGCTCATCCTAGCTAATCAGAACACTGTAGCAGGAGGTTCTCAAGTTCAAGGGCACCTTTGGCAACTGAGACTGTCTCAAAATAAAGAGAGAATAGGAAGCCTGGGAATTTAGCTCAGTGGTAGAGCTCTTTTAACATGCCCAAAAGTCCTGGGTTCGATCCCCAGAACTCACTTGCGGGGCTGGGAGGAAATACAATTTTCTATTGATACTGCCACCATACAATGTAATGACAGAATACAATATAATTACAGAAATTTTTTTCTCATCATTCTGCTCATTGATCACCTTTTTCAACACTGTACCTCTACATATCATTCAACAGTTTCTAACACTATTTCAACAAGCCTGGGTAATCCATTTATACAATCAAAATACTATTGATCCAGAGTTATAAAACCAGACTAGTTGTATAGACATAACTAATTATCTTTGGCACAGTAAGTGAACTATATACCTCCAATTTCTTTCCATGAAAGATGTTAAAATATTCTTCCTACCAGATAGTCATGGCTGGATTTTCTCGTTACTAAGGTTTCAACTTAAAAGTTACCTGCTCAAAGATACCTTCCTTGACCACCCATCTAAAGTAGCTCCCTAACAACTATTTTATTGCCATTTTAATACTTAAATAACTAATATTTAGTAAAACATAGTACATATTATCTGAAATTATCTTGTTACATGCTCACCTTGCCTATCCCCAACACCATCACCACCACAATATAAACTTCATGAGGGCAGACATTTCAGCCTGTCTTAATCATCACCTATGTGCAGGACTTAATAATGAATACAATGTAAATGCTATGTACCTAGTTGTACACTGAATTTTTTTTTTTAAGGAAATAAGAAAAAACAAAATAAAAAAAAGAAACTTTGTACATGTTCAATACAGATGCAATTTTTGGAGGATGGGAGGGAAGTGGGGACTGGGGATTGAACCCAGGGGCACTTAACTACTGAGCCACATCTTCAGCCTTTGTATTTTATTTAGAGACAGGGCCTCACTAAGTTGCTGAGGCTGGCTTTGAACTCATGATTCTCCTGCCTCAGCCCCGCCGAGCCACTGGGATTACAAATGTGCGCTATCGTGCCCACCCAGCAATATAATTTAAAAAATATTTTTTTCATTGCCCAGGCTGGTCTCAAGCTCCTAGGCTCAAGTGATACTCCTGCCTGTGCTTCCCAAGCAGCTGGGACAACACTCTGCTTCAAATATTTTTGATCTGTGCTCAGTTGAATATGAGGATGTAGATCTACAGATACAGAGAGCTGACCATACTATACTTAATCACTTAGATGAGTCAAGTTTTTCTTCCCATTTCAGGGATTATTATTATTATTATTAAAAAGGGAAATCCTGGGCTGGGGTTATGGCGCAGTGGTAGCGTGCTCACCTAGCACGTGTGAGGCACTGGGTTCGATCCTCCGTACCACATAAAAATAAAAAACATTCATATTTTTCAGTTGTCCACCTACAACTGAAAAATAAATATTAAAAAAAGGGAAATTCTATAACTAATATTTACTGAGTATTTCCTATACTCAATTGCTGAACAATTAAGTGCATCCTATAATTTATGTGAATTATGACAAGTATTTTTTTTATATTTTTTAGTTATACATGGACACAATGTCTTTGTTTATTTATTTTATGTGGTGCTGAGGATCGAACCCAGTGCCTCACACGTGCAAGGCAAGCGCTCTGCCACTGAGCCACAACCTCAGCCTCTATGACAAATATTGACTAATTCAGTTTCTCTATGTATTAAGGAGAACTACAGCCATCAAGAAAAGGATAAGCCAAGCCAGGCGTGGTAGTGCACACCTGTAATCCCAGCACTTTGGGAGGTTGAGACAGGAGAATCATGAGTTCAAAGCCAGCCTCAGCAAGGTGAGGCACTAAGCAACTCAGTGAGTCCCTGTCTCTAAATAAAACACAAAATAGGGCTGGGGATGTGGCTCGGTGATGCTCAGTGGTCAAGTACCACTGAGTTCAATCCCCAGTAACAAAAAAAGAAAAAGAAAAGGATAAGCCAGGCATGGTAATGCAACTTATCCAGATCTGTCTCAAAAATTTTTTTTAAAAAAGGGCTAGGGATATAGCTCAGTGGAAGAGTGTCCCTGGGTTCAATTCAAGGTGGTGGTGGTGAGGAGAAAAGGAAGAGAGAGGGAGAAAGAGAAAAGGGAAGAAAAGAAAAATAAGCTAAGAACTAGAAATTGAATCCCAGCTCTTACATTTAATCACTTAGGTGAGTCACACTGCTCTTCCCATTCCAGGAATAATGATGATAATGATGATGATGATGATGATAATTATCATTATTACTACTACTATTACTAGTAGTAGAAAGGAAAATTCTGTAACTAATACTGAATATTTTCTTACTGACGAGTCAAGAGGGGTGACACTGGGTAGTAGGCCATGACAACCCAAATATAGTAAAGCTAGAATTTTATTTTATTTTTATTTTTATTTTTTTTTTTTGGTACTGGGGATTGAACTCAGGGGCACTCCACACTGAGCCACATCCCCAGCCCTATTTTGTGTTTTATGTAGAGACAGGGTCTCACTGAGTTGCTTAGCGCCTTGCCATTGCTGAGGCTGGCTTTGAACTCGCGATTCTCCTGTCTCAGCCTCCCAAAGTGCTGGGATTACGGGCGTGCGCCATCACGCCCAGCTTAGAATTTTATTTTTTTAGCAGAATGAGGTGGGCTGGTAACTCTAAATTCACACAAAACAACTGCCAGATTAATACAGTCATATAATCATATAGAATCTCTGCCTCAAAACAACTATCATCCACAAAAGCATTAATTTCACTTCTCTGGCAAACCGTTTGGTTTTAAATTCTGGCCCCATCACTTCCCAGCTCTGTGACTTTAATCCCATGACTTCAGCTCTTTCTCAACTAACATTTACAAAATGAGGATAGCAACAGTACCTTCTAAAAAAAAAAAAAAAAAGATTGTTTCTTCTCATAAATTTATGACAATTAAATGATATTCCATAATATCTGGCACATTAAGAGCTTCACAACTGTCACCTAATATAATCATTTTCATCATACTCCTGCATATACTAGTACAGTGCAAAAAAACTATGTGAAGATTTCCTCAAAGGAAAGGATAAGGGGCTTGGTCATGAAGCCATACACATTAGATCTAACCCAGTTACACCAAAAATTCTGTATGACTCAAGTAAAAAGGGATCTTAAGGCTCTAACCCAAGGCAACACAAAAGAACTTTCTAAAATGATAAATATATTGCACTGCCTAATACGTAGCCACTGAGCATAAAACGCAGTAAACACTTGGATATGGTTGATGCAAGGGAGGAACTGAAATTTTTACATTTTAATTGACTTGATTTTAAATTTGAATAGCCGTATTTGGACAGCAGCCACAATAATGTATAGCGTCCTCCTTTCTTTGAACTTGTCCATAGGAAGGTTTCAACACCCAAAATAAGTAAGTTAATAGGAAACATGACCAGAATGGTAAAATAAGGGTTCTCTCAGGGGGTAGCAAATTTCAATGAGCTTGTGGCTTGCTTTATATGGTCCAGAGCTTAGAATGTTTTTTTGTTTTTGTTTTACCATACTGGGGTTTGAACCCAATGGCTCCTACATGACAGGCAAGCACTCTACCACTATGCTGTATCCCCAGCCCTTTTTAAATTTTGAGACAGGGTGTAGCAAAATTAACCAATCTGGCCTCTAACTTGGAATCCTCCTGCCTTGGCCCTGAGTAGCTGGGATTACAGTATGTGCCACCAAAACAGCTTTCTTTTTACACTTTAAAAGGAATGTTTTGGGGCTGGGGTTATGGCGCAGTGGTAGCGTGCTCGCCTAGCACGCGGGAGGCACTGGGTTCGATCCTCAGCACCACATAAAAATAAAAAATAAAGCTATTGTTTCCACCTACAACTAAAAAATAAACATTTAAAAAAAAAAAAAGGAATGTTTTAATACAAACATACATGCATGGGACCGGCACAGCCTAAAATATTTACAGAGAAAGTTGTCAATCCTGGGTTAGATCATAGAAGTTTTGAAGGTGAAGAGACCCTCAGGCTTGAGAACAAGGTGATTTGGGGGGAGAGGTGACCCAAAACAAGGAGAGCTGAAGTCTAATAGCAAAAGCCTAAGGTTAGGGATGTAGCTTAGCAGTAGAGCACTCACCTAACACATGCAAGACCTTGAGTTCTAACCCCAATATCACAAAAAGAAAGAGGGCTGGCTAAACTGGTGGGAAAATTAATGTGTTTCAGTAATTAACAAAAAAATGTATGATCCCCAGATAGTCTGGCCAACACAAAAACTTCAGCAAACCAGGAATTTCCCTGAATTACTCCCACAATTATTATACCCCTTCCTTCTGGAGGACCTGTGAGTGCTGCTGAGGTCTTGTTCAATAGGTCCTTCCAGCCAGGCTGCACAGCCTCTAAGCAACTAAGGCAAAGAGTGGGCAAGTGGGTTTTATACTCTAATTTTCCTATAGAAACATTCTAAATAGGGTTTAGGTTCTTAAATCATGATATGCTATAATATACTTAGTTTAAATTATGAGTTACAATAGACTATCTGCTAAATAGAAGGTGCAGAAAAATCATCCAAATTTTAAAATAAAAAAGGATTATGGGGGCTGGGATTGTAGCTCAGCGGTAGAGCGCTTGCCTCGCATGCGTGAGGCCCTGGGTTCGATCCTCAGCACCACATACAAAACCAATAAAATAAAGACATTATGTCCATCTACAACTAAAAGAAAAAAAAATTAAAAAAAAAAAAAAGGATTATGAAACAACTTTTGATCCAAACTCATAAGTTAAGAACTGCCTGGGCTAAGGTAGGCATAGGTCATGAAGCCGTTTTATACCTAACAGTTAACAACTGACTTGTTTTCTTCACATATTTATATCAGGTTTGTTTTGCACAGACCTATACTAGAGGCCATGGAGTAGTTATTACAAATAAAGGCTTTGAAGACTTAGGATTAGATCTCAGCTCCATTATTCCTCGCTCTTTGACCTTGAGGGCAGGTTCTTTAATTTCTCCGAACCACCACTTCCCTCATCTGTAAAATGGATATGGCAGGACCAGCCTGACAAGCTGGGCTATTTTAAGAATTAAAGGATATATAATTAATTCACCTGGCACAGTTCCTGAAACCTAACAGACACACAATAAATGGTAACCATTATTACCTAAATAGAAAGTTCTCCATAAACTGTTTTCACATCATAGATATCTAAACTTTTTCTCTACAAAAATGCTACAAAAGCCGGGCGCGGTAGTTCAAGCCTGTAATCCCAGCACTTAGGGAGGCTGAGACAGGAGAATCAAGAGTTCAAAGCCAGCCTCAGCAATGGCGAGGCGCTAAGCAACTCAGTGAGACCCTGTCCCTACACAAAACACAAAATAGGGCTGGAGATGTGGCTCAGTGGTCGAGTACCCCTGAGTTCAATCCCCAGTACCAAAAAAAAAAAAGAAATGCTACAAACATCTCGTGGCTCAAAACTACTACACATGCATGTTTTATACAGGAAAATAAAGCTGCATAAACCAATCACTGTTGTGCACATCTATAATTCCAGTTACTTGGAAGGCTAAAGCTAGAGGATCACCAAGTTTGAAACCAACATGGGCAACTTAGAGACCTACTCTCAAAATATAAAATTAAAAAAAAAAAAATTTTTTTTTTTAAAGAGCTGGGTATGTAGCTCAGTGGTACAGCACTTGCCTAGCAGCATATGTGCGAGGCCCTGAATTCAATCCTTAAGAGTTCCTATTTCCTGGACCATTAAGACTGAATTTTAAAAACATGCAGATGAGCTAGATATGGTGGCTCACTCCTGTAATCCCAGCAGCTCAGGAGGCTGAGGTCCTAAGCAACTTAGTGAAACTCTAACTCAAAATAAAAAATAAAAAGGGCTAGGGATGTGGCTCAGTGGTTATGCACCCCTGAGTTCAATTCCTACTACCAAAAAACCAAACATTTAGATGCTGACTTCCTATAGCATTAGAGACTTCAAATTCATTACATGTCGCAAATACAAATTTCCTTTTTCTCCACTTTTTATCCTTAGGAGTCTGATTTGTACATTTGTTCACCCAAAGAATCTAATGACTCAAAGCTTCTGTTCAATTAAAGAAACTGATCCTGCTGGGCATGATCACCCAAACCTGTAATCCTAGCTGCTAGGGAGGATGAGGCAGGAGGATCCCAAGTTGAAGACCAGCCTGGGCAATTTAGCAAGACCTTGTCTCAAAAAAGGAAGGGGGGCATTGGGAATGTAGTTCAGTGGTAGAGCACTTGCCTAACATGTGCCACTAGGCCCTAGGTTCAATCCTCAACAGGGTGTGGGGTGGGGGAATAATCCTAACATTCCTTAACTCCATCACATATACCTTTCCAGAGAGCCTAATACAGTAATACAATAATAGTGTATCTTCCATCTCTACCACTTTCTAGCTGCATGAATTTTATTTATTTATTTATATATATATTAGTTGCCAATGGACTTTATTTATTTATATGTGGTGCTGAGAATCAAACCCAGTGCCTCATACATGCTAGGCAAGTGCTCTACCACTGAGCCACAACCCCAGCCCGCTGCATAAATTTTAAAAGGTCATTTAAACTCTCTGGGCAAATTATCCGAGAGTTGTATAATAATCACATTCGTTACACACACGCGCCCTGGAAGCATGAATTCATCGAGGATTCAACATGTTTCCCTCATTTTCAATTATGACCCTAATCAAACACTGATTTCTGTAATCAACCAGTGAATGTTCCTAAAACATTAAAAGGATTAAGACTGCAGTGGCACATTCTCATAGTCCCACTTACTAGGAAACTGAGGCACAAATTCAAAGCCAGTAAAGGCAACTTAACACTACCACAAAAAAAATGAAAAAGGAACAAGGCTTTAAGCAACATACTAGACTGTTCATAAGGGGAAGCTGTTTTTTTGTTTTTTTTGTTTTTGGTACCAGGGACTGAACCCAGAGGTGCTTTACCACTGAGTGACATCCCCAGCCCATTTAATTTTGAGGCAGGGTCTCAGTAAGTTGCTTAAGGCCTTGCTAAATTGCTGAGGCTAGTCTTGAACTTGTGATCTTGACTCAGACTCCTAAATCAATGAGATTATAGGTGTACACCACCATGCCCAACCCAAGGCCTGTCTTTTAATGAAAACTGTTTTTCCTCCTCATCTAAAAGAGCTCCTTCCAAGATTTTGTAATACAGAAATTATTAGTTCCTGAAAAACTTCAGTATCAATGAAGTGTGAGGGACAGTATGAAGTTTCCACTCTGTCTCCACTAACTGTGTGCTCCAGGAAAGGAAAGATCTTCTTATTTATTTATTTATTTATTTTTGAACATTTTTTTAGAAGCTAGGCGTGGTGGCACATGCCTGTAATCCCAGCACTTTGGGAGGCTGAGACTAGAGAATTTCGAGTTCAAAGCCAGCCTCAGCAACGGCAAGGCACTAAGCAACTCAGTGAGACCCTGTCTCTACATAAAACACAAAATAGGGCTGGGGATGTGGCTCAGTGGTCGAGTACCAATCCCTGAGTTCAATCCCTGGTACCAAAAAAGGGGGAGAGGGGTTAATTTTACTTTATGTAAATTAGAACTCGATACAACTAAAATATAACATTCCAGAGAAAGAGTGTCTTAAAACAATTTGAGCTAGGACTGGGATTGTAGCTCAGTGGTAGAGCGCTTGCCTAGCATGCGTGAGGCCCTGGGTTCGATCCTCAGCACCACATACAAAGCAATAAAATAAAGACATTGTGTCCATCTACAACTAAAAAATATTTAAAAAAAAAAATTTGAGCTAAATTACAGTGCAGTAAACAAAGTCTCCTCTGCATATTCATTTGTCCCTAGGCCCAAGATGGACAGGTTTTGAAGCTAACAAACCCAATAAATGAGTATCTTTGGACATCATTTCCCAAAACTCAATCTCACAAAATTTTATTTTGGGGGGGGGGGGATCTAGGGATCAAACCCAAGGTGCTTTACCACTGAGCCACATCCCAGCACTGCCCCTCACCCCTTTTTTTATTTTCATACTGAGGATTGATCCCAGGGGCACTTAACTACATCCTCAGCCAGTTTTAGATTTTATTTTGAGATAGGGTCTAAATTGCTCAGGACCTTGCTAAGTTACTAAAGCTGGCCTCAAACTTGTGATCCTCCTGCCACAGCTTCCCAAGTCATTGGTATTACAGGTATATGCCACCACACCCTAGTTTAATAATCTTTGTCCCTGGAGACTACCATTAACCCCTCCATCTAATGAACTATGAACCTGCAGCACTGTGTGTACATCTTGACAATCTTCAGTAATAGCATTTTAACTACTTTTAGCCTTCTTCCAAATTAACACCTTTAGCTAATAACTTCCAAGTTTTTTTTTCCCATTTCATCCATCAATTCTATCTTCCACTGATCACTAACTAAACAAACATGGTAGTTTTGCTCCCTGTTCTTCAGAATAATTTGCCCTGTCCCAGCCATCACTGTACTACCATTTACAAATTTTTTAAAATCTGTCATTTCTACCATAAATGTTTTCTTCTGATGCACTATCAATACTCACTACTGCTGCTCTTGAATATGATAGCTTTAACAATAATCTAAGTTCAAGCACAGTAAACACAAAGACTTTAAAGATAACAGGAATGGTTGTAAATCTGACCATGAACAACAAACAAAAAAATCTGTTAGTGACTGTGTTTTGGAGTGTAATTTTGGATTACAAAATTACAAAACTCTCCTATCTCAGAGTTAATCCTAATCTGAAAGTTTCCAAGTAGAAGAGCTGCTGCACTTAAACACAAGACACTGTGTACTGAATGCCACATGAACAATACCATCCACAAGATTTAACAACAGAGGAAAACTCACATTTTTCTATGGTAAGACACTTTGCAAGAGAAGATTGGGGCCAAACCTTTAAAAACTAAGCTTAAGGGGCTGGGGTTATGGCACAGTGGCAGCGTGCTCGCCTAGCACGAATGAGGCACTGGGTTCGAACCTCAGCACCACATAAAAATAAAATAAAGATATTCTGTCCACCTACAACTAAAAAATAAATATTAAAAAAAAAAAACTAAGCTTAAGAGATAAGATAAAAGCCAGGTGTGATAGTGCACACCTGAAATTCCAGCTACTTGGGAGGCTAAAGCAGAAGGGTTTCAAGTTTGAGGCCAACCTGGGCAACTTAGCAAGACCATGTCTCAAAATAAAACACCAGGCACGGTGGCACAAGTCTGTACTCCCAGAGATTCAGGAGGCTAAAACAGGAGAATTAAAAGTTTTGAGACTAGCCAGACACGGTGATCCACACCTGTAATCCCAGCAGCTCTAGAGGCTGAGGCAGGAGAATCACGAGCTCAAAGCCAGTCTCAGCAACTCAGCAAGGCACTTAGCAACTGAGCTAGACTCTGTCTCTAATAAAACATTTAAAAAAAGGACTGGGCATGTAGGTCAGTGGTTAAGCACCCCTGGGTTCAACCTCCAGGACCAAAAACAAAAATTTTGAGACTAGCTTCAGCAATTTAACAAGGCCCTAGAAACTTAGCAACACCCTGTCTCAAAACAAAAATAAATGTAGCCAGGCACTGTGGCCCATGCCTATAATCCCATTACCTTGAGAGACTGAGGAAGGAGGATTACAAATTCAAAAGCCAGCCTCAGCAACTCAGCAAGGCCCTAAACAACTTAGCAAAAACTAAAATAAGTAAGACTAGGGATGTGGCTCAGTGGTTAAGTACCTCTGTGTTCAATTCCAAGTACCAAAAAATAAAGATAAAATAAAACAAGTTGAAGATGTAGCTCAGTGGTATAAACTGCCTAACATGTGCAAACCTCTGTGTTCATTCCCTAGTACTGAAAAAAAATTAGTCATTGTTTATCAAAAATTTGTTTGGAGCCGGGCGCGGTGGCTCAAGCCTATAATCCCAGCACTTAGGGAGGCTGAGACAGGAGAATCGCGAGTTCAAAGCCAGCCTCAGCAATGGCGAGGCACTAAGCAACTCAGTGAGACCCTGTCTCTACATAAAACACAAAATAGGGCTGGGGATGTGGCTCAGTGGTGGAGTGCCCCTGAGTTCAATCCCCAGTACCACAAAAAAAAAAAAAATTTGTTTGGGTTTTTTTTTTTGGGTGGTATTGGGGATTGAACCCATAGGCAGTGTACTGTACTACATTCCCAGCCCCTTTTAAAAATTCTGAGGAAGGATCTTGGTAAATAGCCAAGGCTGTCTTCAAACTTACAATCCTCCTATCTCAGCCTCCCAAATCGCTGAGTATCACAAGTATGTGTCATCACACCCAACTTCTTTTTTTTCTTTTTCCTTTTGGTGTTAAGTATTGTACCCAGGCCCTCGCTCACACAAAGCAAGCACTCTGCCACAGAACCCCAGCCCCTAGAAATTCATATTTAACTGAGCATCCTGTATTATTTTTATTTGCTAAATCTGACAACCCTAGCCTAGACATAACTTCAAAACATTTCTCCAGTCCCTTTACTACATTTTGGTGTCTCTAATGCAATAACTATTTTTTACTACATCTATGAAAAATTACGTTTCATCCGACATCGTGGTGCACACCTGCGATCCCAGCAACTCAGGAGGCTGAGGCAGGAGTATCACAAATTCAAAGCTAGCCTCAGCAATTTAGCAAGGACCTAAGCAACTTAGGGAAACCATGTCTCCAATTTAAAATTTTTTTAAAAAAAAGGTTGGAGATGTGGCTTAGTGGTTAAATGCCCCTGGGTTCAATCCCCAGTACCATAACAAACAAAAAATTACATTTTACACTAAAGTGTAGTACATACAAACAGAAGTTTCTTAAAACAATTCTTGCCTTAATAAGGCAATACATTCTTTTTTTTTTTTTTAGTTGTAAATGGACATATCATCTTTATTTATTGTTATGTGGTACTAAGGATCAAACCCAGTACTCACGCATGCGAGGCAGGCACTCTACCACTGAGCCACAATCCCAGCCCTATTCTACTACTTTTTAATTTCTCTAAAAATGCTTTGTCATGACCCACCAAAGTGATTTCACAACCTACTTAAGGGTCATGACCTGCAGTTTGAAAAATACTTGAGAGAGATGAAAAACAATTTAAACTACTGTGCTATACAATAGTAATACCTCTGGGGTCTAAGGTATACAACTATAAACCTATATACAGTCAAATCTTCCAGGATGATGTAACTTTTTAAGCTCTGGTGTCTGGTTGTTTTTGTTTTATGCTAAGGCTTGAACCCAGGGGTGCTATACTACTAAGATACATCCCCAGGCCTTTTCATTTTTTATTTTGAGATAGGGTCCCACTAACTTGCTGAGGCTGGCCCTGAACTTGTGATCCTTTCTCAGCCTCTGTATCACAGGCATGGGCCACTGCCCCTGGCTTGAATGTTTTTTGTAACTCTATAGTCTCTTAACTTTCTATCACACTATTATTATTTTTCATTGCTGTCAATGTCTGACTTGAAAAATTTTACAGACTAGGGGCTGGGATTGTAGCTCAGTAGTAAAGCGCTTGCCTCACATGCGTGAGGCGCTAGGTTCGATCCTCAGCACCACATAAAAATAAATAAAATGGAGATATTTGTGTCCATCTACAACTAAAAAAAAAATTTAAAGAAAAAAAAAAAAATTTTACAGACTAGCAATATATAAATCACAAAAAAGATTATAGAAAACAAATAAGCTCTGAAAGAGGCCCTGAGGAATTCCTCTTTCTGTAACCTGCACACTTCAGCACAAAAAACCTTAAGTATTCAATTCCTGATTTCCAAATGTTTTACAGATGAAAACAGTTAACTGCACAAAGTCCACAATAAACACTTATGAGCCCTCAAAGAAAATGTGCTATTTCATTTAAAGTCTTTAAAAAAAAAATTAAAATTATAATCAAGATAAAACTACTAAAAAACATTTTAATTTTAAGCTTTGTTTTTAATTTTAAGTTGTGGAGGGACACAATACATTTTATTTATTTTTGTGGTGCTGAGGATCAAACCCAGTGCCTCACACATGCCAGGCAAACGCTCTACCACCAAGCCACAATGCCAGCCCCTAATGTTTTTGTTTTTTTTTTAATTTTTTTGTAGATGGACACAATGTCTTTATTTTATTGCTCTGTATGTGGTGCTGAGGATCGAACCCAGGGCCTCACGCATGCGAGGCAAGCACTCTACCACTGAGCTACAATCCCAGCCCCCACTAATGCTTTTTTAAATATTTTTATTTATTTATTTTTATATGGTGCTGAGGATTGAACCCAGTGCCTCACATGTGTTAGGCAAGTGCTCTACCACTGATCCATAACCCCAGCTCAAAAATAAAAGAATTTTTTAAAAAGAGAAAACTATTGCTAATAATATTTTAGGAAATGATTTATAAAAGCAATGAGAACTGGCAATAAAAAATATTTGAACATTGGCAACACTGTTAAAGCTCTCAATCTTCAAGAGGACAACATTCTAAATCTTTGATATACTTAACACACATAAGCCACATTCATTTAAAATTACATCAGACAAGGCTCATACCACAAATTCAGAGAGTCCATTATAGAGTGACATTTTATTTAATTCCCAAGATGCAGTTTGCTACTAATTATGGCATAAAATTGTTATTTTATAACCACTTGACTCAACTTCAAGGCTTAAATTGTATGCAATCTACATAAGAATCTTTAAAGGCAATTTAATATTTTCACGAGTACAATCACAAATAATTATCAGCCAATAAAAGCCTGAGGTTAAACACTTGTAATAAGTTTGTATAACCCAGATTTGTAATAATTCTAAGTCATTAAAAATAATAAAACCAAAGACTTCAACGTTTCTTTTTTTTTTGGGAGGGGGGGACTGGAGATTGAACTCGGCGGCACTCAGCCACTGAGCCACATCTCCAGCCCTATTTTGTGTTTTATGTAGAGACAGGGTCTCACTGAGTTGCTTAGCGCCTCGCTGTTGCTGAGGCTGGCTTTGAACTCGTGATTCTCCTGTCTCAGCCTCCCTAAGTGCTGGGATTACAGGCTTGCGCCACGGCGCCCGGCTTCAACATTTCATTTCATAGTACATGTGTATAGAATTACATAGATAAGGCCAAAGAACAAAGATAAGGCCTATATGGTGACACAAGCCTGTAATCCCAGCGACTCCGAAGGCTGAGGCAGGAGGATCACGAGCTCAAAGCCAGCCTCAGCAACTTAGTGAGGCCCTAAGCAACTCTGCAAGATGGTGTCTCTAAATAAAATTAAAACGAAGAAAAAAACAAAAAGAACAAAGAATATAAGGAACTACACCTCCTACTTTAGCAAATCAAACTCCAAGTTACAAAAGCAATCCTAAAGGACATGGGCTGCCTGTAACTTTGTACTCTTTGAAATAAAGTCAGTATAATCTTATTTCTGTGTATGTGTTTTTCTTTTTTGGTACCAGGAATTAAACCCAGGGACACTTAACCACTGCACCACATCCCCACTCCACTTTTTGTTCTTTTTTTGAGACAGTGTCTCACTAAATTGATGAGGCTAGCTTTGAGCTCATGATCCTCAGCCTCAGCCTCCCCAGCCACTGGGATTACAGGTGTGTGCCACCATGCCCAGAATGGCTTGTTTAGTTAAGCAGAGGGTCTAATAAAGTTCTACAAAAGTTGCTTTAGTGAAGTTTTCCTAATTTTGTAGGCCTCCAAACTGCTCTGATGCTGAATACCCTCAACTGTTCATGCCCTGATAAGGAACAAGGACTTTGGGTTACTTCCCCCAACTTTGCCCTCTTTCAGCAGGAAGCAGCTCAGATGTTATCACCCATTTTTCTACAGTAATGGAATGTACAAATTGATGGTGGGGAAATGTAACAATGGCCCACTTTATGTTTTGAATATAAGCCTTACTGCTCTGCCACTACCAACAAAAAAAAAGTTTTCCTAATCTCTTTATGTTGAAAGATATTTATTTCTATTTTAAGTTTCTGTTATCTCTTCATGCTCTAATATTCTATCATTTTAAAAATATTTTAAACAATGGCACATACTTTTGAATTCAAAACCACATGCATGGGCTGGGGTTGTGGCTCAGTGGTAAAGCGCTTGCCTAGCACCCGTGACACACTGGGTTCGATCCTCAACACCACATTAAAAACAAAACAACAGGGGCTGGGATTATGGCGCAGTGGTAGCGAGCTCGCCTAGCACGCATAAGGCACTGGGTTCGATCCTCAGCACCACATAAAAATAAAATAAAGATATTCTGTCATCTACAACTAAAAAATAAACATTAAAAAAGTTATAAAAAAAAAAACACAAAACAATCAGAAAAAACAAAAACAAAAAAAACCATGTGCACAGTCAAGCACAGTGGCACATGCCTATAATCCCAGCAGTTCGGGAGGCTGAGACAGGAGGATTGCAAGTTCAAAGCCAGCTTCAGCAAAAGCAAGGTGCTAAGCAACTCAGTGAGACCCTGTCTCTACGTAAAACACAAAATAGGGCTAGGGATGTGGCTCAGTGGTCAAGTGCCTGAGTTCAATCCCCAGGACCAGAAAACAAAACAAAACAAAAAAAGCCATATGCACCATGCTGGTGATGGGACTCAATGGGAAAGTGCTTGCCTGGCATTGGTGAGGCCCTGGGTCTGATTTCCACCATTGCAAAAAAAATAAATAAAGCTGGGCACGGTGGCGCAAGCCTGTTAATTCCAGCACTTAGGGAGGCTGAGACAGGAGAATCTCAAGTTCAAAGCCACCCTCAGCAATGGCGAGGTGCTAAGCAACTCAGTGAGATCCCGTCTCTACATAAAACACAAGATAGGGTTGGGGATGTGGCTCAGTGGTCAAGTACCCCTGAGTTCAATCTCCAGTACCAAAAAATAAATAAATAAATCAAAGTACATATCTCATTTTGTTCAATGTATATATGTATGTTCACAAACACCACAAAGGTTCTGAAATCATGTACACAAAATTTGTAAGAGTGAGGCTGAGGCAGAAAGATTTCAAGTTCAAACCCAGCCTCAGCAACTTATTATCAAGACCCTGTTTCTAGATAAACTTTAAAAAATAATTTTTAGAAAAAAGGTCTGAGGATATGACTCAATAGATGAGCATCCCTGGGTTCAATCCCTAGTACCAAAAATAAATAAATAAATAAAGATGATGATTATGTGTCATTTCCAAGGATTTTGTTTCCCTGTAGCACTTGACTAGCATGCTGCAAGGCCTTGAGCTAAATTCCTGTTTTGTTTTGTTTTGTTTTGGGAGGAGGTTCTTAAAACTTCTAATCCTTTTCAAATTATAAGAGAAATAACTTTCAAATATAAATGAGCCAGCACTCATACAAAGACTGTTTTTTGATTTAATTTCAAGAATAAATCTGTTCTGCACACCTGTTCAAATATTCTCATCTTGCCAAGGATGATGGCACAGGTCTATAATCCCAGCTCCATGGGGCAGGAATTTGTGTCTACTCTTTTCACTGTGGTATTTCCAAGTGCCTAGCCCAGTACTGGGAATACAAACAGTATTCAATTAGTTTGCTAAATGAATGAATGAATTAAAATCTTACGGTTTTTAAATTACTTGCAGAGCAATAATGATGAGAACATCCTATATCAGGAGTCAGAAAGGAATAGGAAAACTACTGTTAAAAGAAAATAGTACCTGTAATCCCAGTGGCTTGGGAGGCTGAAGCAGGAGGACCGTGAGTTCAAAGCCAGCCTCAGCGAAAGCAAGGCACTAAGCAACTCAGTGAGACCCTGTCTCTAAATAAAACACAAAATAGGGCTGAGCACGTGGCTCAGTGGTCGAGTACCCCTGAGTTCAATGCCCAGTATCCCCCTTAAAGAAGAAAACAGTAGCCGGGTGTGGTGATGTAGGCCTGTAATTCCAGCTACTCAGGAGGCTGAGGCAGGTATTAAGATCACAAATTCAAGGCCAATCTGGGCAAACTGGCAAGACCCTATCTCAAAATAAAATAGATAAATAAATAAATAAATAAATAAATAAATAAATAAATAAAAGATCTGGGGATATGACTCAGTAGTAAAGTGCTGCTGGATTCAATCTCCACAAAAAAACAAACGTTATGTGTCTATGTGCCCAAAAAAGTGAATTTATATATATAGGTATATATACACATGTAAAAATATGTTCTATATAGAATGTTACCTTAAAAAGCAGAAAAAAAATATTTTTTAATAGAAAAGGAAACTTTAAGAATATCAAAACATATCACAAACCAGGCACAGTGACACATACCTCTAATCTCAATGGCTCAAGAGGCTGAAGCAGAGGGCTGGGATTGTAGCTCAGTGGTAGAGCGCTCACCTTGCATGCATGAGGTACTGGGTTCGATCCTCAGCGCCATATAAAAACTAAATAAAGATATTGTGTCCATCTACAACTAAAAAATAAATATTAAAAAAAAAAAGAGGCTGAAGCAGGAGGATTTTAAGTTCAAAGCCAGCCTCAGCAGTTTAGTGAGGGCTTAAGCAACTCAGCAAGACCCAATAAGGGGCTGAGGATGTGGCTTAAGCACCCTTGGGTTCAATCCCTGGTACGGAAAACAAAAACAGTAATAACAAAAAAACACATTACAAAGGGCTGGGGATATACCTCAGTGGTAGAGGACTTGCCCAATGCGTGCCAAGAACTGGAATGAAAAGACAGACAAAAGAAAGAAAAACAAAAAGCACACTAAGATATAGCTCAACCATAGCTGAGCTGAGCTATATCATCTTTTTTTTTTTTAAATAACCTTTATTTTATTTATTTATGTATGTATTCTGTATGTGGTGCTGAGGATCGAACCCAGTGCCTCACGCATGCGAGGCAAGCGCTCTACCACTGAGCCATGACCTCAGCCCTGAGCTATATCATCTTTACCACTGATGTGGGCTCAGTGTTGAAGCACTTGCCTGGCCTGGTCAGGTCCTAGGTTCAATCCACAGCATCACCAACAAAAAACAAACAAAAAAACCCCTATCTAGGGGCTGGGATTGTAGCTCAGTGGTAGAGCGCTTGCCTCACATGCGTGAGGCCCTGGGTTCGATCCTCAGCACCACATACAAAGCAATAAAATAAAGACATTGTGTCCATCTACAACTAAAAAAAATATTTAAAAAAAAAAAAAAACCCCTATCTATAGCTCAATCTATTTCCAATCATAAGTAATGGTAGTAAAGCTTATGGATTCAAGTGTGTACATTATAAATTCTAGATCTAAATGCTACAACCTAAAGACTTGATACCAACTCATGCTCCCTACTTTTGAAGTCTAACACCTAAGCCGCAAAAAAATTCCTTAACACAGTCAAGCCAAGCACAGTGGTCCACATCTATAATCCCAGCAACTCAGGAGGCTAAGGCAGCAGAACCTAAAGTTCCAGGCCAGCCTTGGTAACTTTGTGAGACCTTCTCTGAAAATAAAGTGCTGGGAGCCAGGCGTGGCACACACCTGTAATCTCAGAGGCTTGGAAGGCTGAGACAGGAGAATCGCAAGTTCAAAGCCAGCCTCACCAAAAGTGAG
>CM053407.1:119905658-119924387 GCA_028644305.1 Xerus rutilus | reverse complement strand
ATCCCTGGTACCAATAAATAAAGTGCTGTGGATGTAACTCAGTGTTTGTAAAGTGCCCCTGGGTTCAATTCCCAGAACCAAACCAAAAAGGGGCGGGGGGGGGGGGGGGCATTCTACCTTTAGTGACTCTTGCTAAACAGACAACTGTAGAGACTTCTTAAAACCCCTGAATGGGGGCTGGGATTGTAGCTCAGCGGTAAAGCACTTGCCTCGAATGCGTGAGGCCCTGGGTTCGATCCTCAGCACCACATACAAAGCAATAAAATAAAGACATTGTGTCCATCTACAACTAAAAAAAAATATTAAAAAAAAAACAACTCTTGAATGGTAACAGGCATGGATGACCTAGATACGCTCAAGTATTCTCAATTAAAAAGATAGAGCAGCAGCCAGGCGCCATGGCGCATGCCTATAATCCCAGCACTTTGGGAGGTTCAGACAGGAGAATCACAAGTTCAAGGCCAGCCTCAGCAACAGCGAGGCACTAAGCAACTCAGTGAGACCTTGTCTCTACATAAAACACAAAATAGGGCTGGGATGTGGCTCAGTGGTCAAGAATCTCTGAGTTCAATCCCTGGTACCAAAAAAGAAAAGAAAAGAAAAAAGTACAGCAAGTAGGCCTGCTAGTAAACTCCATTTACATCTCCACTGAAACTTTCACAATCATTTGAAATAACTACAAAAACAATTTCATTCAAGCTCAACTCTATATAATATCAAAATACTTTTACTAACTAGCCAAAATAGAAAATTGTAATTCAAGGAAAAAAATCTCCTAAAACCTTAAAATTCCTTTCAAGATAAAACACACCCTCTATGCTATAGTGAAAGAAAGTTCTAACACAGCTGTAACTATTTAGGACAAAAAAAAATTCAGATCCTCCTTTAAGTCGAAACATATGGCTATTAAATAGCTATGATATGAGTTAACATCCCCTGTGTAAAATTAAAACTGTCTCTCCAATTAGGGAAACACAGAAAATACAAGTTTACATTTACCCAAAATAGAAACACCATGACAGATCCCATAGATATTTTCACTATGTTTCAGAATGCTTTTTTCTTTGAGACAGATAAGCAATTTGATGTAAGCTTTTGTCCAATGTTAAAAAATCTATTTTTCTTCAGGTACTTGGAATGAAAACAAAATTAGGTAAAGCCCAAAAGAAAAGCAAACAACAACAAAAAATGACTCTTATTAATAGCCATCTACAGTTTACTCCTAATGATCTGTATGTCAATTAACTTTTTTGATCTAACTTCAGATTTGGCACTAACCAAATGGTTATCAAATGAGTTGAAGGATGATGCAGTTTAAGCCTTACAAATTACAAATGAAGCCAAGACTCATTTATCTACACAAAAAACAAATGGCTACATCTTCACATCTTTGTTCAATTGTTAACCCCTTCAATGAAGCTTCCATTAATCCATTTAAAATTGCAACCCATTACCCTTCCCAAACTCCTTTTGCCCTTAATCTGTTTTCCTCTAATCTGTCTTTTCTTATACACAGGATGCTAATTTAATGTAGAATATAAGAATATATTAGAATTATAAACTTCAGGAATATAAACTTCAGGAAAGCAACCATCTTCGCTTTATTCATGGATATATTCAAAGAATCTATACCTGCCTTGTACACTGGAGTATAAAAGTTTGTGTTTAATGTAGAAGTTTTAAGCCCTTCTAAAAGAGATGAATATCTCACTGACATATAAATGGAAGCATGATGAACAACTGCACCACAAATTATAAGTTGAAAAGCTTGAAGAGAAAGCAGCAGCAAAAGCAAAGCTGAAAATCACTTTTTTCAAAGGGGGCTTGGGGAGGCAGCCCTGGGTTCTATCCCCAGAATCACAGAAAAGTTTTTATTCACACTGAATCCTGTACCCAAAGAAATTCAAATGTATTATTTAGAGTTGAGAATAGGGTAATTGTACTGTAAGCCCATTAATTTAAAGAACAGGGAAGGAGGGAAGGAAATGTAGAAGAGGAAGAGATATGGATTAACCAGTGATAATTCTTAACAGTGCCATGAAATTACATAAAATTTACCAAGAATAACTGAGTCATAGACTAGCAGCTAATAATCTTTTGGATCAAAGAGGGGGTTAACAACACCATAAAGACTTTAGAACAGTTACTCTCAGCAATTTCATTATTCAGGAAAATAAAAGCACAATAGATAAAGCACAGTTCTTCAAAAGTATCTTTGCATATATTATCTCATTAAATCCTCAAAGGAATAAAATTCAAAATTAAATATAGCCAGGTAACTAAGAAAAGCTCTTAATTTACGTAATGTATGCACATGACAGCACACACAACTTCTCCCTTGAAAACTCTCTCAGTATTGGACAAACTACACATAAAACTATTCTATAGAAGAGCCACCTTCTTGGCTTCAGAAATTGGTGAGTCTTCTGAAGAATATGGCACAGCTAACAAGAGCCATAAAAAATCTTGAAGCCCTTTGACCTAGTAAAACCACTCCTGGGAACTTTCTCTAGGGAAATAATTACACTGAAGCAAAAAGCTGTTAGTATAAAGATGTTCACTGCACCACTATCTATAAAAGCAAAAAAAGTGGAAACCCAAAACCCAAAAATACTTAAGTAGAAATATGATTTAACAGGTTGTTATGGTTGAGTAAAAACCTTTAAATACTTTATAATACAACATTAAAGGGCAAAAAGCTGACCACAAGGTATACACAATCACTACATCTATATAAAAACGAAAAGGTAAAAAAGCAAAAGAACTGAATTAAAGTAAAATCATGCTCAAATTTAAGAATCTGGCTGCATTGTTCTTTTGTAAAAGAAAATAGCTACCTTCAAATGTATATGATAAAGACACAATAAATCACCTTTTTGAAAGTCATAAAATCTATTCACACAAAGCAAGATATGAAATGTTAATTAAAACAGACGTGAATTTTTGGACTTTCAAGAATATTTTGCCATCTCAAACAAATCAAACCGAATGCTACTTTTTCTTTTTTCACCCATACTCCCAGAATCTTATTAGAATTACTGATATACACAAACATAAGTGAGGATATTTTGGAAGCTGTCTCTGATTTACAGCAAAATCAATAAAGTGAGAAAAATGTTTAGTAATTCTACATTAAAGATCTATACAGAAAAGTTTCTGTGCATTCTATGAATCCAATACATTAGACAAAACATCATAAATAAAATTCATTATTCATAAATAATAATTTATGCCTCACATAATAGAATTAAAAACAAGAATCTAAATTAACCTTTAATTTTTGTGAAGCTTCAAGTAACAGAAAAAAGATCAATGATACTAAAACATTCCAAATATCTTTGATCACTCAATCTACTTTGGGTCTGGATCTCTGTTATAACTTAATTTTAAACCTGAAAGAGTCAATCCAACTTCAAAGTTGTCCTTTTAATTTTTAATTATGGGACTAAGTTGAATAGATCCCTACAGATTTCTTCCTGACACCTAAGAAGAAAAAAACAGGGCTGGGATTGTGGCTCAGTGGTAGAGCGCTTGCCTCGCATGTGGGAGGCACTGGGTTCGATCCTCAGCACCACATATAAATAAATGAATAGAGATAGATCAATCAACAACTAAAAAAAAATTTTTTTAAAAAAAAAGAAGAAAAAAACAGAATGCATCTTTCTCTATCAAAATCATATGAAAAATTTTTCCCAGATGACACTGAAAAAGGAAAACTGAAATTACAGAATCCTGGACAGACTGACTGGGGAAATGGTCACTCTGTTTAACTAGTTGGGTTAAGCAGTGTTTGCAGTGCTTGGGACAAGGGGAAACTGGGAGTGTTGGGTTACAAGTCAAAAACTGTCCTCAGCAGCAAAGTTCCTTAAAAACCAGCTACTATTCACCTTCTGCTGCAGATGAAAATTCTTTGGAAAGGAACTGTTGAAAATGTTTTAAAAAAAGGAAAAATAAATCAGTGAATGAAAAAGCCCCCTATCCCACCTTGGAAAGCCCTGGATGTCTATTTAAGGAGGACGCTGGTCAGTGGCCCTGCCAACCAGGCCTAGGCCTGAGGGAGGCACAGCAGTGCCTGGAACACGGATGGACTCTAGGGGCACAGAGGAAATGGACTTGCGTGCCCTTGGTGAGCTCTGGCGGCACTCCCCAAGTTAAGGACACCAGCCACAAAGGAATGGAGTCTATTGGCATTTGCTTCGTTTCAACACTAAGCATTTTCTTAGTTCGTGAAATACGAACTGACAACCACCCCCCACCAACAGGCCTACCCGCACAAACACACCCTTAAGAGTCAAATCCAAGTTAGCTGGGACAACACGGAGCCTCCAGCTTCGACCACATTATCTGGCGCATGGGGAGCGAAGAAAGGGCAAAAACACAAGCAAATACCCCATTTCAGCCTTCAGGCACCCCTCATACGTCCCAGGCTGCAAATCCTCTCCCAAAGAAATTAGAAACCCAGGGTCCGGGGCTGGGGAGAAAATGCGTGGCTTGTCGCCTCCTGGCTGCTTCCTCCACCACCACCAGTCCCAGCCCCAGACCCCAGTTCGGCCCTCGCCCACCACTCCCCAAAGGCGCCTTCCCCTCCGCGGCCATGGAACGGCAATGCGGATCGGCCACCGCCCGTGCGCGCCGAAGACCTTGCGGGGGAAGGCGGGAGGCCGGGAGGGGGCCGGCACTCCCCACTCCTTCCTCAGGTGCGGGAGGGCGGAACGCTGCGGGAGATGGCACCGGGCCCCACGGCTGCAGAGTTCTGGAGCCCCCGCTGCCGCCGCCTTAGGTTTAAAGGGAGGAGGGTGCAGGAGGCCAATGCCCACCTCACCCCGTCCTTCCATTTTCTCCAGGACGGGGAAGGGGAAGGTTGAGGACAAGACACAGACTCTAACGATTCCGGGAGCTGCTCCTTCAGCGGGGACGGGGGACGCTGCCCTAACTTCCCCCGTCCCTCGACACTCCCCAATCCGGAGGAGGCATGTTTCAGCAGACGGAACGAAGACCTAAAGACCCCTCCGACGTTAATTTTTAAGATGGGGGTGGGGTCGCTGCCCGTGCATCTGCCGCATTCGAGGCAAGGCAGGCTTAAGGGAGGTGCAACAGAGGCTGACAATTGCCGAGACCCCCGAACCCCTTCCTAACACTTAAATGCGGGGGGGGGTTCCCCGATCCCTCCATCTTGACCGTTCGGGGAGGGGGAGGAGGGTGTTGCAGAAGGCTGGACGCGGCCTGACAATCCCAGCGGAATCCCGCGGAGCCCCCCAAGCCCGCGAGCTGCAGACCCGAGCGGGGACCCCACCCCGACTGCGGGTCCCCAGCCCATCCCCCCAGCCGGCCGGTCACGGGGCGGGGACAGCGGTGTGGGCCGCGGGGGAGGGGACGCGAGGCCCCGGCTCGTACAGGCCCGGAGCGGAGAGGCTGGGGCGCCGACACCCACCTGCCCAGGCCGGGCCGCCCGCTGCCTGCACCGGCTGCGGCAGCCGTGGAGGAGGAGGAGGAAGCCGCGGCCGAGGACGCCGAGACTGACGACGAAGTCGGCGGCGCGGCAGCCGACGACGTGGGAAGGCCGCTGCCTCCGGATTTGCGGGCACTGGCGGCCGCGGGCGGCTGCTGTTGCTGTTGCTGGGGCTTCAGCGACATGGTGAGGGGCCCATACACCGGCTCGCACGCCGGGCGGGGACAGCCGGGAGCCGGGCGCGCAGTGGAGACGCCGGAGCGCGGCGGGGACGCGCGGGCGCCGAGCGGGGAGGCGCGGGGTGGCGCGGCCGGGGTGGCGGCCGGACTGGCGAAGGGGAGAAGGAGGACGACGAAGGGGCGGGGAAGCCCGCCGAGACCGAAGAGCCGCCGGGAGCCGGGCCGGGACGCGCCGCCGCCGTTGCCGTTGCTACCAAAACAGTCTGAGGCGGAGGGAGGCGAGCGCAGCGCGTAGGTAGGGGGGCCGGGGCCGCGCGGGGGAGGGGCGGCGGAGGGATACGCTCCCGGGTCCGCGCGGCCGCCGCCCCGCCCGCCGTGCCGCGCCGCTCGCGGGAGCGCGCGCCACCCGGCCCGCCTGGCTGCGGCGTGGAGACGAGGCTCGATGGCCGCTGCGGGGCCCCGAGGAGCTGCGGCCGCCGAGCGCATTGGGGCCAGGCTCGCTGTGACGCCGGACGTTGGGGCCGGGTGGGCACGAATGTGTGGGTTAGGGACTCTTTACCGGAAGTCGGAAGGGTCGGGCGGAAGCAGAACTCGAGAAGGAACTAGCCGAGAGGGACACGTGAGGAGCGGGTGCTGTGCTGGGCCGCGTTCGCGGGGGTCGAGTGAGGGCCCGGTGTCGGGCCCTGCCCAAGTCGAGGCGGGTCTGCCCTTCGGAGAGGGCGTGTCAGTCTTCGCCTGCGGGGCCGACCTAGCGTAGAGGACGCGTGGGGAGCCTTCTTCCCCCACGAGGTGCCTTCTGCATCCGCAGACTTCTAGGAGGACCTCGTCTGCCCCCACCTGATGCAACCTAGAAAATGAACTGCGAGTGCCTAGGCAGAGCCGATGTCTTGCTACACGTTAAGTGCCTAGAATGTTACCAGACTCAAGGAATTTGGCATCCTGTAGTTTTCATTGTACCCACCAGCGCCGGGCACACAGTGGACCCACCAGTGTCACCGAGTGTCTTTTTCGCTGCCAAAATTGGAATTGAGCCACCTCCTGGGGCCACCCCATCTGATTAACTTTTCCCCACTTTTTCCACCCCAGCCACACAATAACCAGAAAACTCTTGGGATATCTGACCTTGATTTGAACCCGTTTTCCCCTCACTTGAACTTTTTTCCTCATTCATGAGACTCAAAGGAAAAGTACATGATTGGTAGAACTGTGGATAATGGGGTCTCGCTATGGATAATGGGGGTTTCCCTTTGTGGAAATAAAATATCACAGGAATGTGAACTTCAGACCTTGACCCCTTTAGAAGTTTTATTTTAACTTAGGCAGCCAGCACAGTAGTCAGTTTTTTAAATGTGTTGCAATTAAACTGGAAGCAAGTCAATACCTTTTTTGTTGTTTTGTCAGCAGTGCATCTACTTGGGGGTTTTTTTTGTTTGTTTTGTTTTCTTTTGGGTACCAAGGATTGAACCCAGAGGAGCTTAACCACTGAGCCACATCCCTAACCTTTTTTTTTATTTTTAACCTGTCTCCTGAGTTGCTTAGGGCCTCCCTTAGTTGCTGAGGTGAGCTTTGAGTTTGTGATCCTCCTGCCTCAGCCTCTGGAGCTGCTGGGATTACAGGCGTGCGCCACCCGGCCAGCAATGTATTTAGTTTTTTAAGGAAATTATAGAGGAAAAAATCACCAAAATTACCCATAATCTGCTCAGATTGTCCACATGAAGGGTAAAGACCTAAGAAAGCTTGGGGAATGATTAAACCAGCAGTCTCTAATAGCCTAATTGAAATTAAGTTACATTAATTTACTAGTCTAAGCAAAAATGGCCCTTGTACTTAGCAAACACTTGGAACGTAAGAAATACGAGATCAGTTAAAGAGATAGAAGAGGAAATATATTCCTTTAAACTCACAGTTGTAAACCCCTTTAAAAATTAACTCAAAGGAGCTGGCAACACCATAGCAAATGCCTGTAATCTCAAGGATTTGCAGGGCTGAAGCAGGAGGATCCCAAGTTTAATGCCAGCCTGGGCAACTTAGCAAGACCCTATCTGAAAATAAAATTGAAAAAAGGGATGAGGATTGTAGCTTAGTGGTAGAGGGCCCTTGGGTTCAATCCCCAGAATCGCAAAAAATAAAAACTAAGCCAAAGAAATAGGTAGATACAATGGCACATGCCTGTAATCCCAGAGGGAACCTGAGGCAGAAGGATTGCAAGTTCTAGACCAGCCTCAGCAATTTAGCAAGGCCCTATATCAAAATAAATTTTTTAAAAAGGGTTGGGGATGTAGCTCAGTGGTAGAGCACCCCTGGGTTCAACAGCCCACCACCGCCGCCACCACTACACACACACACACACACACACATACATTATTTTGAAGGAAATTGAAACTAAAAAAACATACAAAGAAACAAAGAGAAGGGCCATAATAGAAATATAACCACCATTCTATGACTTTGAATGATTTAACAGTTACATCTTTAACCAAACTCCCAGGATTCAATCATAGGACCAAGTTCCAGGTAAATGAAAAGAAAAAGAGAGTTGACTATGAAGGCCTGAAGCTGACATGGCTGAACTTGATTTCATTTAGGCTGAGAAAGCTCAAGTTTTAATTCATTACCATTGAAAAAAATTGAAGTCTTATTGAGGCATGATTTACATATGAAATTCACCCATTTTGTGTATGACTCAATGATGCTCAGTAAATTCACAGTCATACAACTACTGCCACTAATCTCAAAAGATCATCACTCCCAAAAGATCCTTCATGCCCATTTGCAGTTTTTCCTGAATTTCATCCTCAGCCCAAGGCAACCACTAATCTTCTTTCTCTATGTATATACATTTGCCTATTCTGGACATTTCATGAAAATGGAATCTTACAACAAATGGCCTCTGGTGTCTGCCACCTTTCACTTAGCATCATGTTTTTGAGGTTTATACAATATGCCTGATGTATCATTCCTATCATTATTGAATAGTATTCCATTACTGGATATATTCATTTTGTCTCTACTTGTCAGTTGACAGACATTTTGCTGGTTTCAGGTTTGGGGCCAGTATGGATAATCCTGCTGTGAATATGCTGCTGTCTTCATATGGACATTTTCATTTCTCTTGGATAGGTTCCTACAAATGGAATTTGTTGAGTGCTAGAACAAACTACTTATTTTTAACCTTTTATTTATTTATTTTTGATACTGGGAAGTGGGGAGTGAACGCAGGGGTGCTTAACCACTGAGGCACACCCCTGGCTCCTTTTTTTATTTTGAAACAGGGCCTCCCTAAGTTGCTGAGGCTGGCTTTGAGCTTGCAGTCCTCCTACTTCAGCTTCCCAAGTCACTGGGATTACAGGTATGCACCACAGCACCCAGCTCCCAGTTAACATTTTATTTTATTTTATTTTCTGTGGTGTTGGGGATTGAACCATGTGCATGAGAGAGGAAAATGTCAGGGTATTGCAACTTAATATAAATAATGGGGGGCACTCATCTAAGATGGTCCCAAATGCTCCTTGCCTGCTGGTATTTAAACCCTGTGAAATCATCTCCACTTAAATGAGCTACACATTATGACTTCCTTCTAACTAAAACTTGGGGGAAATTATGACTTTCACTTCTAAAATTCAGGCACAAAAAGACTGTGGCAACTGCCCTTCCTTTACTCATCTGCTTTGGGGACAGCAAGCTGCCAAGTTGTGAGCTGTCCTATGGAAAGGCCCATGAGGGTCTGAGGTCTCCAGCCAACAGTAAGGACCTGCTGACTAACAACAGCTATGTGAGTGAGCCTGGAAACCAAGCAACCGCATTCAATCCTCCATCTGATACAGCCCTGGCCTACATTTTATTCAGCTTTTTTAGAGACCCTGAGCTGGAGACACTCAGTTAAGCTACTAACCTTTGTATTTTTTATGCTGCTAAATTTCAGGATAATTTATTTTGCAGCAATAGATAACTAATACAAATGACCAAAAAAGTGTTTTTCCAATGATTTCTGTGCACATTTAGAGAGTTTTGGGGGGGAGGGGGTGCACTAGGGATTGAACCCACTCAGGGAGTGCTTTATCACTGAGCTATATTCCCAGCCCTTTTTATTTATTTTTTTTGGGGGGAAAGGATTGAACTGGGATTGAACTCAGGGACACTCGACCACTGAGCTACATCCCCAGCCCTATTTTGTATTTTATTTAGAGACAGGGTCTCACCGAGTTGCTTAGTGCTTCGCAAAATGCTGAGGCTGGCTTTGAACTGGCAGTCCTCCTGACTCAGCCTCCGGAGCCGCTGGGATTACAGGCATTCACCACTGTGCCCAGCCCTTTTTATTTCTTATTTAGAGACAGGGTCTTGCTAAGTTGCCAAGGCTGGCCTCAAACTTGCAATCTTCCAGCCGGGTGCGGTGGTGCACGCCTGTAATCCTAACACTTTGGGAGGCGGAGAATGGAGAATCACAAATTCAAAGCCAGCATCAGCAACTGCGAGGCACTAAGCAACTCAGTGAGACCTTGTCTCTACATAAAACACAAAATAGGTGGCTAGGATTGTAGCTCAGCGGTAGAGCGCTTGCCTCGCATGCGTGAGGCCCTGGGTTCGATCCTCAGCACCACATACAAAGCAATAAAATAAAAGACATTGTGTCCATCTATAACTAAAAAAATATTTAAAAAAAAAAAAACACAAAATAGGGCTGGTGATGTGGCTCAGTGGTTGAGTACCCCTGAGTTCAATCCCCAGTACCAAAAAAAAAAAAAAAACAACTTGCAATCTTCCTGCCTCAGTCTCCTGAGCCACTGGGATTATAGGCAAGAGCCACTGCAGCTGGCTGCATTTGTAGTTCTTTAAAGACAAATACTGGAGTCTAATATCATTCATTTTTTAGGCAACCATGTAGACTAACAAGTGTGTTTGAAGAGTTATCATCAAAAGCAATGAAGAATAGTGTCCTGAAAGAGTTCTGATATTAAGAAGTTATTACTGGCATTTAAACCTTAAAATAGCTATGACCAATCAGTATTTCAGAAATGGAAGAAAAAAAGATTTTTTAAGTGAGAAAGCATGTAGAGAAAGACTTTCAGAGCTGGGCATTTAGTACTGTGGATTCTTTACTTGCTCTGTGATTCTCAGTGACCCTTCAGTAAGCCACATGGCCCTTTTATTAGTCTGTTATTTTTTTTTTCTTTCTCTCTTTCTTCCGTCCTTCCTTTCTGTTAGCCTTTTAATTTTCTTCACTTCAATGATTAATCAGATCTCTAGATTTGGAGATAACAAATGGATGGAGCTATGCGAGGCAGAATGCAAAGAGTGATCTGCTCTCACTAACTACAACAGCACGTGTCACATGACCTGGTATTCCCAGCACTTCATTTTCCTGCAATCATTTCTTTTCAGCTTCGCTTGATCGTGTTTAATGTATGATGATACACTATTCAGTCAATGCTCTTGATTTCACTTTCAAAAGCATGAAAATTAATTCAAATCAAAACTAACTTGCACCCCTGAAACTCTATCCTCTTCAAGTTTTTGTAAAGACCAATCCTCATTTAAAAAAAAAAGAACAGATGTAATTTTGAAAATAGGACCATGGCTAATTAAACCAATGGATTTTTCTAACTATGGTTATTCAGAATTCTTAGAGGCTAATCTATTTGTAGACACTCCAGGAATCCCAAAGGACTAAAAGCAATAAAAAGAAAGTATATGGGGTGGGGGCTTCCAGAGAGGCATTACTTATATACCTTGTGTGCACAGTAACAAGTTTCCCATAGCTTTGAAAAAACTGAGAGGGTGTGGCAAAATAGGAACACAGCAACATTATTTGAAAAGCCTTTAAGTGAGCCAGTCCCCCCAAATAAGCACACTTCTGGTTGTTAAGTTGCTTGTTTTGTTTTACCTTGTGGGATGGAATAATGATGCAGTGACATTATTCACAAGGCATAAGCTGGATGCCAGCTGAAATAGACACAGAAGAAAGAATTCTTTATTTTTCATTGGAAATACTTGTGCTGTGCAGAGCCAGAAACTTAAAGAAACTCAGTTTTTTTTTTTCTCTCTCTCTCTCCTTCTCCCCTTTTTGTTTTTATTCACTCTCTTTTCGGGGTGAATTTCGTGGACAGCCTATTGTGTCAGGGCCACAGAATTATGGAAAGCTGAAGATTTGAAGTGTGTACCATTTGGAGAATGCAAGAGAGGATTTAAAATGGGTGTGTGCAGCACCAATGACAGCTGAACTGGCCATTAGCAAGGGATCTTGTTAGCTTGCTATAGAATACCGTGAGCCTTGCAGTGGAACCGCAGAGGAGACACACATAATTAATATTGACATGGCTGACCTGTGATCCTAGAACAGGGACCTGGCTTCTTGTTGTGGAGCTGAATCAGATACACACATAACAATAATCACTGTCTTATCCTTATTACCAAATATGTATCTTTTCCACAGGGCAGACCAGGAATAGAGAATGATAATAAGAATTTCAGCCTCTTATAAAGCATCCACTATGTGCCAGCTATGTTCTAAGTGCTTTCTACACAATAACTTGGTTATTTAATCCTCAAAACAACCTACTGATTCTCAATGGAATAAAAAAATGTCTAAGACATTTTTTGTTGTTGCAACAAGGGAATGCAAATGGCATCTCATGGGTAGTGGCCAGGTGTGCTGCTTGCAATAATTGTGAAATATATAGTTTTTGTCATGGTTTCCTGGCATGCAAATCCTGAAATCTTTGGAATCTCCAAAGTGATAAGTGACTTTTTTTCTGCAAATGAGTAAACTGATCAAATCCCGTGTTCTGGTCTCTTGGATAGTTCAGATAGTCTGTGGCCTTGCTGACTTTTCCTTGCAGTAGCTCTGCATCAGCTGGGGTCATAGGACTTGATTTATTTCTCTAATCGTCCAGTGGACTAGCTTATTTACACAGTGGTGGGCAGTGGAGTCCCAAGAGCAGCAAAAAAAGGCAAGCCCCATGCACAGGCACTTTACAGGTCTTTTCTTGTGTTAATTTTTCTACTATCACATTAGCCAAAGCAAAACCCATGACCAAGCCCAGAATTGTAGAGTAGGGAAAATAAGATTCCACCTCTTGATGGGTCACAGATGCAAAATCACTTTGTAAAGGGAGTAAACAGCCAGGCACAGTGGCACATACCTGTGATCCCAGCAGCTCAGGAGGCTGAGGCAGGAGGATCAAGAGTTCAAGGCCGGCTTCACAATTTAGCAAGACCCTAAGCAACTCAGCAAGACCTTGTCTCTAAATAAAATATATAAAGGGGTTGGGGAAGTGGCTCAGAGGGTAAGCACCCCTGAGTTCAATCTGGTACCAAAAATAAAGGGAGGGAGTAAATAATTAGTGATCTTAGCTGGGCGCGGTGGCTCAAGCCTGTAATCCCAGCACTTTGGGAGGCTGAGACAGGGGAATCGCGAGTTCAAAGCCAGCCTCAGCAACAGCGAGGCGCTAAGCAACTCAGTGAGACTCTGTCTCAATGATTGCACAACATTGTCCTTGTCACTGAACTGTACATTTAAATATGTCTGGGCTAGGAGGTAGCTTAGATGATAGAGCACTTGCCCGGCATACCCAAAGGCTGGGTTCAATCCTCAGCACCACAATAAACAAACAAACAAATAAATATATTTAAAATGATCATTTTCTGTATACCACAATAGGAATGTAGCAATAAATAATAAACTCCTAACAGATGCCTTGGAGCTAAGAGCATGTGGGAGATGCTCTTAGATTCTTCATCTAGCCCTAAGGGGTTAAGATTCACAGAAATAGACTTCATATGAAAGTTGCTGGTGTTTCTACACATGTTCACTGTGCTCACAGGACCTGTGTACTGTCTACATCCTGTTGTGTCTCTTCTACCAAAGGACACCTCTAGTGCCTCTCTTCTCTAATGGGTCACTCTCTTCAGCCAAGCGACATGCTAATATAGCTCTCGTCATCACAGGTGTCATCCTTACCTCTGTCCACCCTACCTTCGGCACCACCACTTCCTTCCCACAATGCCCTCCACAGAGCACAGACTTTCCTGCCCCATCTCCCCTTCCTCCAAGTCCATTCTCTCCTGGAACCCCACCACTTCAAGGAAATGCCTTCATGCCATGGCTGCCCTGCAGCAAAGTCCAGTGGCCGACTCTCAGGTGTCATCCTGCTGGACTTACCAGCAGTCTCTTTCCAGGTTGATCATTCCTCGTCTGGAGACGCCTTCAGCACCTGGCTCCCTAGCCATGTCTTCCCTTCTTAGCCCCCTTTGCAGTTTCTCCTTGCTCTGACCCCTCGGCTGTAAATGTGCCCCATCTACACTCCCTCTCCCTCCCAGTCCCATGGCCTCCAGAACCACACGTTTCCTGAAGACTCCCCATCATTTCCTCCAGCTCTGACCCCTGGTGGACACCCAGCTGCCTAGTTGGCATCTCCCATTGAAATTGATAACAGATCTCTCAAACTTACTGTGTGGCCAGAGCTCAACTCTACTCTTACCAGCTTCCCCCACTTCAGAACATTCGACCTCCAGTCTTCATTTGCTCAAACAACACCCTAGACTTGTGCTGGCCTCTTTCTCACTCCTCACCTCTGCTCTCAGCAAGTACAATTGGCTTGACCTTCAACTGTGTCCAAAATCAGCTACTGCTCATCTCCATGACCATCTCCCCAGTCCAAGCCACCACTGTCTCATAACACCTCTCCCTGCTTTCAGTCTTACCCCCAGTAAGTCTGTTTTCTATATAGGGTGCAAAACAATCCTTTTTGAACGCAAGTCACAGCATGTGGTTCATCTCCTTAAAAACTTTGAATGCCTCTCATGTTGAATAAATGTCACACATTTTACCATGAATGACTGAGTATCAGGCCCTTTACTACTCCACTCTTCTATTTGCTCCCTCCACCTCCGACACCCTGGCTTCCTCAATTCCCTCTTCCAGCATACCTAGAACAGCCCCACCTCAGGGCCTTTGCACTTGCTACTCCGTCTACCTAGAATGCCCATCCCCTAGGTATTCACATAGCTCAGTACTTCACTTCCATGAGGGCTTTGGTCTCATTTTAGATGCCTCTCACCGGGGCAGTCATCCCTGAGGTACCCTACTATGTACAATATCACCTTCTGCACCACTCCATATCCCATAACCTCTTTCTTCTTCCTCCTCTTTAACTTTCTCTTCCTCCTCCTCTTCTTCATGCTGAGGATTGATCTCAGAGCCTGATACATGCTAAGCACACATGCTACCACTAAGCCACCCTACAGCTGCATCAATCTTTTTTTTTTTTTTTGTACCAGGGATTGAACTCAATACTGAGCCACACATCCTGAGCCTGATTGTGTATTTTTATTTAGAGACAGTGTCTCACTGAGTTGCTTAGTGCCTTGCCATTGCTGAGGCTGGTTTTGAAATTGCGATTCTCTATCTCAGCCTCCTGAGCTGCTGGGATTACAGGCGTACACAACCACACCTGGCTGCATGAATCTCCTTGATACCATTTATCACTATAAGGTATGTATTTGGTAGTTTCTTTGTTTATCATCTGTAAGCCCCACAAGGGCAGGAACTTTATTGTTTCTAGTTGCAAGGCCTAGAACAGTGCCTGATACTTAGCTACTTAGAAATGTTTTAAATGAATTAATGAATATTTAAATTAGCAAATTTTATATAATGTGTGTGTGTGTTTTAAATGCACTCCTGGCAAACGGGGAGTGACTGACAAGGTCAAAGGTCTCTATCAATCTATGTCTACCTGCCTATATAAATATAGATAGCACAGAGAGTTTCATGGCAATGGACCCAGAAATATCTATCAATGTATTGATCTATCTATCTATCTTTAAACTTATCAATAGATGTCTATTGATAGCTATATTACATAGAGATAGGCAGATAAATATAAATGGAGATGTCTGAGTCCATTGCCATGAAAAACTTCTGATCATGTTCAAATTAATATAAACATATGGAATAGGTTGGCTTTTGCCTATTTATTTATTTATTTACTTATGGTACCAGGGATGGAACTCAGGGGCACTTGCCTTTTTTTATTTTCTATTTTATTCTGTTGAATCAAGGAGATAATCTTTTTTTTTCTTTTTTCTTTTTTATACCAAGATTGAACCCAGGGGCACTTTACCACTGACCCACATCTCCAGCCCTTTTTATTTTTAATTTTGAAATGGGGTATCAATAAGTTACTTAGGGGGCTGGGGCTATAGCTCAGTGGTAGAGTGCTTGCCTCGCATGTGTGAGTCACTGGGTTTGATCCTTAGCACCACATAAAAATAAATGAATAAAATAAAGATATTGTGTCCATCTACAACTAAAATATATATATATATTTTGGTACCAGGGATTGAACTCGGGGGCACTTGACCACTGAGCCACATCCTCAGCCTTATTTTGTGTTTTATGTAGAGACAAGGTCTCACTAAGTTGCTTAGCGCCTCGCTGTTGCTGAGACTGGCTTTGAACTCGCAATTCTCCTATCTCAGCCTCCCTAAGTGTAGGGATTACAGGCATGCGCCACCACGCCCGGCTTAAAAAATATTTAAAAAAATAAATAAATAAGTTACTTAGGCCTCCCTAAGTCTAAGGCTAGCCTCGAAATTGCAGTCCTCCAGCCTCACCCACCTGAATCATTGGGATTGCTGGCATAGGCCACCATGCCTGGTGAGATCACAGTTTTTTTACTTCCTAATAGTGAAGTAAAATCCTGTCCACCAGGATATGGAGAAATTGGAACTTTCCTTCATTGCTGGTGGAAATATTAAATGCTATAGCCCTTGTGGAAAATAGCATTTCCTCAAAAAGTTAAATGTAGGGTGCTGGGGCTGTAGCTCAGTGGCAGAGTGCTTGCCTACCATGTGTGAGGCACTGGTTTCAATTTTAGTACCACATAAAAATAAATAAAACTGGGGGTGGGGCTGTAGCTCAGTGGTAGAACGCTTGCCTAGCATGCATGAGGCACTGGGTTCAATCCTCAGCACCACATATAAATGATAAATGAATAAAATAAAGATCCATCAACAACCAAAAATATATATATATATTAGAAAAATTTATTTAAATAAATAAATAAATAAAACACAGGCATACTGTGAAAAAAATATTTAAAAATTAAATGTAGAGCTCAGAGTGTAGCTCAGTGGTAGATTGCTTCCCTAGCAAGTGGGAGGCCTTGGCTTGATGTCCTGAACTATACATATACAGAATTAGCTGGATACATGGCACATACCTATAATCCCAACAACTCGGGAGGTGAGGCAGTAGGATCACAAGTTCAAAGCCAACCTCAGCAACTTAGACCCCAAATAAATCTCAAAACAAAAAAAAATAAAAATAAAAAAGACTGGAATGAGCTGGGCATGGTGGCTCATGCCTGTAATCCCAGCAGGTCAAGGAGGCTGAGGCCAGAGGATTCCAAGTTGAAAGCCAGCCTCAGCAACTCAGCAAGGTCCTGTGCAATTTAGCAAGACCCTATCTCAAAATAAAAAAAAAAAGGAGCCAGGCACGGTGGCACACGCCTATAATCCCAGCACTTTGGGACGCTAAGACAGGAGAATCACCAGTTCAAAGCCACCCTCAGCAATGGCGAGGCACTTAGCAATTCAGTGAGACCCTGTCTCTACATAAAACACAAAATAGGAGATGTGGCTCAGTGGTCAAGTGCCCCTGAGTTCAATCCCTGGTACCATAAATAAATAAATAAATAAATAAATAAATAAATAAATAAATGCAGGAAGAGCAGACCCCAGCCTGATGCTCAGAGGAGAAGACAAACTGTGCTACAGCCTCCCAACTACCAATGCGTGGCTATATCAGCCTGCTTCCATCTAGAGACAACAGCACAGACCAGGAAGGCCATCGCTGAGGTCCCTGCAGGCCTGGATACACCAGAGGTGAGGTATTGGTAACCTGCTGGGACACTACAAGATGATTATATGGTAGAAACTATAATACTTCAGATCAGCACTGCTAGAGAAGAAGACACATGAACAAAATGAAAAAACAAGGGAAGAAAATGCCTCAAACAAACCAGGATGCTACGATAATAGAATCCTTTCACAGCACAGTAGATGAAATGTCAGAGAAAGAGTTCAGAACGTACATAATTAAAATGATCTGTGAAGCACAGAATAAGAGAGCAATTACAAGTAATAGTTGATCAAGCCAACAAAGAGATTAGAGAGCAAATTCAGGTAACAAAAGACTACTTCAAGAGAGAGAGACTGAAAAAAAATCAAGCAGAAATCCTTGAAATGAAGGAAACAATAAACCAAAAAAGTTCAATAGAAAGCCTCACCAACAGATTAGATCACTTGGAAACAGAACCTCAGGCAATGAAGACAACATATATAATCTTCAAAATAAAGTTGAAGCCGGGCGCAGTGGCACAAGCCTGTAATCCCAGCACTTAGGGAGGCTGAGACAGGAGAATCGCAAGTTCGAAGCCAGCCTCAGCAACAGCGAGGCACTAAGCAACTCAGTGAGACCCTGTCTCTACATAAAACACAAAATAGGGCTGGAGATGTGGCTCAGTGGTCAAGTGCCCCTGAGTTCAATCCTCAGTACCAAAAATAAAAATAAAGTTGACCACACAATGAAGGTGGTAAGAAACCATGAACAGAATGTCCAAGAATTATGGGATAACATGAAAAGACCAAATCTAACAATTATCAGGATAGAGGAAGGCACAGGGATACAAACCAAAGGAATGCACAATCTCTTCAATGAAATAATATCAGAAAATTTTCCAAACATGAAGAATTAATTGGAAAATCAAATACAAGAGGCTTACAGGACACCAAATGTACAAAACTACAACAGATCCACACCACAGCACACTATAATGAAAATGCCTAGCATATACAATAAGGGCAGAATTTTAAAAGCTGCAAGAGAAAAGGTTCAGATTACATAGAGGAGGAAACCAATTTGGATTTCAACAGATTTCTCAACTCAGACCCTCAAAACCAGGAGATCCTGAAACAACATATACCAAGCTTTGAAAGAATATGGATGCCAACCAAGAATCTTATATCCAGCAAAATTAAGCTTCAGATTTGATGATGAAATAAAAACCTTCCATGATAAACAAAAGTTAAAAAGAATTTACA
>CM053407.1:119864465-119905158 GCA_028644305.1 Xerus rutilus | reverse complement strand
TAGAGGAGGAAACCAATTTGGATTTCAACAGATTTCTCAACTCAGACCCTCAAAACCAGGAGATCCTGAAACAACATATACCAAGCTTTGAAAGAATATGGATGCCAACCAAGAATCTTATATCCAGCAAAATTAAGCTTCAGATTTGATGATGAAATAAAAACCTTCCATGATAAACAAAAGTTAAAAAGAATTTACAGTGGGGTAAGCCGGGCGCGGTGGCTCACGCCTGTAATCCCAGCACTTAGGGAGGCTGAGACAGGAGGATCGCGAGTTCAAAGCCAGCCTCAGCAACAGCGAGGTGCTAAGTGACTCAGTGAGACCCTGTCTCTACATTAAAAAAACACAAAAAATAGGGCTGGGGATGTGGCTCAGTGGTCGAGTGCCCCTGAGTTCAGTCCCTGGTGCCAAAAAAAAAAAAAAAAAAAAAAAGAATTTACAGTGGGAAAGCCTGCAGTACAGAAAATTCCCAGCAAAATACTCCATGAGGAGGAAATGAAAAACAACAATAGAAATCTGCAAAGGGAAGAAATACACTAAAGGAAAAGCCAATCAAAGGAGAAACCAAGCCAAGTTAAAAACCAAAAATAAACCAAAATGACTGGGAATATAACCCTGAACGTTTATGTCTTAAACTCATCAATTAAAAGACATAGACTAGCAGATTAGATTAAAAAAAAAGACCCAAAAATATGTTGCCTCCAAGAGACTCATCTCTTAGAAAAGGACATCCACAGACTGAAGGTGAAAGGATGGGAAAAAACATGTCACTCACATGGACTGCGTAAACAAGCAGGAGTTTCTATCCTCATATCAGATAAAGTGGACTTCAAACCAAAGATAGTCAGACGGGATAAAGAAGGTCATTTCATACTGCTTAAGGGAACCATACGTCAATAAGACATAACAATCATAAATATCTATGCCTCGAACAATGGAGCATCCACGTATATCAAACAAACGCCTCTCAATTTCAAGAATCATTGCTGAGGCTGGCTTTGAACTCGCAATTCTCCTGTCTCAGTCTCCCTAAGTGCTGGGATTACAGGCTTACACCACTGTGCCTGGCTTCAATTTCGAGAATCAAATACCACAACACAATAATACAGGGTGAGTTTTTTTTATTTCTTATTTTTTGTAGTTGTAGATGAACAGTATGCCTTTATTTGCTTCATCGTTATGTGGTGCTAAGGTTCAAATCCAGTGCCTCGCACATGCTAGGCAAGTGCTCTACCACTGAACCACCACCCCAGGCCCAATACTGGGTGACTTTAACACACTTCTCAAGACTGGACAGATCTTCCAAACAAAAACTAAGCAAAGAAACCATAGATTACAGGCACAAGCCTGTAATCCCAGCACTTAGGGAGGCTGAGACAGGAGAATCGCAAGTTCAAAGCCAGCCTCAGCAATGGTGAGGCGCTAAGCAACTCAGTGAGACCCTGTCTCTACATAAAACACAAAATAGGGCTGGGGATGTGGCTCAGTGGTCGAGTGCCCCTCAGTTCAATCTCCAGTACAAAAAATAAAAATAAAAGAAAAAGGAAATATCACGACAGACATTATTAAAATACAGAAGATAATTAGAAACTATTTTGAAAATCTACACTCCAGTAACATAGAAAATCCTGATGACATTGACAAATTCCTAGAGGCAAATGATCTGCCCAAACCGAACCAGGAGGACATACATAACTTAAGTAGATCACTTTCAAGCCAGAAAGTAGAAGACGCCATCAAAAGCTTACCAACCGGGCTGGGATTGTAGCTCAGCGGTAGAGCGCTTGCCTCGCATGCATGAGGCCCTGGGTTCGATCCTCAGCACCACATACAAAGCAATAAAATAAAGACATTGTGTCCATCAACAACCAAAAAAAAAAAAAAAATTAAAAAAAAAAAAAAAAGTTTACCAACCAAGAAAAGCTCAGGACCAGATGGATTCTCAGCCGAATTCTACAAGACCTTCAAAGAAGAATTAATATCAATACTCCTCAAATTATTCCATGGAATAGAAATGGAGGGAACCCTACTAAACTCATTCTATGAGGCTAGTATCACTCTGATTCCAAAACCAGGCAAAGACATATCAAAGAAAGAAAACTTCAAGCCAACATTCCTGATGAACATAGACACAAAAATTCTCAATAAAATTTGGGCTAATCGCATACAAAAACATATTAAAAAAATAATGTCAGAGGGCTGGGATTGTGGCTCGTGGTAGCATGCTCACTTCACATGTGGGAGGCACTGGGTTTGATCCTCAGCACTGCATATAAATAAAAGTCGATCAACAACTAAAAAAAATTTAAAAAAAAAAAAAGATAATGTCGGGCTGAGGTTGTGGCTCAGTGGTAGAGTGCTTGCCTAGCATGCGTGAGGCACTGGGTTCAATTCTCAGCACCACATATAAATAAATGAAAAAAATAAAGGTCCATGGGCTGGGACTGTAGCTCAGCGGTAGAGTGCTTGCCTCGCATGCATGAGGCCCTGAGTTCGATCCTCAGCACCACATACAAAGCAATAAAACAAAGACATTGTGTCCATCTATAACTAAAAAACATTTAAAAATAAAAAATAAAGGTCCAGGGGCTGGGATTGTGGCTGGGATTGTGCATGCGTGAGACACTGGGTTCGATCCTCAGCACCACATAAAAATAAATAAAGATATTGTGTCCATCTACAACTAAAAAAATTTTAAAAAATAAATAAAAAAATAAAGGTCCACCAACAATTTAAAAAAAAGATAATGTGCCACGACCGTCAAGTGAGTTTCATCCCAGGTATGCAAAGTTGGTTCAACATATGGAAATCAATAAACGTAATTCATCATCACATCAATAGACTTAAAGACAAGAATCTTATGATTATCTCAATAGGTGCTGAGAAAGCATTTAACAAAACACAGCACCTCTTCATGTTCGAAACACTAGAAAAACTAGGGATGGTAGGAACATACATCAACATTGGAAAAGCTATCTATGCTAAACTGAAGGCCAACGTCATCCTAAATGGAGAAATATTGGAAGCATCCCTTCTAAAAATGGAAATAAGATAGGGAAGCTCTCTCTCACCACTGCTATTCAACATAATCCTTGACACTCTAGCCAGAGCAACTAGACAGACAAAAGAAATTAAAGGGATACCAATAGGAAAAGAAGAACTCAAACTATCATTATTTGCTGTCAACATGATTATTCTACACTGGTGGAAAAAAATTCCACCAGAAAACTTCTAGAATTAATAAATGAATTCAACAAAGTAGCAGGACATAAAATCAATACTCAGGGGCTGTGGTGTGGCTCAGTGGTTAAGCGCCCCTGGGTTCAGTCCCTAGTACAAAATAAATAAATAAATAAAAAAGTTAAACTAGAATTACTGTGTGATCCAACAATTTAACTCTTTATATATAACCCTCAAATTTAAAACAGGCACTCAAAATAATACCTGTAAGTACATGTTCATAGCAACCCTATTCACAATAGCCAAAATGTTGAAATAACCCAAATAATAGACATTAATGGATGAATGGATAAACAAAATGTGGTCTGTCCATGCAATAGAATATTATTTAGCCATAGAAGGAATTACTGATAACATACTACCATGGATGAACCTCAGATGCCAAGTGAAAGAAGCCTAACACGAAAAGTTATATCTTGTGTGATTCCATTTACATACAATATCCACAACCAGCAAGTAGAACCAGAAAGTAGATTGGTGGTGCCAGGAGCTTGGGAGGAGAGGAGGATGGAGAGTATAGTGCATCTCATCATTTCTTTTAGGAAAATGGGATTTTTTACTTAAAAGTGGTTCATTTTATGTTATATGCATTTGACTTCAAATAAAACAACAACAACAACAATTGTATCTTGGCTTCATGTTAGATCCTTCTTTAATTAGTATAACCTTGACTTTCATTATGAAATAGCATATTTTGCAAAAATAGCATTTTTGCTCAGTGATGAAAAGGATAATTGTGCCCCTGTAGAGGATACAAGTTACAAATTTTTGAGGGCAGAGGGGACAAAACAATGAAGTCAGAAATGAAATTCCATTCATCTTCTTCTTCTTCTGGTAAATATATACTACTAAAGAATCTAGAATTTAATTAAGTGTTATTTTTAGCTCCTCTTCCTTTGAAGCCTCTTCTTTGCCTCTCGCAGCTCCGCACTCACAGTGGGTTCCTTGCCAGCATCTGGTTTTCCTTTCTCCAAGAGCTCCCACTTTATTCAGACATCCCTTTCTCCCACGCAGCCCTGAGCTTCAGCAGCAGCCAAGCTCAGTCCAAGCCCCAGCAGAGGCTGATCCTAGGATAATCCACTCGTACTAGTTTTTGGTTCCAGAATAGCTACATGTCCCAAATCCGATGAATTGAGATGTGAGGGGAAGCCCAATGGGTGGTATGGTGATTTCCCAAAACATCTCAAAAAGATGGCCCTCCGTAACTCCAGGCTTCCATTCTGACCAGATTAGCAATGCAGGTGACAAATGTTATGTGGGGCCGGGCTCTTTTTTTTTTTTTGGTACTGGAGATTGAACTCAGGGGCACTCGACCACTGAGCCACATCCCCAGCCCTATTTTGTGTTTTATGTAGAGACAGGGTCTCACTGAGTTGCTTAGCGCCTCGCCTTTGCTGAGGCTGGCTTTGAACTCGCGATTCTCCTATCTCAGCCTCCCTAAATGCTGGGATTACAGGCTTACGCCACCGCGCCTGGCCTTTTTTTTTTTTTTTTTAATGGCACAAAAGCCAAGCACAAACTAGCTGGGGGATGTTGTGGGGCTCATCTCTGGGCTCTGTTATCATCTGTGTTGACATCACTACTAAGCAGGTCCTGGTGGCATCTGGTGGCAAAGATGGTCCCATGCCTCCATTCTGACCACTTTGGCAATCCCAGGAGTCAGGGCTTGAGCCAGAGTTCTAGGACTAAAGCTATGGAACTAGTGGGTGAATGGATAAAGAAAATGTGGTGTATGTACACCATGGAGTTTTATGCAGCAATAAAAAAAATGAAATTATGTCATTTGCAGGAAAATGGATGGAACTTGAGAACCTTATGATAAGAAAAATAAGCTGAACCCAGAAGGCCAAGAGTTGCATTTTTTCTTTCATATATGGAAGCTAGAGAGAAAAAAAGGAACAGCAAAATGTACATTGGGGGGAATCTCATGAAAATCTAAGGGATATCAGTAAAGGAAAGGGACAGGAGGTGAGGAGAAGGGACATGCTGGGGAAAGATACTAGCCAGGTTATACTGTGTATGGTGTGCACACATGAATATGTACCAACAGATTCCACCATTATATACAACTACAATGCACCAGTAAAAAATAGGGGGAAAGCCAGGTACGGTGGCGCAAGCCTGTAATCCCAGCACTTAGGGAGGCTGAGACAGGAGAATCGCGAGTTCAAAGCCAGCCTCAGCAACAGCGAGGCGCTAAGCAACTCAGTGAGACCCTGTCTCTACATAAAACACAAAATAGGGCTGGGGATGTGGCTCAGTGGTCGAGTGCCCCTGAGTTCAGTCTCCAGTACCCCCCCCCCAAAAAAATAGAGGGAAAAAGTTCAGGCTTCTCCTGCTTCAGCCTCCCAGGCCACTGAGATTACTGGGCAGAGCAGGAGGGCCTGGGAACCAAGGAGCAGGGAAAGGCATTCCCCAAAGGAGAACTGCACTTAGAAGAAGAAGAAAGCCACCACACTGATCTCTGCTGGATTTCAGTGTGTCCCTGTGAAATGTCCAAGCGTCCTCCAACCAATTAACAAGCCCAAACATGGTGTAATGAGCCCCTGCAGACCATTCTCCATCCTCCTGCTGCCAAGCTTCTAGTCTACAACTGCTGCCCTCTGCCTAACTTTTTTTCCCTTCTTTCGTCCTGGTAACAAGGTGTCCAGCCCTGCCACTCCACTCAGAGTGCTCTGGCAGCGATCACCAGTGACCCAAGGCAGGGGCCATCCTTCTGTCTCTATCCTGGTTGGTCTCTCTGCCCCATGCTGAACCACTGACCACCTGGACGAGACTGATCTCTGGACCTACTGGCCACCTCTCAGGTGGCCCTTGATCTCCTTTATTCCTGTCCCAGCTCCCACTGTTCTCAGACTCCCCTCTGAGCCTTCATGTTGTCTCACATCTACACTCTGTTCCCAGACACCCGTTGCCTTGGCCACACTTTCACAATGATGAATCCCCAGATCTTTTCTGGCCTTCGCTCTGGACCCTTCCTGCCCACTGCCTGCTGTTCACTCCCACCTGGACATCCTGCAGAACCTTTAGACCTGGTGTGTCCACAATTTCATCCCTGATAGTCTTCTTGGCCAGGACGACATTCCAAGGGAAGACTGCTCTGGGTTGAATGCCAGTCCTACTCGTTGCTAGCCAGCTGACCATGGGCAAATTACTTCAACAAAGCCTCACTGGTCATCTGGCCTCTGGTCCCCATGCATCCCATCTCCACCTCCCCTTCCCCTGACTGCACCAGGGTTCTTTTTTTTTTGGTACCAGGGATTGAACCCAGGGGCACTTAACCACTGAGCCACATCCCCAGCCCTACTTGTATTTTATTTAGAGACAGGGTCTCACTGAGTTGCTTAGTGCCTTGCTTTTTGCTGAGGCTGGCTTTGAACTTGTGATCCTTCTGCTTCAGCCTCCCAGGCCACTGGGATTACAGGTGTGCACCACTGTACCCAGCTGCACCAGGGTTCTCTAAGACACCCATTGAATCATGCCACCCATACAAGTGTCTCACTTCCCTGCCCTGCAATGGGATGGGATGTATGGGGTGAGGGACACAATCTTTATAACCCAACCCTATTTCCTTCCCCCATCCCATGAGTATGAGTTTCCTGTGGCCATTGTAACAAATGGCCATAAAGTTGGTGGATTAAAACGACACAACTGCATTAGTTATCGGTCTACCCGAACACATGACACCTACACTCGGCATCCCTGGTCATTCTCGGGTACTCCAGGCACCTCCTCCTCTCTGCCTTTGCTCTTGTTGTCCCCTCTGCCAGCTGACCCAACCCACTCCTTTCTACCAGCCGGACTTTTTGCTCTAACTTCAAAACAGCATAAACCGCCATTTTCTTTGATAGTTCTCCTTAATCCCCACAACAAGGTAGGATTCGGTGCACTCTTTCTTGGGTGCCTGGAACAGGGAGCTTCATAACATTGAATCTTAGTGACTGGTTTGCACTGTGAAGTTTTTGGAGTAGGGACTTTGGTAGGGTACATAAAATATTTACTGAATCCAGCAACAGTTAATGAAATCTAAGTTTGTTGTTGGTTTTCTTCTTTCCTCCCTGTGCTGGGGATCAGAACCCAGGACCTCATGCATACTGAGCTACACCCTTGTCTCTTACTAAGACTCTTTTGACATGCTGTTTGTGTTTGTACTGGGATGGTTTTATTGGGGATGTCAGTTGTTTCCTCTTCCTGGCTCTGTGTCCCTGACACCTTGTTTACTGAGCGGCTACCTTCCTTCACCAGAGAGTCCTTCTGCTGCATCACAGTTGCTCCAAAGGCCATAGCATTGGCTCTGATCCTTGATATAGGTCTGGTCAGTCAGAGCCAGAGTGATTGTTCCAGATGAAGACATGTGATACAGACTGGGCTAAACACAACTGTCGGGGGATTAAACGTGGAGGCTAGAGGGAGAAAGTGGCAGTGAGCTGGGTTGAGGAGGGCCTTGAGCAACAAGAGGCTCTGTCCCTCCCCTGTTCCAATCACCTAGAGAAGACCTGCATGCCAAGGGGAGAGTAAGGCCACACAGGGAAAACACGGAGCTCTGAGGCAGGCAGATGTGGGACAACCGAGGTCAGCTCCACCCTGGACATCCCTTTATAAGAGCCTCTCTGCCAACTGAGGTTGGATTCTGATGCTCATACCTGAATGACTCTTGACTAATATAGGTTTTAACTTTTCAAGAATATATGGTAGAAGCCAGGCACAGGGGCATGTTCCTGTAGTCCCAGCAACTCAGGAGACTGAGGCAGAAGGATTGCAAATTCAAAGCCAGCCTCAGCAACACAGCAAGACACTGTCTCAAAATAAAACACAAAAGGGGCTGGGGATGTGGCTCAGTGGGTAAGTGCCCCAGGTTCAATCCCTAGCACAGTGGGGTGCACCTGTAGTCCTGCCTAGGTGAAGGCTGAGGCAGGAGGATCGCTTGAACCCAGAAGTTCTGGGCCAGCCTGAGCAACTCGGCAAGATCCTGTATCTTAGGGATAAAAAAAAAAAGAAAAAAAGGAATTTATAGCCTAATGCTCTGTAACAGCAATGATGACTTACTGACTTTCAAATGACATATAAGCTAAGACCTAAAGGAAGATAAGGCCCTGGTCATCCAAAGGGGTCAGAAGGGTTATCCAGGGAGAATAGGACATGCGGCAAGGTCCTAAGACAGGAAAGAGCTTGGAAAGTCAAAATCAAGTGTTACGGTTTGAATTATTGTCCACACAAAATTCATAAGCTATCATCCTAACCCACCGTACCTCAAAACGCAATGTGACTTGGAGATAAGGTTTTCACAGTGGCTATCAAGTTTAAATGAGGTTCTTAGGACAGGCTCTAACCCAGTATGGCTGGTGTTCTTATAAAAAGGGGAAACAGACACATACACTCAAGGGGAATGCCATGTGAATGTTGAGACAGAGACCAGGGTGATGTGTCCACGAGCCAAACACCACTAGACATTGGTAGCAAACACCAGAAGGGAAGAAACACCTGGAACAGGTTGTCATTCATAGTCCTCAGAAGGAACTAACCCTACCAACCTTGATCTCACACTTGTAGTTGCCAGAACTGAATGGCAATACATTTCTGTTGTCTGAGCCACCCAGGCTGTGGTACTTTGTTACAGCAGCCTGAGCAAACTAATACACCATGTGCATCACAAGATAGCCGGAAGGTCGCCAGGAGAGGGAGGGAGTGGAGGATGGGATTAGAGAAAAGGTTGGGGCCCGTTCACATATGACCTTGTAGGCTGAAGCAAGACTGTGGATTTTGGGAAACTGCTGATTGGTTTTATAGCTGTGGTAAGCAGGGATGAGATGCTGCATTCGGAACGATCTGGAAGTGGGAAGAAGTGACAGGAAGACCAGCAAGGACACCACTGCAGTGGTCCAGATGAGCCAAGATGGTGGTTTGGGTTAGGTGGCACCAGTGGAGGGAGAAAAGATAGATGAGCAACTGGACAGATAAGGATGGTTCTTATTCTGAGACAGAATACCAGAGCTGGGGGAGGGGGTTAGTTTTGTGGAGAAGAATGAAAAATTCCTTTCCATCATGTGAAGTTTGGGATGTGCGTGCTACATCCCAGCAGGTACCTCCAGTGAGCAGATGGGCGGACCTGCGCATCTGGAACTCAGAGGAGGGCCTAGGCTAAGGGAGGAGTCTGGGGCCCTGGCAGCAGCGAGCTGGTCTCTCATACCACAGGAATTGGTGAGTCACCTAGGAGAGGAGGCCGAGACTGAGCCTGAGAATCTCCCAACTTGGGCTGGTGGAGGTGAGTGAGAATAATGCATGATCACTGGTAGATGAGGAAAAACGAAGCCAGTGAGCCGGACTAGTCCAGGAGCCTGGGAAGGCGTGCCTGAGGAGGGAGCAGGATTAGTGGATGAATAGGAGTTGACAGAAGCATAATGATCGCAAGATTAGTTTCCACGGGCTCCATAACAATGACCCGCCAACTGGATGGCCTCAAAGGACAGAAGTTTTTTTGCTCATTGTTCCAAAGTCACAAGCAAGGGGCCATGCTCTCTCTGAAGGCTCTGGGGGAATCGATTTCACATCTTTGCTCCTCGTGGTGCTGGAGATCCTTGTACTTGTCTTATAGATACATCATTCCAAGTTCTGCCTCTGTCACTATGTGTTCTCCCCGTGTCTGGCTTCTCTTCTCATAAGGACCCCATAATGGATGAAAGGTTCTGCCTACTGCAGTATGGCCTCAACCAATTATAACTGTAACAACCCTATTTTCAAACAGGGTCCCATTCTGAAGTTTTGGGAATCATGTCTATGGGATGGGTTCAACCCAGCATATCCAGACCAAAGGAAGATGATGTCTGTACTTCACGAAAGTGCACAAGGCTGGGGAGGTTGAATCCTAGTCAAGGGGACAACAGATAGGAAGGAGGCTCATGGGGAGGTGACCTTCAAAGTCACTTCCAGTTCTCCTCTGAGAGCGTCTATGTTCATGGAGCGTTGGAATATTAATTTCTTAGAAATGACATTTTTTTTTGGTACTGAGGATTGAACCCAGGGGTGCTTAACCACTAAGCCACATCCCCAGCCCTTTTTAAATATTTTATTTAGAGACAGGGTCTGGCTGAGTTGCCAAGTGCCTTGATAAGTTGCTGAGGCTGGCTTTGAATTCATGATCCTCCTGCCTCAGCCTCCCAAGCTGCTGGGGATTGCAGGCATGCACCACCACGCCCAGCAAAAAATAGTATTTTTGACTAGAGTCTATGATGAGTTTCAACTTTGATTCACTCCCCTCTTGACATGAATTTTTTTTTTCCTTTGCAGCACTGAGGATTAGGTCCAGGGTGCTCTGCCACTGAGATACATACCCAGCCACTGGGCCCGGCTAGAAATGACATCTTTTTTTTTTTTAATATTTTTTTTAAGTTGTAGATGGACACAATATCTTTATTTTATCCATTTTTTTTAATGTGGTGCTGAGGATCGAACCCAGTGCTTCACACGTGCAAGGCAAGCACTCAACCACTGAGCTACAACCCCAGGCCCTAGAAATGACATCTTAAACCAGGTACAGGTAAACATCTATAATCCCAGAGACTCAGAGGGTTAAGGCAGGAGGATCACAAGTTCAAGACCAGCCTCAGGCACTTAGATCTTGTCTCTAAATAAACATTTAAAAAGGACTGGGGATGTAGCTCAGTGTTAGAGTGTCCCTGGGTTCAGTTCCCAGTACAAGAAGAAACAAACAAAAAGGAGAAAATAAATGTCACCTTAATTTGTATCACTGGCCATGCCCATGTGAATTTTAGAACAAGAACATGGACTTTTTTTTTTTTTTTTTTTTTTTTTACAGAATATCTTTATTTTTATTTTTATGTGGTGCTGAGGATCGAACCCAGTGCCTCCCGCATGCTAGGCGAGCACGCTACCACTGCGCCATAACCCCAGCCCCAACATGGACTTTATTCAGGGAGCAACAGGGCAAAGCTGAACCAGAACAAAGAAGTGTGCTTGGAAATGGAATCTGAAGCAGAAGAAATGATTTGTAAGGAAACTTGAAATGTGTTGCTTTAAAATGGGGTGGAAAACTGCAGCCTGCTTGCTGGCAGCTTATTTATGTAAATAAAGTTTTATTGGCACACAGCCATGCCTATTTGTTTGCATATTGTCCGTGATTGCTTTTGTGCTACAATGACTGAGACCATATGGCCTGCAAAACCTAAAAAAATTACTCTGGACCTTTGTCTCAGTTTTGTTCAGGCTGCTGTAATAAAATACCCCAAACCGGGGAGCTTATAAGCAACAGATGTGTTGTTCACAGTTCTGGAAGTGGGAAGTCCAATATTTGGTACTTTGTAGTTCATAGACGGCACCTTCTAACTTCTTCCTCACGTAGTGGAAGAGGCAAGGCTGTTCTCTGGGGTCTCTTTCATAAGGACACAAATCAGTTCATGAGGGCTCCACTCATGACCAGTCTCCTCCCCAAAGCCCCATCTCCTGATATGATCACTCTGAGGGATAGGTTGCAACATGTGAGTTCTGTGAGGACACAAGCATTCAGACCATAGCAACCTTTAACAAAATATTTGCTGCTACGTGGAGAAAAGGATGTTGAATGGGTGCTGAATTTTTCAGTATGGAATGTTGAGAACGTGCTGGCGACAGAAGGTAGTGATGGCTGCATAGCAGCAAGAATGTACTTAATGTCTCTGAACTACACACTTTAAAAGGTTAAGAGAGTAAATTTTATGTGTTTTACCTCAATAAATAGAAAAAATAACAGGTAAGTCAACAAGCTATAAGTAAACAAAAACAAGCCAAGAAACAACCAGGACTGCGGTTGCACAGTTCTTACCCAATCCTATTCAATCTTTTGAAAGATTTGCCTCAAGTTGAACTTCCAATTCACAAGAAATTCTGACCTTACCTTAAAAACACACACAAAAAAGTTTGCCAACTCCAACTTCACAAGGCTAAAGAAAGCTGGGTACAGTGGCTCATGCCTGTAATCCCAGCGGCTTGAGAGGCTCAGGCAGGAGGATTCCAAGTTCAGAGCCAGCCTCAGCAATTTAGCAAGGGCTTAAACAACTCATCAAGACCCTGTCTGTAAATAAAATATAAAAAAGGACTCAGAGGCTGGGATTGTGGCTCAGTGGTACAGCACTTGCCTCACATGTGAGTCACTGGGTTCGATCCTCAGCACCACATAAAAATAAATAAATAAATAAAATAAAGATATTGTGTCCATCTTAAAAAAAAAAGGATTGGGAGCCAGGCATGGTAGTGCACATCTGTAATCCAAGCACTTTGGGAGGCTGAGACAGGAGAATTGCCAGTTCAAGGCCAGCCTCAGTAATGGCAAGGCGTTAAGCAACTCAGAGAAAGCCTGTCTCTAAATAAAACACAAAATAGGGCTGGGGATGTAGCTCAGTGGTCAAGTACCCCTGAGTTCAATCCTCGGTACCAAAAATAAATAAATAAATAAGTCTAAATAAATTATATCCAAATGGAGAAAGCATTAAGAAAGCTTGCTTACAGGTAATTTTTAATGCAACAGGGAAAAATGTGATATAATGCAAGGTGAAAAAATTGGGAGACAGTATGTTCTGGTGTTTGGCAAGTCGAAGATCAAGACTCTGCCAGACTTGGGGTCTGGGTAGTGATTACAGATTACACAGGTATATTCAAAGGTCAAAACTCATCAAACTTGGGCCTGGAGTTGTAGCTCAGTGGTAGAGTGCTGTCTAGCACATGTGAGGCACTAGTTTTAATCCTTAGCACCACATAAAAATAAATAAAATAAAGGTATTATGTCCATCTACAACTAAAAAACAAAACTAAAAAAAAAAAAAAAACTCACAAAAGGTTTATTTAAAAAAAACAACTCATTAAACTGGCTGGGTGCTGTGGCACACACCTATAATCCCAGCAACCATGAGGCTGAGGCAGGAGGATTGCAAGTTCGAGGCCAGCCTCAGCAACTTAGTGAGGCCTTGTCTCAAAATTTTAAAAAAGGGGCTTGGGACGTGGCTCAGTGCTTAAGTGCCCTTGGGTTCAATCTCTATTAGTAAAAAAACAAAACCAAAAACAAACAAAAAATCCCTACATGCTATGTATGTTAATTACATCTCAAACATTAAAACATCATAAATAACTTCAACCAAAAAAACCCAAAAATCAAAACATACAATGTTTTGTACTTAGCATTTCTTATAACATTTAGAATGTATCATTGTAAATAGGGTAAATGGGTATCAGTGGAGAAGTGATGAAACACAAAAGAGGTATTAAATCATATCATAGTATGGTTTGACTTGTTATATTGAAAAAGTTCCTGCAACATGTTTGCAAATAGACACAGCACTGTTTTGCTCCTGCCAAATGAATACTACTTTGTAATATCTCCAAGTAGTTTGTAAGAATTACATTCTAGGCTGTCTCTGTCCTCTATTTATTCTGTAATAAATTGAAGCCTCCAATTAAGCTGATCCTCCAAGTCTGGTTTCCAGTTAGCCTGTTTATGCCCGTTGACCATACCTCTGGGGGCAGTAACAGAGTCTACACACTCAAAGAGAGAACTCCTTAGAGTCTGGGTAGCTTTGTTCTGAAGCAGCTTTTCCAGCTGAGGAAGGAAAAGCTGGCTTGGCTTCCACAAGGTTCTGTAGAAGAGAAAATGACTACTGTGGACTGGGGCGCATGCCCCCCAGAGTGAAGGGACCAGAACAGCCCATTGAAATGGTGTGATTTCGCAAAGCCAGCCCTGGGGTACAGTGGAGGAAGTGCTGGGGTGGTTTTCCTGTGGCTTGTTTATCGTCAGTGCCAGCCTAGGCCCTGCTGAAGTGGGACAGAGGATGGAGGAGTGGGGATGGCTTTTGAGGGTGGGTGTATGGGACCCTCTGACCCCCACAGAAGTGGCCTTAACTCAATGCACTCTTCCTTGCCCAGAGGACAACAAAATAGGAATAGGCTGCATAGTACTTTCTCCAGGTGATTATAACCATGAAATCCTCACCTGAGTAAATTCCTAATCACTAACAGGAAGCACCTTAAGTCCCAGAGTGCAGGAAGGCGGTAGAGTGGAGTGGGCCCCTATTTGGGGGTCAGATGAGGCTGAGATGGGCACTGCCTTTATCACTAATCAGCCAGATGACCTCCGTTAGTACTGGCTACGTCAGTTCACCTGTCTCCCCTGAGCCTTGCTTTCCTGATGTGTGAAATGGGACGCCTGTACCAAGTTGACAAGGCCAAGCCGAAGAATGGATGAACAAACTGCCAAGCGCAGTGACTGCGGCTGGCTAAGGAGGAATTCTGCAAACATGAGCTGGCCTTGGCATCAACCAGCACCACAGCAGGACGGGACTTGCCTCCATTTCTACTTATCAGCGAGTGCAAGGTGCCTCTATCAGTACTGGGGTTCTACCAGATACAGGAGGGATTTGGGGCCTGCCTCTCTGGGTTGCCTAGTTAGGGTAACCAGTGCTGGAAAAGAGGTCTCTCATAGGAACATGCTAGACTTTTCCACATTACACAAGCTAACAGTAACTCCACAGGGCTCTTTAGTATTAATTATGTTCCTTCCCACAAGACTGTTACCTCAGAAGGTGAAAGGAAAACTGTTTTTAAGGAGTTAGCCTGTGGACTATTAAAAAAAAAAAAAAAGCTAAGGGAGAAAAGAGTCGGGGCTTGGTGTGGGTTCTCTCTTTCAGGATTGTTCTTTTTTCTGAAAGCAGTAGGACATTCTTATTGACAACTGTAAGAGACAGAAGAGCTGTAGGGAGAAGAGAACCCAGGTAACAAAGGAGGACAGGAACAAGCTTTGGTATGACTCCCACCGAACAGAGCCAGGAATCTCTCCGATGCTAAAGTGCAGAATTGGAAGTGGCTAGAAATCTCTCATAGACTTTTAGGAAAGATTCTGGGACACAGCACGGGGCCTCCTCTGTCTGGGCCAGGAGAATTCTGGCAGCAGCCCCCGGCCCAGACTTGTTCCTACATAATTGAAGTCGAATGTGCGGGGGGAGGGTGCACTGAGGAAGCCTCCTTGCTCTTCCAGACTGCAGAATCATCAGCATCCTGCAGTTGGCCTTGTTTGGGATCAAAGCCAGTTAGTGTGGATTTTTTTTGCAGTTATGGAAACAAATGCAATGAAGCTGTTTTCCTGAGGCCTGCATTTTGCAAGCAGGATTTTAATTCCCCCCCCACCCAAGGACAGGTGGAGGGGGGAGTGTTGGAGGAGTGTGACGTGGCTCCTGTATTGCTGGCATTTTTGCAAACCATTTTGGGCTTGTAGCTTCCGCATGAGTGTAAGGGAGTCAGATGAGTGGGTACAGCTTCAGCTAAGCAGTGTCTGTCACCAAAAAAAATTCCAAAAAAATGTTGCTGGAAGAGGCCGTGCATGATAAGTTACAATTTGGTTGCTCTCTGTTGGAATGTTTCCAAGAGAAAACTCTTATTCCTCCTAAAATTTTCCGCTGACTCTTCTTCGCTTCTAGGCTTTTCTCTGTGATCTGTTCTTCTGCCCCAGAAATTAGTCTGTGCTCCTTCTTTTCAGTCAGCACTGAAGTCCTCTGGTGCTAAGCGTTATGTTAATGGTGTAAAGTGACACTGGTAAATTTCTCAAATTGTGGGAACACCTCATTCTTTCACAGGAACTTGACTAATCCAGTACTCAGGGGAAAGTCTGACCTTTGCCTCTTGGGCCATCACCAAAGCACTGAGAATTTAGAACTGAGAATCCATGCAGTGGGGAGGGCAGTGCTGGTGTGTGTGTGTGTGTAGGGGGTGTCTCTGGGCTTTTCCTTAAGATTTTGGTTCTTTTTTTTTTTTCTTTTTTTGGTGCTGATAATCATACACATTCTATTACTGAGCTACCCAGGCCCAGGGTGCTGCTTTTTTTTTTCTGGTGGTACTGGGGGCGCCTTACCACTGAACTACATCACCAGCCCTTTTTTTTTTTTTTTTTAAGAATTTAACCTTTGTTTTTATGTGGTGCTGAGGATTGAACCAAGGACCTCACCCATGCTAGGCAAGCACTTTACCACTGAGCTATACAACTCCAGCCCTCCTCAGCCCTATTTTTTTTTTTTTTAATATTTATTTTTTAGTTGTAGGTGGACAGGATATCTTTATTTTATTTTTGATGTGGTGCTGAGGATCGAACCCAGTGCCTTCCGCGTGCTAGGCGAGCACGCTACCACTGCGCCATAACCCCAGCCCCCTCAGCCCTATTTTGAGACAGGGATTCACTAAGTTTCTGAGGCTGCCCTTGAACTTGCAATCATCCTTCCTCAGTCTCTCAAGTAGCTGGGATGACAGGTGTGGGCCACTGCACCCTGCAGGGTTCTTCATTATTACATGAGGAAATAAATGTACAAGGATATTTGGTCTGGAAACTATTGCTTCTGAGCAAAAGGTGGCAAAAAGATATCTTTATGAAGGCCAGGTCAAAACTGGTTCTCCTATTCTATATTTATGCTCAGTGCTACAGGTTTACTTTTATCAATTGGAAACAAGTGCACCATTGGCTGCATTATACTAGGGTACATTTACCCTGGGTCTTGTAAGACTCCATGCTGCAGATTTCACTCTTTGACTTCACCACCTGGACCAACCTCCCTGCATTAATTTCCAGGCAATCTCAGGCTGGATCTGAAAGGAGTCTTGGGTCAGGGGATTTAGAACAAGGTCTGAAAAGAAACAAAGCAGCTTTAGTTCACTTGGTAATTAGCCTTGGAGTAACAAATGTTATCTGTACGAGCGCAGCTGCGTGCCAAGCACCAAATCCTCATTTCCCAATGATTCCGGTGAGAAGTTTTTGACCTAAAGCAATTCAACATTAGGCCTCAAAGACTGCGATCATCTTATGTGAAACAGATTCTTCATCTCTTCCTTTCGTGCAGCAAGAGGGCAAAATCCAGATTAAGAACCTACTGCAGAATTGCTTTCATGTTCTCTTGAGCTTCCAGAATTAGAGAGACTACTCAATGTTCATGAAAATAAACTGGCTACAATGATTCTGAAATAGCACTGGCTTCTGGAAGTACTTTCAAAATTAATGCCCGACAGAACCAATAGCCTAAGTGTGAGCCTCCTCGGGACAGCAATGAAGCTTCAGAGATTTCAGGTAAAGGAGGGCTATCACTGAAAAATGAAGAGGGTGGGAAGGAGTTGAATATGACGTTAGTCAGGATAAACAGGCCACAACCTCTCTCCCCCAGTGAAAAAGAGAAGGTGGCTTATGTAACTTCCCCTAATGCACAAATGCAAGTTTTTTTTCATTTGCTCCAGGCAGACTCCACATGGAACAGCATTTTGGGAAAAACCAGGTTCACATTGCAGAAGAGGAGGAGTCACTTGGCCTTGGCACTAGAGCAAACTCTGGGTTCCTGAAGGGAAAGATCTTTCTATTACCGCTTCACTGTCACTTCATGTTTTTAACTTTAAAAAGTTACATCTGCTTGGTAGAGCCACTAGGCAGATTTTTTAAGAATTTTTTAATTTTAAGAATTTTTTTACAGGCAAGATTGAAAGTGGAGCTGGGGGTATAGCTCAGTGGTAGAACATGTTTTAGCATGTAGAAGGTCCTGGGTTCTGTCTCTAGTACCACTACCACCACTACTACAGAAAAAAAAAAGAGGAGGGGTATCTGGCCAGCAGCAGAAGCGTGCCACAGAATACTGAGTGACATCAATGAAGTCATAGAAGTGACATCAGTGAAGACTTAGAAGTCCCCCTGCATTATTTCTTATTTTTATTTATTTATTTTGGATACCAGATTGAACCCAGGGACACTTAACCATTGAGTCACATCCCTAGCCCTTTTTCTTTTTTAATTTTTAGTTGTAGATGGACACAATATCTTTATTTGTTTATTATTATGTGGTGCTGAGGATCGAACCCAGTGCCTCACGCATACGAGGCAAGCGCTCTGCCACTGAGGTACCACCCCAGCCCCCCAGCCCTTTTTTATATCTTATTTTGAGACAGGGTCTTACAGAGTTGCTTAGGGCCTCACTAAGTAACTAGGGCTGGCTTTGAACTCAGGATCATCCTGCCTCAGCATCCTGAGTCACTGGGATTATAGCCGTGCACCACCACATCCAGCTCCCCTGCACTATTAAGCAGGAGAAATTGGCTGATCTTGATGGTGCAGACCTGTAATCCCAGTGACTCAGAAGGCTGAGGAAGGAAGACTCAAGTTCCAGGCAAGCCAGGGAAACTTACCAAGACCTTGTCTAAAAAAAAAAAAAGGTGGGGTTCTGGAGATATAGCTCAGTGGTAAAGCACCACTGGGTTCAATCTCCAGTACCAAAAGATAAAGTAATAAGAAGCAGAAATCAGTTCTCCAGACTCTTAATTTCTCATCTGCTGCCAAGAGAGCAGTAATACAGCAGAACCATTATGCAGCAGTAAATTCAACTTTCTCCCAGAGAAAACAAAATAGTTTTCTCCAAATGTGAAATGATTCTTTTCCTTTTATACATAAGCCTATGGACTTCATCACACTAGCCAAAATATGCCACCAGCCCAAGCAACATGGCATCACCTACCATGGCCATATTGTATACAGTACTTGCACAGTGCACCTCCTAACCTAGGAGAGGATTTCCACATGATGACAGAAGTTGCTCCTTCATAATCTGCCAACTTCTCATTCTACTGACTGGCTGTATACCTAAGTTTCTCAGCCCTTTGGATGATGTCAGCTTTGCTTTGCAGTTGTAGTTGCTTCAAGTGCTTTATATTACCCAGTGTCCTAAGGAGTCACATTTGTGACAGTTAAAAAAAAAAAAAAAAAAATCTCAGCTTTAAGGCCTGGAAAAGTCTCAGGTTAAAAAGTCAACTCCTTTGGGGCTGGGATTGTGGCGCAGTGGTAGCGTGCTCGCCTAGCACGTGTGAGGCACTGTGTTTGATCCTCAGCACCACATAAAAATAAAATAAAGATATTCTGTCACCTACAACTAAAAAAATAAATAAAATTAAAAAAAAAAAAAGTCAACTCCTTTTTGTTTACAAAAGAGTTATGTGTCTGGGTCTTCCCCTACTCTAAGCCTTCAAATTCAGATAATTCCCCCTAATGGATATCTGGTTCAGCTTTTTTTTTTCCAGGTACTCAGGATTGAACACAGAGGTACTTTACTACTCAGCTACATTTCAAGACCTTATTAGAATCTCATTAAATTGCCCAGGTTGGCCTCAGATTTGTGATCCTCCTGCTTTAGCATCCTGAGTAACTGGGATGACAGGTGCATGCCACCATGCCAACTTAGGTTCCACCTACTTTTTGTTGGTTTGGGAAGCTGCAGGAAAGGGGCTGAAAGATGGATAATTTAGCTGCTCACTATCCTGTCAAACAGTTGATTTTTATGCTTATCTCTAAATCCAGGCCATTGACTTTCTTTTTTTTTTTTTTTTTTATATTTTTTAATTGTAGATGGACACAATGTCTTTATTTTATTGCCTTGTATGTGGTGCTGAGGATCGAACCCAGGGCCTCACGCATGCGAGGCAAGCGCTCTACCGCTGAGCCACAATCCCAGCCCCAGGCCATTGACTTTCTTGATTAGATATGTGCTCCTAAGCAAATTTCAGAGACACAAACTTCACACGGCAGAATAATTTCAAAGTTTGGTTATTTTAATGCAATTTCACTGTTCAAGGTAGTATGGGTAAATTAAGTGGTTCATTTCCACCCTGAAGAGAACACTAACAGCTCCTATCTTATCTATTTTTGTCATAACTCTTTGACCTTCTTTTAAAATAACATTTTCTTTACATATCTTGATAAGATTCTCCCCCACCCCCGGAACATTTCTTTTAAACCTTCAAGTAGTTTGGGGACCTTTGCCTATTTGCTCATTCCTCTGAGCACAGCCTTCCAGAGCATTTGTCCCACCTGTGCTGAAAACCACTGCTCTCCCAGCTGGAGGCAGGGCCACGTGATGGAGGCGATCATAATGAAATGAGGAGCGAGCAAGCTTTGTAAACTACTTCTTAATTAGTATGCTACAATCCACCCCAGCTTCTGCAAGGTCAGACATGCAAGACAAGTACTTGGCCAAAACAGCAGGATTCTAACTAGTGTAAAAATAGATTTTAAATAAAATAGAATCTCTATAGGAAAGACAATTAGGTTATGCTTTACATTCCCACTCTTGTTTTAAGATATCTGTATATTAAAATCCAAGCAGAACTTACAGCATTAGCGTTGGTCTGCCCTAAGTGAAAATTAAGAATGTTTGACTGAGTACATTCATTTTGCAAAGTTACAGTTAAGTATTTTTTTTGGAGGAGGGGAATGCTGCAGCATATCCCCCAAACTGGATGGTGATTGGCAACACAGCTGATGTACTAACAACACCAAGTACCATTTAAGTCAAAGGGGATGAGGCCCAATCACAGCCTAAAAAACAATTCTGCAATGTGACAATTTAAAACCTTTGGCTAGTTATAAAGCAGGAAACAAAACCCATCATTTAACAGTATGCCTTGTTAACCTGTCCAGCTCTTTCTTCCAGAAGCTAAATTCCAACATGGGTCTCACTTCAGTTTCACTCAATTATGGCATGTCATGAATTATCTGATGTTTCTGGTTCAACAGAAAGTACACAACCCCTCTCCTGGCCCATAACAAGCATTACATGACTGTTTTAAAGGGGGCTCTGTTGAAACTCAAATTTTAGAATTTAGTAACGGCCTTTGGTTATATCTTGAAAGCATAATTGAAAATCTGCCCAAGCTCCCTCTAGCTGCAACCTGAACATGCGGTCGGATCTTTTGTAAACATTCAGAAAATACTGATCCCAGCAAAATACACAATTAGCTAGTCAGAGGCCTCACTCTGTTTTCACATGGATGATAAATCTTCTCTCTTATTCTTGCTAGATACTAGGAAATCCACTCTGAGATTTAAATCTTGAATAGTCATTAAGCCTCTTTCTTATTTGAAGTGCATAATGATGTGTGGAGTCACCAGAAATAAACTAAGTGGAACTGCCACCATTTTTCCTACACTATGTCTAGTCAATCTGTCCTGGGTTGTTTTTTCCTGGCTAGCTCTAGGGCAAGAAGAGATGGCTGCTGGTGACAAGCCAGTGCCTGGCTTACAACCCAGCCCGTCTTCATATAACATTCAAACAATTCTTCAACTCCCCAGAGGAAGGGAGGGATGGCAATGATATGAGGCTGGAGCTAGGAATTTTCCTAGCTCCTCAGTAACCAATGGGAACCTGTCTTTAAAGCAACTATTATGACCTCTGGGAGGTGTAGTGCTAGGTAACATTACCTTTGAGGTTACCAAAAAAACTTCATGTCTTAAAACTACCCTAGAACTAAACATCAAATACTCCAACTCAATAAATACAACAGAAAAATGCACAGCAGAGTCGGGGCATCTACCAAGCAGGAAGGCAAAATGGTCATTAGAATGTCTGAGGTTAGTGAACTCTTACCCACTTTTGAAAACACTGTCCATGTGTATCTGCTCTCTCAGCATCCTCTACATTCACTATGCCACATTAGCAAATGAAAGAGCCAAACGACTGTGGCTTGATCCTTACTTGTACTTATTAGGGCCCACCCTCCCATTTAGCCAAAGGTCCCAGCATACCCTTGCAGTACCAGGGAGAACAGTCTCAGGGATGTTATTTTTCTGAAGATCACTTGCCCCTCTTATTTCGGCCCTTCCTGGAGGGCAGCTTCCCACTGCCCCCTGAAGAGGAGGGGCTGGAGGTGGAGGCCATGGCAATGTTGATCTGTCCCTCTTGTATTTCCTGTCGGGTTTCAGCAGGCAGGTGGCTGATCTGCTGCTGAGTCTCCAAGTAGAACATAACATCACGCAGCTGCTCCTGGATCTCGGTGATCTGAAGGTCTTTTTGGTCACAGGTCTCTTTCAACAACCTTTCCTCCTCCTTCAGCTTGTTCTGCAGGAGGACCTGGTTGGCCCGCAAACACTTGTTCATTTCCTGCTCCTCCTGGAGCTCAGTTGTGAGTTTGGCCACTTTCGTGTTTAGCTGAGTACACCTTTTGCAAAACAAAGACAAAAGCATATCTTTTCATTTGCTGACACAGTTGCCTTTCTACTCTGGGACTGAATAGTAGGCCACGACCTCAGAATCCATTTTAGAGCAGGCTCTCCCTCCCTTCTGTGTTGAGGGAGACTGGTTTGCTGCCATTGTAATCAGCTAGGCAAAGCAAGAATTTTGCTCTAGTTAACCCAGGTGTAGCTTCAAGCCACTTTTTAAGCATCTGGAATTTTTCAATAGCATAAACTTGTGACTCATGGAAGAACTGCTTCTCTGTCAGTTCAGAGTTAAATGGGTGCCTCAAAGATGACAGGTATGATAAAGAAGTTATGAGGAGGGGCTGGGATTGTGGCTTAGTGGTAGAGTGCTTGCCTCACATGAGCAAGGCGCTGGGTTTGATCCTCAGCACCACAGAAAAATAAATAAAATAAAGATATTGTGTCCATCTACAACTAAAAAAATTAAAAAAATAAAAATAATAAAAAAAGAAGTTCTGAGGAAAAATGACATTCTTAGTCAGTTGTTCTGACCTCACTGCATTTGCTGGAGGAGAAAAAAAGATGCTTGTTCTAACCAAAGGGTTTTCCAGAATTGGGAATTCCCTATTCTTTTTTTTTTTTTTTGGTACTGGAGATTGAACTCAGGGGCACTTGACCACTGAGCCACATCCCCAGCCCTATTTTGTGTTTTATGTAGAGACAGGGTCTCACTGAGTTGCTTATCGCCTCGCCATTGCTGAGGCTGGCTTTGAACTCGCGATTCTACTGTCTCAGCCTCCCTAAGTGCTGGGATTAAATTCCCTATTCTTTTTTTTTTTTTTTTTTTTTTTTTTAAATATTTATTTTTTAGTTGCAGGTGAACAGAATATCTTTATTTTATTTTTTATGTGGTGCTGAGGATCGAACCCAGTGCCTCACGCGTGCTAGGCGAGCACACTACCACTGCGCCATAACCCCAGCCCCTAAATTCCCTATTCTTAATGCCCAATCTTACTACTAAGTAAAGAATTACAAATGAAAACACCATTTGTTTTTCAATTTTTATTTTTAAGTTGTAGATGGACACAAATATCTTTATTTTTTTTTTTAAGTGGTGCTGAGGATCGAACCCGGTGCCTCACGCATGAGAGGCAAGCGCTCTACCACTGAGCTACAACCCCAGCCCCCGAAAACTCTATTTGAGATATCATTTTTATGTTTCAGAATGCCAAAGAGCTCAGACACTGGAAAAGAGGTATGACTACAGATAAATGGATAAAGAAAACATGGTACACATGCACAATGGAATATTATTCAGACTTAAAGAATGAAATTATGGCATTTGTAGGTAAATGGATGGAACTAGAGCCCATCATGTTAAGTGAAATAAGCCAATCCCCAAAAATCAAAGGCTGAATATTTTCTCTGATAAGTGGATGCTGATCCACAGTGGGGTGGGAGGTAGGAGGTAGGGAAGAATGAAGGAACTTTGGATTATGCAGAGGGGAGTGAGAAGGGGGTAGGGCTGTGGGGGTGGGAGGAACAGTAGAATGAGTTACATTATTACCCTATATACATGTATGATTACAGTACTGGTGTAAATGTGCACCACGTAGAGCCAGAGGAATGAGAAGTTGTGCTCCATTTGTGCAGAGTGTGTCAAAATGCATTCTACTGTCATGTATAACTAATTAGAACAAATTACAAAATTTTTAAAAAAGGGGTACAACTACATGTTGGCACTGGAGTGTAAACTGGCACAGATCTTTGGAAATCAACTTGGCAATATCTATTTAAAAAAAAAGTCACAGCTGAGCACAGCAGTGCGTACCTCTAATCTCAGCAACTTGGAAGGCTGAGGCAGGAGTATCACAAGTTCAGAGTCAGCCCCAGCAACTTAGCAAAACTATAAGCAATGTAGTGAGACCCTGTCTTGAAATAAAAAATAAAAAGGTCTGAGGTATTAGCTCAGTGGTGAACTGCCCTTGGGTTCAATCCCCACTATTAAAAAACAAAAACAAACAAAAAGGTTACCTTTTACTAGAATGCAGGAGGTGAAAAGCAGTGTCCAGTTTTAACTCTAATTCTTTTTTTTTTAAGTTGTAGATGGACACAAATATCTTTATTTATTTTTATGTGCTGCTGAGGATCAAACCCAGTGCCTCACACATGCGAGGCAAGCGCTCTACCACTGAACCACAACCCCAGCCCTTAATTCTAATTCTTTTAACTCAGCTCAATTTGTTAGGGTGTTGAAAGTGGAGGAAAATTTACAATTTCTATTAATATTGCAGTGTTTTTTTTTAAAATATATTTTTAGTTGTAGATGGACACAATATCTTTATTTATTTTTATGTGGTGCTGAGGATCGAACCCAGTGCCTCACGCATGTGAGGCAAGCGCTCTACCACTGAGCCACAATCCCAGCCCCGCAGTGGTGTTTTTTATAGGAGTTTTAAAAAATTGGTAAGAGTTTCTGTTTGGGGTGATGAAAAATTCTGGAAGCATAGTGGTGGTAATGGTCTTGCAATACTGAGAGTATACTTCATGCTACCAAATTCACACTTAGAAATGGTTAAAATGGCATATTCTGTGTTCCATATATATTTTTTCACAACAAGAAAAAACTATTAGAAAATGTTTTTTAACAGGAGAAAATGAGTGAAGAATACAAGAAAATTTTGGCACTACTATCTTTTTTTTTTTTTTAAATTTTTTTTTAGTTGTCTTTATTTTATTCATTTATTATTTATATGTGGTGCTGAGGATCGAACCCAGTGTCTTACACATGCTAGGCAAGCGCTCTACCACTGAGCTACAATCCCAGCCCTAATACTTTTCTTTTAAAATATATTTTTTTAGTTATTGATTGACCTTTATTTTATGCCTCGCACATGCTAGGCAAGTGCTCTACCACTGAGCCAGAACTCCAGCCCCAAACAATACTTTTTAAGGACCAATTATCCCCCTTAGATGTATGTTTTATCTATTTGTATGCACACAAAAAATCTATTCATCTCTATGAATATAACCTAAGCCAGAAAGGTAATTTCTTTTTTTCCCCCCATTTATTAATTCTAATTAGGTTTACATGACGGTAGAATGCATTTTGATTCATTGTACACAAATAGAGCACAACTTTTCACTTCTCTGGTTGTACACAATGTAGAGTTGCACCATATGTGCAGGCATACATGAACCTAGGGTATTATCCACCATCTTTCCTGCCCCCATGTCCCATCTCCTTCCTTCCCTCCCCTTTGGCCAAAGTCTCTCCATTCTTCACATGCCCCCACCCCCCTTACGTATCAGCATTCACTTATCAGAGAGAACATTCAGCCTTTGGATTTTTGGGGATTGGCTTATTTCACTTAGTATGATGTTGTCCAACTCCATCCATTTACCTGCAAATGCCATAATTTTATTCTCCTTTAATGCTGAATATTCCATTGTGTATATATACCACAGTTTCTTTACCATTCACCTATTGAAGGGCATCTAGGTTGGTTCCACAGTTTAGCTATTGTAAATCGTGCTGCTATAAACACTGAAGTGGCTGCATTATTGTAGTATGCTGTTTTTAAGTCGCTTGGGTATAGACCGAGGAGTGGGATGGCTGGGTCTAATGGTGGTTCTATTCCAAGTTTTCTAAGGAATCTCCATACTGCTCAGAAAGGTAATTTTAATCAGTAACTATCTTCCCAAATGACAGTGGCCACACTATTCATGGGCTTCTTGCTCTTTATTCAACCTTTTTGGCCTTTACTTTTGCCCAAGGCCAAAGCCTATGACATCTCTAGCTTAGATATAGTCTCTTTCCTAACTTCCAGTTCTCAGCAACCATGGTTCAGAGCAGCTGCAGGCCCTGAACACAAGGAAACTGCTTCCAACCAGCAAAAATGGAGGCGACCTGCCACGCTGCAAGATGCAGACAGCAGGAGAGCACTGCATTCTACACAGGGGCATCCATCTCAGGTGAAACAACACATTTTTTAGTAAATGACAAGTCACAGTAAATTTGCTCCATTTATAAGGAAACCCTTGAAAACCTTGAAAATGAGGGTGCTCCTAAAAGAATGAAGGGAACCATCTGTTGACGGGCATGTTACCATAAAGTGGCTAATTTGAATAACAGACCAGCTATACCTACTTCCTTTCCACGGACTGCTTTTCTTTCAGGAGATCATGGAGTCTGTGCTCCAGATTATCACACTTCTCAATTGTTTCTTTAAATTTGGTCTTCATGTTGTTAATCTGAAAGAGCAAAGAGAGATCATGCTAAATCGTGTGGCCCTTGGGACTATTGCCATGATTTTCCCCAATTATCAGTGTATAATTTTTTAAAAAAAATATTTTTTAGTTGTCTATGGAGCTTTATTTTATTTATTGATATGTGATGCTGAGAATTGAACCCAGTGCCTCACACATGCTAGGCAAGCACTCTACCATGGAGCCACAACCCCAGCCCTATCAGTGTATAATTTTTTTTTTTTGTTGCTACTGGAGTTTGAACTCAGGGGTACTCGACCACTGAGCCATATCCCCAGCCCTATTTTGTGTTTTATGTAGAGACAGGGTCTCACTGAGTTGCTTAGCGCCTCGCCATTGCTGAGGGTGGCTTTGAACTCGCGATTCTACTGTCTCAGCCTCCCTAAGTGCTGGGATCACAGGCTTGCCCCACCGCGCCCGGCTCCATCAGTGTATGATTTTGACAAACCAAATTTAGAAAAGGTGAGGCGATCATTTGAAAGTATATCTGGGGGCTGGGGTTGTAGCTCAGCAGTAGAGCACTTGCCTAGCATGTGTGAGGTATTGGGTTCAATTCTTAGCACTACATATAAATAAATTAAATAAAGGTCCATCAACAACTTTAAAAAAAGATACACATATACATACATATATATATAGAGAAAGTATTTCTGTAGTAGGAATAAAAATTGTGAGAAATTCTTTTTCGCTTCCTCAATACTAGAATGAAGAAGGGATCAGAAGTTGCTAAATATTGAGTGAAACTGCTGGAAGGTGACCAGCAAGCTTCAGGCCCTAGAGCAGGAGCTGGCTTGCCAGAGGGCAGACCAGGCCTCCCATTATTAATCACTCCCTATTGTTTTTCCCTCCTGTACTTGCATTTCAAAAGTTATTATCCACTGGTTCTAATTGTTTGGTTTTGTCTTTTTTTCCCCCCAAAATGATTACCTTTCTCACATACTATGAAGCTCTATGAAACACAAAGTTCATGTTTGGGGAAGTATTTATAAAGGCAATATATATCCATAGAACTAAGTCATATGACATAGTCTTAAAAACTTAAAAGAGAATTTAAAAAATTTGGTGTATTAGATGGCAGCTATCCTGGCCAAGAATGTACTGGAGACCAGTCAGAGGGAAACTGGACTGGCTCAGGTGTAAAGGTCTACAAACCTGGAAACTGCCTCAACTCTACCATTGAAGGATACTGGGAGAAGAGGTGGGACAGGAAAGAAGAGGCTGAGTGGACCCTGAGGCAGTAATAGGATCTTGAAAGCGACCAAGATTTTAAATCCTGTGGTCCAGGCACTGGCTATGTGTTCCATAGGCAGTATCTCATTTATTGTTCACAACGGGCAATGCCATAGATAAAGTACCTTTGACAGAAACTAAGGCTCAGAGAAAGGTGAGGCTATATGCCCAAGGTCACTTAGTTTGATTGTGGTGAATCCAGTCCAAGACCAAGCCTGATCCAAAGCCAAATAGTAACATTCTTTCTGTACTAGAGGTCAAAGCAACTGCAAAGGAGACATGATCTCTGGGTCACATCTGAATCATTAGCAAATCCTGCCTATGATGCAAGTGAAATTGATCATGCAGGAGAAATCAACCTATCTTTCTTTTCCTTTCTTTCTCTTTTTTTTTTGGTACTGAGGATTGAACCTGAGGGAACTTAACCAGTAAGTCACATTCCCAGCCCTTTTAAAATATATACATATTCATATATATACATATATTTGTCAATGGACCCTTATTTTATTTATTTATATGTGGTGCTGAGAATCGAACCCAGTGCCTCACACATGTTCAAGCGCTCTACCACTGAACCACAATGCCAGCCCTCCTCAGCCCTTTTTATTTTTTATTTTGAGACAGAGTCTCACTAAGTTGCTGAGGCTGGCCTTGAACATGCGATCCTCCTGCCTCAGCCTCTTGAGCCACTGGGATTACAGGCATGTGCTTCTACATGTGCTTTCTTTCTAAACATTTTCCACATAGCCTGCCTAGTTGGTCTCTAATAGCACTGCCCTTTTAAAAAAATAATAATTTGTTTTGTAGAAATTAACTTTATAGCCAATTTATTTAAGTTAAAAGAACATGGAAGGAAGATTTCTAAAAATTTTTCTATGTCATAAAAATCAAAATAGCTTCAAAATTGCTCTAATTCTAGTTTGGTAGTAATTTTCTCTTCAATATTGTTTTGAAATCAGAGACTATTAAATTCTTTTCCCCGTTTCTCCTAAACTAACTCTTTATATATATATATATATTTTAGTTGTAGATGGACACAATGTCTTTATTTTATTGCTTTGTATGTGGTGCTGAGGATCTAACCCAGGGCCTCATGCATGCCAGGCAAGCGCTCTACCACTGAGCTACAATCCCATCTCCCTAAACTAGCTCTTTAGTGAAGTTGGGAAGGACAAAAATTACTATCAAAAGGAACCAAACTGTATGTTTTGGTCAGAGAAAATACTTAAGCCAAATACATTTAAATCAAGATGAAAAATATGAAGTAACTTTAGCTGGCTGCGGTGGTGCACACCTGTAATCTCTGTAATCCCAGTGACTTGGGAGGCTAAGGCAGGAGGATCACAAATTTGAGGCCAGCCTTGGCAATCTAGTGAGGCCCTAATCCACTTAGTGAGAACCTGTCTCAAAAAATAATAATAAAAAGGACTGGGGATGTAGGTCAGTGTTAAAGTATCCCTGGGTTCATGCTCCAGTACCAAGGAGGGGGAGAAAAAAGGTAGCTCTAAAGAGGCTTTTTTTTAAAAATATATTTTTTTCTAGTTGAAGATGGACACAATATCTTTATTTTTATGTGGTGCTGAGGATTGAACCCAGTGCCTCACTCATGCAAGGCAGGCGCTCTACTACTGAGCTACAATCCCAGCCCCCTCTAAAGAGGCTTTTAATGTTGCTAGAGACAGATGTTACAAAGATTTGTTAGTGCTTTTTTTTTTTGGTACTGGAGATTAAATTCAGGGGTACTTGACCACTGAGCCACCTCCTCAGCCCTATTTTGTGTTTTATGTAGAGACAGGGTCTCACTGAGTTGCTTAGCGCCTCGCCATTGCTGAGGGTAGCTTTGAACTTGCGATTCTCCTGTCTCAGCCTCCCTAAGTGCTGGGATTACAGGCTTGCGCCACCGCGCCCAGCTTTGTTAGTGCTTTTAAAACCATTTCCAACCACTAGTCCACAGTAAGAAACAGCCAAAAGATATAGAAATGAAACTGAAGCACATTTCACAAAATATTTAATGTGATGTTCTCTAAACATTTTGTATCTACCATATTCTATGCAATAAAAATGCCAGCTGTGGTCCACCAAATTCATTTCACCATCCACAACTGGAAAAACACTGATTTAAATGGAGCTAGAGGTTCAAAGAGAAAAGAGTCATCTTTAGGGAATTCACTTGTACTGCTCACTCTGTTTTTACATGTGACCCCATGAAAACTAAGAACCTTCAAGTGGGTATAAGCTTCACTTTCTAGACTCTGCTCACATGCTATAGTAATGGCACTGCCTCAGGCACTAGAGGAAGAAAGTATTTAATTATTTGGGTACTGAGGACTGAACTCAAGGGTGCTCAACCAGAGCCACATCTCCAGCCCTTTTTTTATATTTTATTTAGGGACAGGGTCTCACTGAGTTGCTAAGTACCTTGATAAGTTGCTGAAGCTGGCTTTGAACTCAGACTCCTCCTGCCTCCCAAACTGCTGGGGATTACAGGCATGTGCCACCATGGCCGGCAAAAAACAGTATTTATGAGTAAAGTCCATGATGAGTGTCAACCTTGATTCACTCTTCTCTTGACATAGAGTTTTTTTTTCTTTGCAGCACCGGGGATTGAATCCAGGGTGCTCTGCCACTGAGATACATCCCAGCCATTTGTTGTTGTTGTTGTTTTTGGAGATAGGTTCTTACTAAATTGCCTAGTCTGTCCTGGAACTCACAATACTTCTGCCTCAGCCTCCCAAATAGCTGGGATGACAAGCGTGCACCACCACACCTGGCAACATGAATTTTGTTTATTTGTTTGTTTTTTGGTCCTGGGGATTGAACTCAGGGGCACTCAACCACTGAGCCACATCCCCAGCTCTAGTTTGTGTTTTATGTAGAGACAGGGTCTCACTGAGTTGCTTAGTGCCTTGCTGTTGCTGAGGCTGGCTTTGAACTCTCAATCCTCCTGCCTCAGCCTCCCAAAGTGCTGGGATTACAGGCTTGAGCCACTGCGCCTGGCTGACATTAATTTTTTATGAGGCTCCCAAACAAGAATTCGTCAGTGCAGTCCAGAGTCCAGGTCACTGTTCTCCCTGCATTCTCTGTTGCTGAGGGCGCTAATGAATAGGCAAATGGCCAAATAAAGGACAGTGGCAGGACAATAGGCTTGTATCAGCCATGAACTTATAAATGACATTTGTTATCAGAAAACAAAAGCATCCTTTCAAGCATTGTGAACTTCCATCTGGAGCTGCCCTGGCCTTTGTTTACCTAAAAGTAACTGTAAGCAAGTTTCACAGTGCTTCCTTCCCCTTCCCTGACCTGCTTTCATTGACAAGTCTTAGGAAATAAAGTTAATCCTGAAGAATCTCAAAGGGCAGACAGACTCCTGAGCTGAGTTCTCAAGGGTGTGCAGGAAGGATCTGCAGTGGTCATGCTGCTACATCTCATAGAAACCCCACTACTGAGGCTTCAGCAGCACTGCCAACACGCCTCCCTCAAGTCCATAATGTCACACCGAGTGCTGTGCCTCCACTCCCACATGTGCTCCAATCAAGCCCTATTCAGAACCAGAAAGTCAAGTGACCTTGAGTGCCTTTGGAAAGGCACATGCACTGATTGGAAGGTTCTTATAAGAATTTCATCAATAACTTTTTAAACTTTATCGTATCTTTTCTTTAATACTTTTATTTATTTACTTTTATGTGGTGCCGAGGATCAAACCCAGTACTTCACACATGCCAAGCAAGCACTCTACCACTGAACTACACCTCCAGCCCCTCATCAATAACTTTTAACTAAAGATCACTTTAAAGCTGGTGTTAAGCATTATTATTATTCTTTAAAGAACCCTATTTCTCTCATTTATAGGCAGACCCAGAAAGTGGGGCCCATAGGCCTGGCATAAACAAGAGCTTGGACCCTGACCATGGGGCTGTAGGACAATCCTAGCCACTGCAGACATAGGCTGCAAGTCTGGCTCTGGAGGCCCAGGTAAGAGTGATGACTCACTAAGTCACTAAAGTAATCATTTAGAAATGTCAAAGGTCAGCCAAACATTGTGGTGCAAACTTGTAATCCCAGCACTTAGAGAAGCTGAGACAGGAGAATTGCGAGTTCAAAGCCAGCCTCAGCAACCGTGAGGTGCTAAGCAACTCAGTGAGAACCTGTCTCTACATAAAACACAAAACAGGGCTGGGGATGTGGCTCAGTGGTCAAGTGGCCCTGAGTTCAATCTCCAGTACAAAAAAAAAAAGTCAAAGGTCTTCATTTAATACCGAGGGAACCACTGAATTACACACCCTGTCCTTAGGTCCAGAGAATGGTTCCTAGAGCCTTAATTATATAAAAACTCTCATGGTTTTTCAAATTACCTTATTTGGAACTCTCAGGACTCTTTGTACATGCTGGAAATAAAGGGAAAATCAAGCTGATAGGGAGTCTGAGTTTTCCATGCAGGTTTCCACCCAAAACACACCACTTTTCTCTTTTACATGTTGGAAGAACTGAATGGCATCTTTTTAAAATTAATTACTTTTTGATATTGGGTCTTTCTATGTTGCCTAGTCTGACCTCAAACTCCTAGGCACATGTGACCCTCTTTCCTCAGTCTCCCAGGTAGCTGAGACTATAGGCTTGAACTGAATGGCATCTTTTTTTGTTTTTCTTTTCGCAGTAGTGGTGATTGAATACAGGGTTTCCCATATACTAGGCAAGCTCTGAGCTGTAAGTCCAGTCTTTTTTATGTTTGAGATAGGTCTTGCTGAGTTGCCAGTGCAGGCCTCAAATGTACAATCCTTCTGCCTCAGTCTCCCAAGTAGCTGGTATTACAGGTGTGTGCCAGCATGCTGGTTTGAATAGCATTTTTTTTTAAGTTGTAGATAGACCTTTACTTATTTATTTATTTATTTTTTTGTACTGGGGATTGAACTCAGGGGCACTCGACCACTGAGCCACATCCCCAGCCCTAATTTGTGTTTTATGTAGAGACAGGGTCTCACTGAGTTGCTTAGCGCCTCATCATTGCTGAGGCTGGCTTTGAACTCGCGATTCTCCTGTCTCAGCCTCCCTAAGTGCTGGGATTACAAGCGTGAGCCACCACGCCCGGCTGACCTTTATATTATGTATTTATATGCAGTGCTAAGGATCAAACCCAGGGCCTCACCTATGCTAGGCAAGCACTCCACTACTGAGCCACAATCCCAGCCCCTTGAATGGCATCTTTATTTTGTTAAAATCTGGAAGCCACAGACCCAGTCCAATATCCTGCGAGGATGACTCCTGAAACTCTAATATCTCTGCCCACTTTTATTTCCTTTAATTTAGAAGAGCTTAATACTATCTTGTAGCCTCAACTGTTCAAAGCTGCTCTCAAAGGCAGCTGTTCCCAAGTTGACAAACCAACTGGCTGACTCAAATTACAAACCTCATGTACATACTTTATGTTTCTAATGGAATTGCATAAGCTGCTTGAAAATCTGATTGAGGTTAGAAACAAACAAAACCCCTTAACACCTCAAAATTGCAAAATGTTCAATCCTTTAAGCCCAAGGTTTCTTTTTAGAGGTAGAACTGTTCTCTATCATTTACCAGACTGAGAAGGAAAATTCTAACGACTCCTTTTTCTCTCCTCTCTGCTCCCCACCCACTACAAGACTGTCCTGCCAGATGGCATTTCCCAGCAGTCACCAAAGCAGACAGACTTACTTCCTCTGCTGTGTCCTTCTCTATCCGCACTATCTTGTTTTCCCAGTAGATTCGCTGAGATTCCAGCTGGCTTGTTAGTAAATATGAATACTAGAAATAGATAGTAAACAACAACAAGTCATTGCATCAGTCTCTGAAATTCAATTAAAATCTGACTTTGAATGATCAACAGAACAAAAGTAACCATTAGAATGTAGTGGTTTTTGTTTGTTTGTTAATATTTTTTTAGTTGTAGATGGACACAATACCATTATTTTATTTATGTGGTGCTGAGAATCGAACCCAGGGCTTCATAGATGCGAGGCGAGTGTTCTACCACTGAGCCATCACCCCAGCCCCTTCTGTTTGTTTTTGAGGTGCTAGTGATTGAAGCCAGGCCTTGCCCATGCTTGGTAAGTGCTCTACCACTGAATACCAGCACCAGTAACTTTTTTTTTTTTTCAGTACAGGGATTGAACCCAGGGGCACTTTACCATGGAGCCACATGCCACATCCTCAGCCCTTTTAATTTTTAAATATTGAGCAGGGTCTTACTAAGTTGCTGAGTCTGGCCTTGAACTTGTGATCCTCCTGCCTCTGCCTCCCAAGTAGCTGGGATTACAGGCACATGCCACCATGCCCAGCTTTATTGTTCGTCTGAGAAAGGTCTTGCTTTGCCACCCAGGCTATTATCAAGCTCCTGGTCCATAGCTCAAGGGATACTCCCACCTTAGTCTCCCAAGTAGCTGGGGTTACAGGCATGTGCCAGGCTCATTAAAATGTATATTACATTTGGGTTTCTCTCTTTTCGTTTTTCTTTTCTTTTTTTGTGGGGGGGGGTTCCACTCTTTTCAACAGGTACTGTGCCAGAAGACACAGAGATGACAACTATAATTTCTGTTTTCCTGGGGCTTATAACCCAGCTGGGAGAAATGTACATCACAGAAACTTATTCTGGTCCAGCTGACTTTAAGAAGAACCACAATGGGCTTAAATCTATGTATAACTCAGGGCTAGGGGCATAACTCAGTGGCAGAGCATGTCCTTAGCATGCAAGAGGCCCTGGGTTCCATCTCCTGTACCACATACACACATAAAAATCTATGTATAACTCAAATCAAATCATCTATTTATCAGCCCTTTGGTTAATTGCCTCCGCTTGGCTTTGTCAGTGCATGTCTAGCATTAGTAGCTCTTATAACACTAGTGTTTTAATTTTTTTTTTTTAGTTGTTGATGGATCTTTATTTTATTCATTTATTATTTATATGTGGTGCTGAGGATCAAACCCAGTGCCTTGCATGCTAGACTAGAGCTCTACAACTGAGCTACAGCCCCAGCCCCAACACTAGTGTTTAGTCACCCGTTTACCTGCCTACTGCTGGACTAGACTGTGAACTCTCTCAAAGTAAGGACTATATCTTTATCTCTAACTGCAGAGTCTGGCACATGTTGGATGTCAAGAAATATTTGCTGCATGATGGCATGAATGAATGAACAGTGCTGTGTAACTACAGGGGAGGGACAGATAGTGTACGACAGTAGCATCTGGTAGGACTTCTGAGAGAGGGCAAGATTTAAGAGGGCTCTTGACAGAAAGGAGACAGATAAATAGAGATCTGATTGCAGAGACTTGCTGGGCCACGAGAGTGGTGTGGCTGTACAGTGATGTGTCTCTTCAGCAATAAAGAAGTGACAACCATGAGGCTGGAGTGCAGCATACAGAGACAGGACCTGTGGAAGTCTGAGGGCATTGAGAAATATGGGCAAAGGTGACTCCAAGGCCAAGAGCTGGCAAAATCAAATCTCCATTTTGGAAACAGTACTCTAGAATCAGAAGGGATCTGAACATGTTTGTAGGCTAGAGAGAAAGGAGAATTAAAGAATGGCCCGTGTCACTAGAATATATGCTCTGTGAAGGCAAGGAGTTGGCTTGGTGCTGCAGTCACAGCACAAGACACAGTGGATAGCAGTCTTTGATAAGCCAAACTTCCTTTCTTCTCTTTCTTATTTCTTTTTATTTTTTTGTGGTGCTAGGGATAGAACCCGGGGCCTCAAGCATGCTCAGCAAAAGTTCTACCCCTCCCACCCAATAAATATTTCCTGAGTAAACAAAATGTGTATAACATAGTTAATGTGGAAGAGCCAGTCTAAAAACTTAAAGGAGGTTTAATCTTTTCCCTATCAGTATAGTAATTTATTGATAGCAACATTTTTCTTATTTTGGGCCATTTTGTTGAATCCATCAGATTTTTAAGGATCTATAGATAAGTGAGTTTTCAAATGTCCATTTCCTCTGAAAGTTAAAGTATTTGTTTTAATAAGAATCTGTTTTTGGAATTTACACAAAACAGAACTCATGTCAAAACTTCTCCTAACTTAAAACAGATTTTATACTATGATAACTTTATAGTGGATGGAATTTACTACTATGGAGAAAAATCAGATTGTACTAGTTTTGTTACTTCTTTAAGTATATGAATACTCAAAAATGGCTTTAAGCCAAAAATGTTGACTTTCAGTCAACATTTAAACATCCAAGCCTCTAAAGCATAAAATCCCAGCCCAATGTGTACAAAAACACTTGTGGGGACAGAAAGATACTAATGGGTTATCCTCATTCTGATCAAGTCTATTCAGTTTCCAGCTGCTACTGTGATGCCAACAGGAACATTCTTTTTTTTAAAATATTTTTTTAGTTGTTGATGGATTTTTATTTTATTCATTTATTATTTATATGTGGTGCTGAGGCTCGAACCCAGTGCCTCACCCATGCTAGGCAAGCGCTCTACCACTGAGCTACAGCCCCAGCCCCCCAACAGGAACATTCTAACTTCTAGTTTGTTGAAGCTACAGAAGATAACTTGGTTGTCTAAATTAATTAACCTGAACTGGAGACAACTAGGAATGTCACATTGAAAATAATAAGGCACAGTGAAGCTTAGATATTCAACAGAGAAAAACAGATGGGCAGAGCGCAGTGGTATATGCCTATAATTGTGGAGGCTAAGGCAGGAGGATCACATGTTCAAAGTCATCCTCAGCAACTTGGTGAGGCCTTAGGTAATTTAGTGAGATCCTGTTTCAAAATCAAAAATTTTTTAAAAGGGCTAGGGATGTAGCTCAGTGGTTAAGCATCACTGGGTTCAATCCCTGCTGCCCAAAACAGAAAGAGAAACCAAACCAGATGGTATAAGAATATTTCAATCCTTCACAGCAATGATAGAACTTTAAAAAAAAGACGTTTACATGCAAAGTAAACAGCAAAAATTAAAAAGTTAAACAATCCTTCCAGTCAGAAGAGTAAGAAGCAGTAGGAATAGGTATTAAGTGGTAGCTGATAGGCATCTTACCTCTAACTGTAAGGCATCTATTTTCTCTTCCTGGCAAGTGTCACCCTCACATTCATACTGTACTATTTTTCCATCTGTTTTACTTGCAACCAGTCGATGGACATAATTATCTAAAGAAAAGAATGAGTCAACCAATGTGTGTTCCTTCAGCATGAAAAAGGTCTCCATACACTTTTTTTTTCTTTTTTTCCATACACTTTTAACTGACAAAATTTTTGTTTTTACAGGTCTACATGAAATGTCTTGCAATATTTCTCTAAAACTGGGTCAAATCATTGGAATTTTAAAGAGAGGACAAGAGAGCAAGAGCAGAAGTACAAACTCTCCTCATAATGTGCAACTGAGGCCACTCCTAGGAAATGGAGCCCTCAGGGAACCATGAGGATATTTTGCAACAGCTGTCAGGAAGATGACACTTCAAGCTGAGAGGGAAAGTGAACAGATTCTGAAGGAAAAAGTCTTCATAGAGAATGAACCCAATTTAGAAAATGAGAGTGGTGCTCACCTCCAGCATAGTCCCAGACTCGATGGTTGGTAAGCTGCATGGCGTATGTGTGCTGTGTCTCTTCAAAGTGCTTGTAAGCGTGTCGACTGACATACCGCCCACATCCTATGTGCCCGCAAATTAAACAAATCCATAGATTCTGCCAAGGAGGAGGTAAGATCTTAGTTAAACAGTAGTACATGAATTGGCCCACTTGGGATGGGAAGGGGCTGACACAAAATGAGATTTAGAGTTATTCTTATAGGAGTTTTGAATAAATAGTTTTAAAATGCAACAATCAAGAATGCTTTTATGTGTTGATCATTATCTCTGATTTCTATGGAATTTTATGTGAATAGCAAAAAAAAAGATTCACAATTTGTCAATAAGCATCTAAGTCTATTAAAAGAACACAATAATAGTATGAAGTATTTTTGCTTAGAAGTAATGTATTTGAGACTGATTTTCATTTTCTTTTTTTTTTGTACCAGGGATTGAACTCAGGGGTACTTGACCACTGAGCCACATCCCCAGCCCTATTTTGTGTTTTATGTAGAGACAGGGTCTGAGTTACTTAGTGCCTCGCAGTTGCTGAGGCTGGCTTTGAACTCGTGATTCTCCTGTCTCAGACTCCCAAAGTGCTGAGATTACAGGCGTGTGCTGCTGCGCCCGGCTTTCATTTTCGTTTTTACATAAGAAGAATTTAAGTCACACTGGGTGGAGAAAATCCTAGGCAAATAAAGCTGTGTTCGTTATTCTTTTCCACCATCCATTACTTACTTCCTGAACACCACACTCAAAACATTTATTTTCTTCTACTGGCTCTGGTGTTTGACAGTACCGGCAAACAGGACACCTATCCAGGACACAAAAAGATAATGGCACAGATTAGACACAAAAGACGGCTGTAAAAGAACTCAAAAGTCAAGAACTAGATTTTATGTCCTCTTTGCTTAGATGCTGTTATCATTTTCCTGTTATTATTTTTATTATTTGTACATTTATATTTGACTTTATTATTACTTTTTAAAAATTTTTTTATAGTTGTAGATGGACAGCATGTCTTTCTTTTATGTGCTTATTTTTGTATGTGCTGCTAAGGATCAAACCCAATGCCTCACACGTGCTAAGCAAGCGCTCTGCCACTGAGCCACAGCCCTACCCCCACGACATTATTATTAACAAGTCCTTTTCATCTTATGACACTTAACTGACCAAATCTTCATGACTACAAGGTCAATATTATTACTATCGGCACCATTTTATAGACAAGTAAGCTGAGATTTGATAGAGGTTGAATAATTTGCCCAAAAACCATAAATGATGAAGGTGCAGAAAAACAAACCCTCTAAGTTATTATTTTTAAGTTTATCATAACAAAGGAATCACTTAAAAAATAACCATTTTGAGCTATTCTCAATCAAAATGAACTTGTACAAAATCCTTAATATTTTTTTTAGTTGTAAATGGATGCAATATCTTTATTTTATTTATTTATTTGTATGTGGTGCTGAGGATTGTACCCAGTGACTCACTCATGTGAGGCAAGCGCTCTACCACTAAGCCACAGCCCCAGCCCATACAAAATCTTGATAAAGCAGAGGAAGAAAGAGAAATTTTGATTGGCTTCATAGCCTTTTCTTTTTCCTTTCTTTTGGGTACTGAGGACCGATCCAGGGGTGCTTAACCACTGAGCCACACCCCAGCCCTTTTTAAGTTTTACTTTGAGACAGGGTTTTACTAAGTTGCTGAGGCTGGCTTTGAACTTGTGTTTCTCCTGCCTCAGCCTCCCATCTCTGGAATCATAGGCAACACCTTGCTATACCACCTTGCTGGCCTGTTTTTAATCTTTTTAAAAATCTTATTATGAGATCTTTGGGAAGACCTTCCAGACATGACAACCTTCCCTCCATGACAACTACCCACAACTCTTGTCCAGGATCTGGTCAGAGAACTAGTTCCGGCCCTGACTCTTACAGCAGTCCCTGAGCACCACCAGTTGGGGCACCATCTCTCTCCTCCAATCTTTACCTTGAATTAGGTGTACTTATGTACATGTGGAAGCCCCCTAGACTACTTTCTGGAGCAGGACCAGCATTTGGCTCCTCCCCCTCAGCACTCAGTACTGTACTAAGTATATGGCCAGGCTCAAATAAAACCTATTCACTAGCCGGGCGCGGTGGCTCAAGCCTGTAATCCCAGCACTTAGGGAGGCTGAGACAGGAGAATCGCAAGTTCAAAGCCAGCCTCAGCAATGGCGAGGTGCTAAGCAACACAGTGAGACCCTGTCTCTACATAAAACACAAAATAGGGCTGGGGATATGGCTCAGTAGTTGAGTGCCCCTGAGTTCAATCCCCAGTACCGAAAAAAAAAAAAAAAAAAAAACCTATTCACTAAATGAGGTGCACGCTTTTGAAAGCAGGGACCTGTCTCATACCCCAGAAGGCGGGCACAGCAATGAAAAAGCTAAGTGAGGTCCTTGCTCTGTGAAGCTGGCACTCTCCTTCTAGTCTTGAGGCCACTTGTGGGTGAACAGGGATTCCTGTGGACTTTCACCCCTCCTAACTTCTGGACTTTGGGAATGTGATCTTCCCCTTCCCATGCATCCCCCACCTGTGTTTTCTTGCTCCTGCTTATCACCTGGGTAATTCCTACCTATCCTGAAAGTGGCTCCAGTCACAGTACTGAACATTGCACCTTTGTAAAAGCTGTTAAGGCTGTGATTTCACACTTAATTGTGTGATTACTTGGTTTTCTATTTTTCCCTCTGAATTGGGAAACCCATGAAGCCGGCAGGTGATACAAGCTTCTAGCTAAGTCCTACAGTGCACTTTGCAAAGGGAATAACCACCCTCCATTTAATAAAAACAGAGAAGAAAGGTCCAGGTGCCAATTCAGTTCTTTGTCTGAAGCATGTTATCTACAATTAACATGGCCTCCTGTGCCTGGGGAATTAGGACACATAGGTGTGTGCCTATACCTGTTGACTAATATTATGACTGGCTAACAAGCTATTAATAGCACAATAAAGCTAAACATTAGATTGTTATAGTCCAGTTGATAAAAAAGTGAAATGGTAGATACCCAGCACAAGCCACAGAAGAGATTACAGACCTAGATTCATCCCCCACTACCCCCGACCCCAGTGCTAGGGACAGAACCCAGGGTCTTGGAAATGCCAGGCAAATATTCTGCCACTGAGCCACACCCCCAGCCCACGACAGGTTTCACCTTAACATAAGAGCCTCAAAGACAAGCTTTGCATTCCTTCCCATCCCCATTCTTTTTTTTTTTTTTTTTCACTGAAAACATTTGTTGAGGCAAATAGAAAAAAATTGTTACAATCATAATTTTTCTAACTTTGCACAAAATTATAAGCAGATTACGTTCTTCATATTAAACATCTTTATATGCACTTTCAATGAACAGTATATATATATGTATATATTTTTATATATATTTTTATCGACCATCTTTACTATACCCATTCCC
>CM053407.1:119850325-119863965 GCA_028644305.1 Xerus rutilus | reverse complement strand
ACTTATTCATCAGTATCCATTAATCAGAGAGACCATTCGGCATTTGGTTTTTTGGGATTGGCTTACTTCACTTAGCATAATGCTTTCCAGTTCCATCCATTTGCCTGCAAATGCCATAATTTTATTCTCTCTTATTGCTGAATAATATTCCATTGTGTATATGTACCACAGTTTCTTTATCCATTCATCTATTGAAGGAACACAATGTCTTTATTTTATTGCTCTGTATGTGGTGCTGAGGATCGAACCCAGGGCCTCACGCATGCGAGGCAAGCGCTCTACCGCTGAGCCACAATCCCAGCCCCCCATCCCCATTCTTTCTCTCAGAAGGAATCAAGAGCTTATGCTGCTCTGGGAAACTACACAAGGATTCAGAATCAGCATCCATAATAAGGACTTCCTCGAGAACACAGATTCCCAGTGAACAGAGGAAAGAAGGAGAAAACTGGAAATCACTTTCTTATCATGTTTGTAGATATCAGGTTTGTAGAATTAAACACTTAAAGTGGTTCATTTTTGGTGGTGCTATTTTTAATTCTGGGTAAGGGTCATAATGAACTCTGATAGAGTAGGGGACAGCCTTTGTACTCACGTAGTGTCATCCCAGCGCTGCAGACATTGGCTGTGGAAGCTGTGGTTGCATAAAGTGGTGAGGATGCCATTCACAGACTCGTCCATACGCTCCAGACAAACAGTGCACTTGGGGAGCTCAGTCAGGTCCATCACAGGAAGGCTGGCACCCTGCAAGAAAACACATCACTCTTTGTCTCTCATCACTCCGTCAATTTTTTTTTTTTTTTGGCACTGAGGATTGAACCCAAGGTTACTTAACCACTGAGCCACACCCCCCGCCCTATATATTTTTATTTATTTATTTGCTTGTTTATTTATTTATGGTGCTGGGGATTGAACTCAGGGGCACTAGACCACTGAGCCACATCCCCAGCCCTATTTTGTGTTTTCTGTGGAGACAGGGTCTCACTGAATTGCTAAGTGCCTCGCCATTGCTGAGGCTGGCTTTGAACTGGTGATTCTCCTGTCTCAGCCTCCCTAAGTGCTGGGATTACAGGCTTGAGCCACTGCGCCCCACTCCCTTTTTATTTACTTACTTACTTATTTATTTATTTTTGGGGGGGGAACCCAGGGATTAAACTCAGGGGCACTCGACCACTAAGCCACATCCTCAGCCCTATTTTGTATTTTATTTAGAGACAGGGTCTCACTGAATTGCTTAGTGCCTCACTTTTGCTGAGTCTGACTTTGAACTTACAATCCTCCTGCCTCAGCCTCCCAAGCTGCTGGAATTACAGGCGTGCACCACTGCACTTGGTCCTTTTTATTTATTTTTGTTTATTATTATTTTTTAAAACTTTTTTATTAGTTGTTGATGGACCTTTATTTTACTTATTTATATGTGGTGCTGAGAATCGAACCCAGTGCCTCACACATGCTAGGCAAGCATTTTACCATTGAACTACAACCTCAGGCCCCCTTTTTATTTTTTATTTTTTTGGTACCGGGGATTGAACTCAGGGGCACTCAACCACTGAGCCACATCCCCAGCCCTATTCTGTGTTTTATGTAGAGACAGGGTCTCACTGAGTTGCTTAGCGCCTTGCCGTTGCTGAGGCTGGCTTGGAACTCGAAGTTCTCCTGTCTCAACCTCCCACAGCGCTGGGATTACAGGTGTGCACCACTGTGCTCGGCTCCCCTTTTTATTTTTTGAGACAAGGTTTCACTAAGTTGCTGAGGCTGGCTTTGAACTTGTGATCCTCTTGCTTTGGTTTCCCAAGTCGCTAGGATTAAAGGCATGTGCCACCAGGCCCAGCTATATTTTCTTCTAAAAAGAGTTTTCCTGGGGCTGAGGTTGTGGCTCAGTGGCAGAGTGCTTGCCTCGCACATGTGAGGCACTGGGTTCGATCCTCAGCACCACATAAAAAAAATAAGCAAACAAAATAAAGACACTGTCCATGTATAACTAAAAACTATTAAAAAAAAAAAAGAGTTTTCCTGTTGCTTTCTGACTCCTGATAAGATGTTCTCAACATTACTGCTCTGTGCAAATAAAGTGGTAAAATTTTCACTCATTCATTCATTCAACCAACACTAATCAAATGCTGTTTACATTTTCAGTACTGTGCTGGGAACTTGGAACAATGATGAAGAAAGTGGACACGAACCCCTGCCCTCATGGAGCTGGCATATCAAGAAGGAACACTGATACCAAAACCTCGACACTCAGAACCAGACTCATAGCTCAGGCTCTACAGGTCTATGACCAAAATTTTCAAAGGGATAAAAGCAGAATAGCAATGGATCTGAAGGACTTCCAGAGTAAATTATAACTTAACACTTTCTACTTAGTGATAATAGTATCAATAGTACTGTCTTAATTTATTCATGCATTTAACACATACTTCTTGAGTTCTTGCTATACATGACAGACATTGTTCAAGGTGTGGAACGTTGGTAACCAAAAACAAATCCAGTATGCCCCCCAAAACAGCCACTTCTTGTCCTCATAGATATTAGAACATAGTGGAGCAACAGACAAAAATCAAAAGAAAAAGCACAGGAAGCTTATAAAGAGGGTGTGCAACCAGAGGCATGACAGCAAGGCTGGACTGGGCCTCCCAGCCAGAACACCGGCAGGAATCATGGAGGCGAGGGTAGGAGGCACACACAGGAGGACAAATGGAGAAAGAGCACATTCATCTACAGTCCCCAAAGAATAGAGGCTTACAGGAAATCTCTCAAGAAGCCGAATTCAGTTACGGAAAAGAACCTTAAAAAGCAAGCCTAGTGCAGCACTTGGCCCAAAGGAAGCCCAATTTTATCACTCATTAAATTTTATTTCTCCTAATCTAATGACAGAACAATCTACCTAGAAGTTATTTCCATCAATCTGACCTCAGGTAAAAACACCTTAAGGTTTACTTTAAAAGAAAGGAAATCTTAAAAACATCAGAGCTCAATTTGCTATTTTATAAAATGATTTGAATGAACACATTTTGCAGGACAGGTTCCCACAGAAAATGTCAGATCAGAGCAATTACAAATTGCTATAGGAACAGAATAAAGAATTAGAAAAGGGATTAGGGTTAACACTTCAAACAAACAAAACATTTCTTTTTGGCTCTAGGCAATGTTTCATTGATCTGGGATAGATGAATATTCAATTTCAACAATGCAGATATCTTTTTTTAATGTTTTACATTACTTGAAATTTTTTTTTTTAAATATTTTTTAGTTATACATGGACACAATTTTTTTATTCTGTTTATTTTTATGTGGTGCTGAGGATCGAACCCAGGGCCTCACATGTGAGAGGTAAGCACTCTGCCACTGAGCCACAACCTCAGCCCTACTTGAAATTTTTAAAATGACATAAAATTCATGTTATATAAAATTTTAGGGAGAGAGGGTACCAGGGATTGAACTCAGGGGCACTTGACCACTGAGCCACATCCCTGGCCCTATTTTGTATTTTATTTAGAGACAGGGTCTCACTGAATTGCTTAGTACCTTAGTTTTTCTGAGGCTGGCTTTGAATTCGCGATCCTCCTGCCTCAGTCTCCCGAGCTGCTGGGTTTACAGGCATGTGCCACTGTACCTGGCATAAAATTCTCTATCTTAAAGTGGTTTTTACTATTCATAAGGTTGAGCAATCATCACCACTATCTAATTTTAGAACATTTCCATTACCCTAAAAAGAAATCCCATACCCGCTAGCAGTCATTCCCCATTCTTTCCTTCCCCCAGTCCCTGGCGGCCACTAATCTATCCTCTTTTGTATATATATATACATATATGTGTGTGTGTGTGTGTGTATTCTTTTAGTTGTCAATGGATCTTTATTTTTTTATTTATTTATATGTGGTGCTAAGAATAGAACCCAATGACTCACACATGCTAGGCAAGTTTTCTACCACTGAGCTACAACCACAGCCCCTCTGTCTTCTGTCTCTACGGTTTGGCCTGCTCTGGACATTTCCACAGACTGCTTAACTTGTGATTTCATACCAATCTACTATATTAAAGATAAGAAGTATTCAAACTTACATCTTCAGATTTCAGCACTTCAGCCCTTTCCACATAGACCAGTTGGCAAACATCATCTTCAATTGAGTTGAACTGGCGGCCATTGCATGCCATATAAAAACTATCTGCATCAGCCTACGTGCACCGATAGGAAAAAGGAAAACATTAAGGTGAATACACTGAAAATCTGATTTATATTCAAAATTCATGGCTTCAATTATGCTCATCAACTTTTTTTTCCTCCCTGTTTTCTTTTGGTACTGGAGATTGAACCCAAGGATGTCTACCACTGAGCTATATCCTCAGCCTTTCTTATTTTTTGACAGGATATTCCTAATTTGCTAAGGCTGGCCTTTAACTTGCCACCCTCCTGCCTCAGCCTCCTGAGCAGATGGATTTATAGGTGTGCACCACCACACCTGGCTCCTAATTATGTTTTTAAAGCTGATGGTACTTAGGAGCTACTTAGGAGAGAAAAGCAATCACTAAAAGTAGCATCTACTGGAGCAAGCTGGTAAGCCAAACTCTGCAAATCAATATCCTATAATCTGACAGTGTTTCCTGGGCTACATGATAGTTTTTGCTTGAACTGGAAGAAGGTACTAAAGCACAATAAGCTGACAGCTAGAACAATTTTAATATTCAACCAGCAACGGTCAATATTTCTTTTCATAGTTTTGTCACATGCAGCACCTGAGATAAAACATTTCTGCAAAGATTGGAATGAAATCATAAGTGATGATTGTTACAGAAGAACTCTCTTATTTGTTAATCAGTATTCATGTTGAATAATGAAGGATCATTACAGGATGAAAAAAACACCTCTACTTCAATAAACTAAACACTACATCATAGTTTGATAAGGATCCATCAGGAGTGTCCAACACCTGAGGCCAAACTCTTGGTGAAGGTCAAGAGGTCCAAGAAGAACCAATCATAGGGTTCTGAATCCCACAGTCACCATAGGCTTTTTCTTTAATTTTCTTTAGTTGTAGATGAACACAACACCGTTATTTTACTTATTTATTTTTTGTAGTCTGAACATCGAACCCAGTGCTTCACATGTGCTAGGCAAGTGGTCTACCACTGAGCTACAACCCCAGCCCCCATAGACTTCTCCAACAGCTTTTAATTCCACTCCGACGATATAGTTCAATTGTGGGGTTTTGATTATTCGTGCTTCCTTAATATGATTAACTGAGCTAAGCAGCTAAAGAAGGATGACCAATTCTGAATGCAGTAGTTTTATTGAAGGTGGGAGGAGAGCTTTCCTAAAGAAACAATCTGTGGACTGGGTATAGTACGGTGCCCTTTAACTTCAAAATGTGTAGTCAGTTGTCGGACAATAAATCTCCTTAATCCTAAGCAGCAGCAACCAAAAGTGGCTTCCCTCCTTCTTTGGGAACAACAGCTTTTTTGTGAAAAATACTGGATGAGTAAGCAGCACAGGAAACTGACTGCCTGAGGTCAGGCTCAGCTCATGTCTTCATGGCCTCCAGCATCATCAGGAGCTGGCTGCAGTTGCAGAGGAAAAGACCCCATCAGATCTGGAGCTCTGTAAATGCTCACCAAGTGGCAAGGCCTCCTCAGTGGAAGGGCAGAAGCATGTGACAAAGCCATTCAACGCCAAGTACTCCTTTGTTACAGGAGCTTCTGATACATAATAAAAAAACATCCTTTTAGTTGGGCGCGGTGGCACACGCCTATAATCCCAACACTTTGGGAGGCTGAGACAGAAGAATTGGTCAAAGCCAGCCTCAGCAAGAGCGAGGCGCTAAGCAACTCAGTGACCTGTCTGAGACCCTGTCTCTACATAAAACAACTCAGACCCAGTCTCTACATAAAACACAAAACAGGGACGGGGATGTGGCTCAGTGGTCAAGTACCCCTGAGTTCAATCCTCAGTACCAAATAAATAAATAAATAAACATCCTTTTTTTTTTTAATGATAACATCTACAAATAGGCAAGGTTTCTAATTTAAACACTGTAGTGTCTTTACATTTTTAGTATTAGGACCAGGTGTGGGGGTGCACACCTGTAATTCCTACGACTTGAGGGCCGAGGTAGGAGGATCACAACTTTGAGGCTATCCTCAACAACTTAGAGAGACCCTATCTCAAAATAAAAAATAAAAAGGACTGGAGATATAGCTTGGTGGTAGAGTGGCCCTGAGTTCAATCCCTAGTACTATCAAAAAAACAAAACCAAATCTCAGTATTAGGGATGGGGATGTAGCTCCGTGGGTGAGGCAATGGGTTTAATCCCCAGTGTTGCAAAAAAAAAAAAAAAAAAAAAAAAACCACCCCTCATTATTAGAAATATACTTTATTCAAATATTTACTCAACACCTACTATGTGTCAGGCTCTGCTATGCACTGGGAAGAGAGAACGGAACAAAGAACATGTGGTTTCCTACTTCAACCCACTATCAAAATGCATAGAGGTTCACTGGAAAGAATACAGAACAACTTTTAATTAAAATGTTTGCTCTGTAGGTAGTCAAAAATTTAAAGGAATCTAGCTTTTGTTTTTTTTCTAGTCTATTTTTTTGTTGTTGTCTTTTGAGAATGAACTCAGAAAAAGACAAATCCATTATGATCAGGTTTCTTCACTGTCACAGTGATCAACCACAGTGTTGAGAATACATGTTTACATCTCAAAAGAGTAGCTACCTAAGCTGTGTTAACTAAGCACGCCAGTGAAAATGAGCCAACACACACTATAGAGAGATTATCAGTCCTTTCCTTATCACCAAAAACAATAAAACTGAACTCCTTCCTGGTTTTTATGTCCTAATGAATTACAAACTCTTTATCAGTCAGTCATGGTAGCACATGCTTGCAATCTCAGCTACTCAGGAGGCTGAGGCAGTAAGATTGCAAATTTGAGGCCAGCCTAGGCAATTTTTTTTTTTAATATTTTTTAGTTGTAGATGAACACAATGTCTTTATTTTATTGCTTTGTATGTGGTGCTGAGGATCGAACCCAGGGCCTCACGCATGCGAGGCAAGCGCTCTACCGCTGAGCTACAATCCCAACCCCCAGCCTAGGCAATTTAGCAACACCCCATCTCAATATAAAAACGGATGTAAGCTGGGTGCAGTGGTGCATACCTATAATCCTAGTAGCTTGGCAAGCTGAGGCAGGAGGACTACAAGTTTAAAGCCAGCCTCAGCAAAAGCGAGGGGCTAAGCAATTCAGTGAGATCTTGTCTCTAAACAAAAAATACAAAATAGGTCTGGGGATGTGGCTCAATGTCAAGTGCCCCTGAGTTCAATCCCCAGTCCCCTCCCCCACTAATAAAAAAGGGTGTAGCTCAGTGGTAGAACACCCCACAACCCTGGGTTCAATTTCTTTCCTTTTTTTTAATATACTTTTTTAGTTGTAGATGGAAACAATATCTTTATTTATTTTTATGTGATACTGAGGATCAAACTCAGTTCCTCACACATGCAAGGCAAGTGCTCTACCACTGAGCCACTATCCCAGCCCAATTCTTTTCCTTGTATCACACACACACATATTAAAAAAGAAAGGAAAGGAAAGGAAGGAAAGAAGTTACAGAAGATTCAGTGAAGGCTTATGAGTTCTTATTAAAAGTTAATTAGCAGGCTGGGATTGTGGCTTAGTGGCAGAGCGCCTGCCTCGCATGTGTGAGGCACTGGGTTTGATCCTCAGTACCACATAAAAATAAATAAAATAAAGATATCGTGTCCATCTACAACTAAAAGAAATATTAAAAAAAAAAAAAGAAGTTAATTAGCTGGTGAGAAAAAGAATGGAATATGAATGTAGAGTGCCCAGGCTATGGAGTCAGGCTGTTTGGGTCTGAATCCTAACTCTGATGCTATGTATCCAACTTTGGGAAGTAAATTTTAGTTGCCTGTTTCCTCAATCACACAATTTGAAAGTACCAACACCTCGTGGCATTGCTGAGGATTTGAGATAATGCATGAAAAGCACCTAGGAGAGTCTGGTATCTATTATTAGAGCCCCCAGTATTAATTTAACAACTTCAAGTCTTATAGCAAGACAGTGTTAATAGGTCTTAGAAAGTTCTGGATAGGATGTTTTTCTTTTCTTTCTTTTTTTTTTTGATAGGATGGGTCTTGACAGATGACAGAGTTCAGACCCAAGATCCAGGGTGAACAGTAAATAGTACAACTATGATACCAAGGTAAAGGGCTCTATCCCCATGGAGAAGGAGCAGTAAGCTATTTTATAGACTTAGAAAATATTGGTCAACTGTGCAACCTGCATTTGGTCAAAAGACAGAAGTGGGGCTGGGGGGTAGCAGTGATAGAGCACTTGCCTCGCATGCGCATGGTTCTAGGCTTAGTCCCCAGTACTGCAAAAAAAACAAAAAGAAAAGACAGAAGTGGAAAGGATAGTGCAGATATATAAAGAAAATCTACTGGGGCTGGGGTTGTAGCTCAGTGGTAGAGCGCTTGCCTAGCGCGGGTGAGGCACTGGGTTCGATCCTCAGCACCACATACGAATTAATAAATAAAAATAAAGTTAAAGGGCTGGGATTGTGGCTCAGTGGTAGAGCGCTTGCCTCGCATGCGTGAGGCCCTGGGTTCAATCCTCAGCACCACATACAGAGCAATAAAATAAAGACATTGTGTCCATCTACAACTAAGGAAAAAATAAATAAATAAATAAATAAAGTTAAAAAAAAAGAAAAGGCCTGTAATCCCAGAACTTAGAGAGGCTGAGACAGGAGAATTGAGAGTTCAAAGCCAGCCTCAGCAATGGCGAGGCGATAAGCAACTCAGCGAGACCCTGTCTCTATGTAAAACACAAAATAGGGCTGGGGATGTGGCTCAGTGGTCAAGTATCCCTAAGTTCAATCCCCAGTACCAAAACAAAAAACAAAAAACAAAAGAAAAGAAAATCTACTAACAAAAACAGAAAATATCCAAAGGATTATCTGCACATTAAAAGGGTGGCAGGAAATTTGTAGGTGTACTAAATAGGTTAGTGTTATAGATTTATTAGACTTTAGACCACCTGAAAAGCCTAAACATTTTTTTCCCTATCTACATTTGTAACTCTTTGTATAGCTTGCTGATCACCCTTGGAGAAACCATAACTGAAATACTGCTGTTACACAAAGGCTTATAAGCCAGGTGCAGTGGCACACACCTGTAATCCTAGCAACTCAGGAGGCCTAGAAAGGAGGATCACAAATGGGAGGCCAACCTTAGCAATTTAGAGAGGCCCTAAACAAGTTAGTGAGACCCTATCTCAAACTAAAAAAATATAAAAAGCTAGGGATGTGGCTCAGTGGTAAAGTGCCCCTGGGTTCAATCCCTAGTATCAAAAAAAAAAAAAAAAAAAATCAGAAAGACCTGTAAATAGTGACTGTCTCTGTTCCCCACACCTTTATTATTCTCCTACTAGAAGGGGAGTATGTCCTAGTGATTCAAAGTGAATCCCTAGTCAGTCATTTATTTCTAGCTGTGTAATACTGGGCAAATGACTAATCCCCCTCTGTAGTTGGCTTCTTTATTTATGAAACAAAGACAATAAGATCTGTCTACCTTGAAGTGTTGCAGTAAAGATTAAATAAGATGATACATGCTTAGAAGGTCTGATGACAGTCATAATACCAGTTAAGTGCTTTTCCATTCTTAATGGGAACTTGTAAAATCTACAGGACAGTTGAAACACGTTTTAAATGTCTCCCTCAATGGTGGGATACTTTGTAAAGGTTAAACAACTTGTGTACCTTCCTGTACACAGAACTTCACAATAGAGGGGCCTATGGAACATGTACAAACATAATTCATCAGTCATTTCTCTTCATTTCCTCCACATGCTCACTGAATGGCTGCCACTCATCTCAACTCTGAAGTTCTGTAATGAGGAAAAAGAGAGCAAATGGCCTTTGTGTCATGTGGTCTCTTTCTCCTACAACCTCTGAGCATATATTACAATGTATAAGCACTTTCAAAAACAGTCAGAGGCAATAGCAACTGACCCTATAAACCCACCAATTTCTTTGTTAATTGGCAAGCTGGAACTATTTGGACAAATTCAGGAAGGCTATTTATCAATGAGGTGACAGGTTTTGTTTGTTTGTGGTTTTGCAGTACTGGGGACTAAACCCAAAGGTTCTCTATTACTAAGCCCTTTTTATCTTTTGAGACAAGGTCTCACTAAATTACCTAGGCTGACCTTGAATTTGCAATCCTCCTAACTCAGCCTCCTGAGTCAATGGAATTTATAGGTGCATGTCATCGCACCTGGCTGAGAAGTCAACTTTTGAAAAAACTGCCTTTCAAAAACTAATGTAAATAAAACCAAAAACCTAGTAAAATTTCAACGGAAAAATACAAAAGGCTATTAAAAAATAAAAACAACTTGAATGAAGGATCAGCTTTTTAAGAATCTGAATAATATCTAAAGCTTACTTCAGTTTTATATTCACATATAAACATGTATGTTCATAAGGATGAGTAAGCAAAAACAAGAGAATGTCTTCTAACATCTTCAGAACTGAGATTCACAAAGTGCTAAAGTGAAATGCAGCCAATGACAAAACCCTCCTACACCAAAAAGCATATATTACAATGTATAAGCACTTTCAAAAACTGAAAATATCCTCATTCATTCTGTGTTTGTCTCTCAATTATAGTAATATTCAATTAGGACTTTAAAACATAACATTTCAAGTAATATCACAAAATCCCTCGTCAACAAATTTTAAATTTAAAAAAATAAAATGGATTTTACATTCTAAAATGTGTCAAAGAGCACCTTGTAAAAAGAAAATGAAGGAAATAGGGTAACAGCAAGTAATACAGTAGTGTCAACTTCAAACATTTGAGAACTACTGCTTTACTGGAATAGTTACTACTGCATAAACAACCAAAAACCTAGATTTCATATCCAATCAGATGCATAAAAAAAAACCTAAGTATCAATTACAACTGTATTTCTGCTAATAAATTTAGAAATACTTCTACAGTTACAATACCCTTGAAGATATATGTAAATCAAGAAACTTAAGTGCAAAACGTTGTACATCACACACGGCTAGTATCATACAGTTTAAAAAACACAGTTTCTGTGGCAAAGAGATTTTTAATATCTTAACTTTTACCTGTGCACTAAACTTTATCAGCACCATATATTGATTTGGAGTAGAGTCTCTGATGATTTTCATTTGTTCAATTACTTCATTAAATGGGGCGACAAACTTCATAAGGTCATGACTGGTCATTGTAGCAGGGACTGTGAGAATACACAGCATGGCACTGCGCCTCACATCTTCTTTTAAGGAGGTCATCTTACTAATAAGACAATAATTAAACTGTCTTGAATAGATGAGGTATAGTTAGTTCGAGTAACACTAATTCGACAACTTATGTCCAAGAAAATAGGAAAAAAACTTGTAATATTTCAAAAATAAATTTAAATAGCTTGTCATTTTACTTAAAAATATACACTAGATGAGTAATACAAAAACCCCTAAATGTATCTATAGTGGACTTTAAGGCAAGTTTTAAATTATTCTACAATTTATCCCCCCACCAAAATTTCCAATCTTCAGTTAAAATGTGCATTAGGGAAAGTCAGTTTGTCTTTTATTCTGTTTAGTTTTTGAAAAATAATCTGTTATTGGGTAACTTAAAAGTACAACTCTAACAAATTTCTCTCAAAAGGTCTAGAAGAAAAAAGAACTCTAAATCTAAGAGAATTCTCAACCACGAGGATGTGACTAAAGATTACAGAAAGTGTTGCTGGGAAGGACAAATTGGAAGGGAAGGGAATGAAAAACTTCCCACAATGCAATTTGCTTTTGAAATGCTGCAAACTCACTTGACAGGTGTGATCCAAAATGGCTAATTGAGTATTTGCTGTTTTCCAAGGAGGGACCTGGCAAACAAGTTAAGGCAAGGAGTCTTTAAGACATCAACTACAATTATCAGCCGGGTGAGATGGTGCACACCTGTAATCCCAGCTACTTGGGAGGCAAAGGCAGGAGGATAGTAAGGTGGAGGCCAGCCTCAGCAATTTAGTGAGATCGTCTCAAAATAAAAAATAAAAAGGGCTGAGGATGTAGCTCAGTGGTAGAGTGTCTCTGGGTTCAATCCCCAGTACCACAAAAAAAAAAAAAAAAAAAAAAAAATCCCTACAAAACCAAACCACCAACTCCTACCAATTATCCAAGAAGCTGACAGTCCAGCTTGTGGATTATCTAGCCAAAGGCTTCCTTTCCTTAGGCCTCCAGCAAGCTTTGTTTATACCATAGTACCACAGTATAGGGTTTTTTTTAAAAAAAGGTAATAAAATTATGATAAGTTAACTGACTTCTTAGCTTCTTTAGTATAGATTTGGTGAAAATGAGACTACAATGATGCTGTGGATCATTTTCTTGTTTTTTTCATTTTTCCTTTCAATTCTCCAATCATCATCCATGTCTAACTGCTAAGAGAATATTTTCCCAGGTACTTTATTAAGTGTTCCTACATGTTTCTTTTGTTAGAAAAGCTTTGACCCAATCCACAAGATCAACCAAATGTAAAACATCTAAGAATTCCTTAACACACAACACATTAAAGAACTATCTTTTTGAAGCTTAAAATACCTACCACCTCTCTTCTAGATAAAAGAGTTTTCTCCATCCCAAGGCAAAAAACAGACCTACCCAAAAGGAAAAGACTTTTCTTTTTCTTACTTTGTTTTATATAGGTGCATAATTCCATGAACTATTTCAACTGAAGGATTTCCACTGAAGAATGAAATCTGGTCTGGAAGCTGTTTGGATGGAGAATCAGGAGCTGCATTTATGCACTCTTTACTTTGATCTCTACTTCTCTGCACAGTGAGGGATGCTTCTGAAGACTTCTTTTCTTCCATTGTATCTTTTAGCTCATCTTTCACAAATCAAAAATTAGCAGATTATAAACATTGGAAATATGCTAAAGAACTCTAATTAGGTTAAAATTTCAAGTTAGAACAATAAACTCTGACACAGAAAATACAATGTACTGCATTAAGAACTATATTCATAGAACAGCCAAATGTGGGCCCATCCTAACTTTAAAGTTCATTAACACCCTCAGAAACTGGAGGACAGCTTTTACATTCAGCAGTACCATAACACAAGCAGACACCTTCCACCATACACTCTTAAATGGAACAAATATTCAGGGCTATCATTTTTGAAAACCAAACCTACCAGTTCTGACCATTCCCATGCTTGAGATGCAGAATATATCCACCCCTCAGTTGGAATGAGCTGGTAGAGCAGCGGAAGTACAATATGCTTATCTGGATACACTTATAATCTATTGCTGACTTAGGTGGTAAGAAGCTCTTTCCACCAATGAGGGTTGCAAATACAGTTTGTTAGTTAGGATTTTTTTTTTTTTTTTTGAGATAGGGTGTTGCTATGTTGCTCATGCTGTTTTTGAACTCCTGAGGTCAAGTGATCCTCCTGCTTCAGTCCTCCGAGTAGCTGGGACTATAGGCATGTGCCATGCATGACCAGATTCATTTAGAAGAAACATTCAGAGATGCTGAAATGTGCCTTAAGGACCTCATGTAAAGCATGCAGGCAGTAAAAGTTAAAAATATGCTAGA
>CM053407.1:119822014-119850225 GCA_028644305.1 Xerus rutilus | reverse complement strand
GCACGTCTGTAATCCCTGCACTTTGGGAGGCTGAGACAGGAGAATTGCGAGTTCAAAGCCAGCCTCAGCAATGGCGAGGCACTAAGCAACTCAGTGAGACCCTGTCTCTACATAAAACACAAAATAGGGCTGGGGATGTGGCTCAGTGGTCCAGTGCCCCTGAGTTCAATCCCTGGTACCAAAAAAAAAAAAAAAAAAATATGCTAGAGGTCGGGGCTGGGGCTGTAGCTCAGCGGTAGAGCGCTTGCCTCGCATGTGTGAGGCCCCGGGTTCGATCCTCAGCACCACATACAAAGCAATAAAATAAAGACATTGTGTCCATCCACAACTAAAAAAATATTAAAAAAAAAATATGCTAGAGGTCAACATTATGGGCTCATGAAACATGTATAAAACAAGTAACTGGAAGCTCACATTACAAAAGAATCCAGGGTTTCTGAAAGTATACCTGGGGTGGACTTCATGGTCTCAATGATCACATCTGTCATTTCCCGGCGGCCAAGATGTTGATGAATGATTGTTGCTTTCTCCCCTGGTGACTTTCCTTCTAAATAGGCAACAGCTGAAGCAAGTGTTTTCTTTTTGATCTCCTCATCAGACATTTCCCCGGCTAAAAAACATATGAATGATTAATATCTGAACATAAAACAAGCTCCTCTCCATTCTCAATGTCCCAGTCAATAGGTTTCCCTTGTTTCTCTGCTGCTCTCTCCTAAGAAGATGCCTTTGCAGTATCCATCTCACTCACCTCTGGGACTAATGAAGTACCTCAAATAGTCAATAAGCTACCAGTACAATAAACTTAGAAATGAATGGTTGTTCTGGAAAAATGAGGCACTTTAATATAAACCAACAAGTATCAATTTTAAAGAAGGTTCAATAGTGATCATGTCTAGATGAAGTAACATATTAGTAACACTGGTTAAACTGACTCTGGTTAGGGCTTAAAATGAATGTAAAGTCCATTAATAAAGAGTATTTCAAGCCAGGCGCGGTGGCGCAAGCCTGTAATCCCAGCACTTAGGGAGGCTGAGACAGGAGAATCATGAGTTCAAAGCCGGCCTCAGCAACGGCGAGGTGCTAAGCAACTCAGTGAGACCCTGTCTCTACATAAAAACAAAATAGGGCTGGGAGTGTGGCTCAGTGGTCAAGTGCCCCTGAATTCGATCTCCAGTACCAAAAAAAAAAAAAAAAAAGAGTATTTCAAAATCTTTAGAGGTTCTTTTTTTTTTTTGGTGGTACTAGGGATTGAACTTACACCCTTGCACATGGTAGGCAGGCACTCTGCCACTGAGCTACATCTTTATTCCTCCCCTCTTTTAAATTTTGAGACAAGTTCTCACTAAGTTACCCAGGCTGGCCTGAAACTTGTAATCCTGTCTCAGCCTCCCCAGTTGCTGGGATCACAGGCATGTGCCACTGCACTGGGCTAGAGATCTCTTCTTAAACATTCTGGGTTACTGTCATGCTACGGATCAAAGCCTGTAAATCTATTATTTCTATCTTAAATCAATGAAACATATAAAATGGAAAAGGAATTCAGGAAACTTGACTAAAATAAGCTCTGTGAGGGCAGGGACCAGGCTTATCTTACCCATCACTATATTTCTAGCATTTATACTTTGTGTCTAGCACACAAGGAGAGTTCTCTAAATATATGTTGAATAAACAACTACACAACTGACTCGTAGTGTCTATGTGTGGCTAATATCAATTTGATTGGCTTTCAGAACTAAGGGGTTATCTTTAGCCTTCAGTAGAAGGTGCCAGCCTCGCATAAGGAGGCGAGTACCACCAAAAAGATAGATTAATTAAAATAAAAAAATAAATGATCCCATAACCTTGAATTAAACCAGCCTGGGCAACATACTGAAACCCTGTCTCAAAAAAAAAAAAAAAAAAAAAATCACAGTCTTTAATTTGCAGCTCCAAAGTTGAGATATTCAGGAAAGTTTCCAGTGAGGACTTGCCCTAGTCCGCACTTATCACAGTTATAATCCCACATTTATTCTTTCTTTATTTAATTCATCTGTCTCTCCCATGGAACTGCCAGTGCATTTTAGCAGAGACCATTATCTGATTCTGCTCCAAACTTAAGCTCCAGCCATTACTGAGCACTTAATAAATATCTCTTGAATGAATGTTATTAGGTGATCTTGTGAAGACCCAGGAACAGAGTCATAGCTGCATTTCCCACTAAGATGGCATGTGCTGGTGATGAAGGGCTCATTCTTAAGTCTAGCTCTGAGGGTTGGAATCCCAGTGTCACCACTTACATGTAATCTTTGGCAAATCATTTAATCACCGGACCTCAGTTTCCTTGTAAAAGGTGCAAACTATCCATCTGCCTTAAGATTGTTGCCGAGGTCATTAAAGAAGAGAATGCACACAGGTTTTCAGTGCAGCGCTTGGATATAGGAATGCTCAAATTTTATTTCTTAAAATTATCGTCATGAGGCACCTCAGTGAAAAGGAACCGTTTAATTAAACCAGGGACCATCAGAGTCGTTGGGGACCCAGTCCCTACTTGCACACAGCCTGGAGGAAGGCAAGTGGGAGAAACATATAACTCGACTTAGGAAGGGCCGAGAGGGAGTCGCGCCAGGTGAAGGCACGGGGAGGAAGGGCCCAGGAAGGATTTCACATTTAGAGATGACATCTGGGAAGGCCTCCTAAGGATGAATGGAATGAGAGGGTCCCAACCACCTCTCGCTTCTGCCTCAGGCAGAAGTCGTCGCCGCGGCCTGTCCCCGGGTCCATGCTTCGGGAAAGTGAACCCCGGGGCCCCGTCGCGGCTACAAGGAAGGCGGCGCGGCACTGGGACTCACCCGCGGCGCTGAAGCCGAAGCCGGCGGGAACGGGTGAGTGTTCCGCGAGCTCCAGTCGGATGACAACCAGTGACACACTCATAGGGCAGGCGCTGGCCGGCGAGAGCTCCGGCGGGCTCGGACCAGGCTGGGAGGCGAACGGAGAGGCCGAGCGGCCCGGGGCCGGCAGCGCCGCCGCTGCCTCAGCAGCACCAGTCCCTCGCGCAGCCTTCGGAGCCACAACAACCTGCACTTCCGCCTCTCGGCCGCCGTCGCTGACCCGCGGGGTCGCGCGTGCGCACACGAGCGCACGCTCTGATTGGGCGAGGCGGCGTGGGGGTGGGCCTAAGTGGTTCCGGCCTGGAGGTCTGGGAAGTCGGAGAGGAAGGACAACCTACCGTTTGCGGGCTTCGCACTCCGAGAGGCCAAGCGGTGGGTTTGCGCCCAGGCCCCGATTAACCTCTGCCGATTTACCGAAAGGCCTTGTCCTCAGCCCATCTTGGCTGGCGACGTAGGGTGCCGGGCTCCGCGAGAGCTCGAATTGAAACCCGCACTAATGCTGAGGGCTTTTGCATTTGACCCCTTGCTCTAACCCCAGGAAGAGTTGCTTTGTGTCAGGCCCAATTTACAGATCGGTACGCTAAGGCGCAGAGAGGGGAAGTTGCTTCTCTGAGAGCTCAAGGAGACTCGATTGCAGGGTTTCTGACTCTATTATGGTGAGGCGATGGGCTGGGTCAGAGAGCACAGTGCTGGAGATAGATCAAGCCCCTACCTCCACCTCAGTACTTACCTTACTTCGCAGATGTTTTCAGAAAACCTAGACACTGTTGCGGGTACTCGGGATACACTGGTGAATGGAGTAAACACAGTGTCTACTTATGCAATTGACCTTCATCACTAGTTGTGTGATCTTTGAACTAGTCATTGTAGAAAGTTGGGGTAATATCCTTCAGTGGTTGTGAGGATGGAATGAAATGATGTGTATGGAGATAATGGTAGTGTTCTTTCTAGTATGTCAGACTGCTCTTAGCACATAGATATCGACATTACAATTGATGCATATATGGCTTATATATGACAGGATAGAAAATGTGTCACAATACATCCTGGACATGTCTAGGTATATGTATATATGTATAACACGACCACATGATATATCCATATATATAACTTGTGCCTACACCCTATGAAATATGTCACATACCCTCTTTATATCAGGGTTTCTCAGCTTCTGCACTTTTTTTTTTAAAGAGGTCAGAATTCATTTTTTAGACCTTTATTGTATTTATTTGTATGTAGTGCTGAGAATCGAACCCAGTGCCTCACACATGCTAGGCAAGCGCACTGCTACTGAGCCACAACCCCAGCCCAGTTTCTGCACTTTTGACATTTTGGGTTCTTTAAGAGTGTGTATATGTGTATCCTGCTCATTGTAGGATGTTTGGAAGCATCCCTGGCCTGGTCCACTAGATGCCAGTAGCACTCTTCCACAGTGGTGATCACCAGAAATGTGTCCAGATATTGCCAAATGTTTCCTTGGGGCCACAATCACCCTCTATTGAAAATCACTAGTTTATACGAACATGCTTAAGCCATACACACATAGTATGAACATATAACATGAGACTTTATGTGAACTTTTTTTGGATGTTATAGTACTAGGTAACTTTTTTTTTTTTTTTGGTGGTTTTGGGAATTGAACCCAGGGCCTTGCACATGCAAAAGCATGCACTTTACTACTGAGGCACACCCCGCCCTGGCCTAGGTAATAGATAACATTTAATGGTGGGCCAGATACTAATGAGTGTTTACAAATTTTATCTAATGCAAAAATAAATTTGTGAGATAGTTACTGTAATTTCCCTCATTTTACAGAGGAGGAACCTGAGGCTCTGAGAGAGTAAAGTGTCCAGGATCCCACACTTAGTAAGTGGCAGAGCTAGAATTTGAATGAAAGATGCAATACAAGAGCCCACACTTAATCTCTTTACTAAGCCATTGCCTTGATGTGTAACAACACGCACTGTGTGCCTATTTACAAAAACAATTTAAGTAGTAAACCTATACTATGCTAACCTCAGAGAAACACAGTGAGTAGCAAGGAGAAGACAAATATTCCTTGTGGTTTATAAGATGCCAGTTCCTGAGAGCTAGAATTTTCAGCCAGAAATGGTCAAGTTGAATACATTATAGTTCTTTTTTTTGGTACTAGAGATTGAACTCAGGGGCACTCAACCACTGAGCCACATCCCCAGCTCTATTTTGTATTTTATTTAGAGACAGGGTCTTACTGAGTTGCTTAGCACCTCGCTGTTGCTGAGGCTGGCTTTGAACTCGTGATCCTCCTGTCTCAGCCTCCCAGGCCGCTGGGATTACGAGCGGGTGCCACCATGCCCGGCACACTATAGTTATTTGTGACTGCCAACCACTAAGACTGTCCCCAGCTTTTCCCTATTTTCTGATATATTCAGTTTATGCATGTCCACTTTGTGCAGTTGTGCCAGGGCAGTGGGGTAGGTTGTTAATAGGCAAAAGAAAGGGCCCAGAAATAGCATGTGAGACATATGAATTATTGGGGAAAATGTAGAAGAACACCTCATGGTGTTCTGTCCAATGACAGCCAGCTGGACAAGTGACATGTATCCTTTCCACAGTGTCCTCAGTTCCATGCCAGTTGCTACTGAGCAGGGTTTTATATGTTAGGCTGCAGAAGCAGTGATATCATTGGCAATAGCTTACTTAGTTTGCTTGTATCACCACCATCCCAAGGGGCAGATGTCCTGGTATACAGGAAAGAAAGTGGCTTTCTACAGATAACACTAACCTTCCCTAGTTCCCAGTGGATGTGAGAGAAAGCTAGTGTCCTTCAAGGTTATATGTATTTGGACTTTCCAGTTGAGGCTTGCTTTCATGGTTCTCTTAACTTGGCTGAGTTTTTGGGAATAGAAAGGGTGCATTCAGGGACATGGTGTTTTTACTGTTCCCTTTTCTTTAAAGATGATATAATGCATCCTTCTAACTCATTTATATAAGCATCTGTTCTGTGTCTAGAAACTGTTCGAGGCCCCAGGAGATGGATGTACACAAAAATGAATAGAATACTCCTTGCCTTAAGGGAGCTTACAATGATAGGAACAGATGGACATGAAAACAATTCCTGAAAAATGGAATAAGTGTTCTACTAAAGTATGGAGAAGGAGCAAGGGGAAGGGAAAATGTCACAGTCTTCTTGGAAAAAGATAAAAGCTTTTATAAGGAGATAAATCCAAAGCTGTGACGAATAAACAAATGGAAATTCCGGGACATGGCAAGGCCTGGAGGGACGAGAATTTAACAGCACTTTTTGCTCTGAAGAGAGCATTGTTGGCAAGTGACTAGAACAGAACTGTCATCTGAGGGCGGAGGAATAAGCAAGCTGCCTGTGGGAGAATCGCCCACACATCCATTAGCAGGAGAGCGCAGAGGACAGTGACTTCAGTTAGGATTATTAAAGTTGGCCCTTCAGGATCCAAAGACACTTTTCATCTCTCTTCAGCCCTTGCACAAGACATGTTTACATTTTTATGAGCCTATAAATAAATTTCTCTTTCTATCAAAAACTTTGGCATTGGCATAGAAACATAAGTAAAATAAAAAATGTGGAGATCAATCTTAAAGTTTTTTTTATTCTGAAAATTACTCCAAATTCAGCAAATTTCCAATTGCCCAAGAAACACATTATATCATTTTCAAGATTTACCGTTTATGATTCCTTTCTTTAGATACTTTTGTAGGTTTTTTTTTTTTTTTTTTATAGATGGACACAAGGTCTTTATTTTATTGCTTTGTATGTGGTGCCGAGGATCGAACCCAGGGCCTCACGCATGCAAGGCAAGCGCTCTACCGCTGAGCTACAATCCCAGCCCACTTTTGTAGGTTTTTAAAAAAATTTTCAGTTGTAGATGGACTCAATACCTTTATTTTATTTATGTGGTACTGAGGATCGATCCAGTGCCCCACTCATGTGAGACAAGTGCTCTACCCCAGCCACAACCCCAGCCTTTACATAGGTTATTGAGTCTTTAAGGAAGCACTGAAGTGAATCCCATAAATTGTGAGTTGTTTTGCCAACCTGATTTGTGCTAACCTGATTTTTTTTTTTTTAGTTGTAGATGGATGCAATATCTTTATTTTATTTATTTATTTTTTATGTGCTGCTGAGGATCGAACCCAGTAACTCACACATGTGAGGCAAGCGCTCTACCACTGAGCCACAGCCCCAGCCCTATGCTAACCTGATTTTTAAAAAACTGTTTTTTGGTGTGTGTGTGGACTAGCGGTCAAACCCCAGGCCTTCTGTGTGTTATGCATACTCTTTACCACTAAACCACATCCCCAGACACTGGCCGCCTTTTTGAGATGGGGTCTCTGTGCTGCCCAGGCTAACTCAAACTTCTACACTAAAATGATCCTTCTGCCTCAGCCTCTTGAATATGTGGAACTATAAGTGAGTGCAACCCACCCTGCTGGAAAGCCTTGTATTTGTGGCGGTATTGGGGATGGAGCCCAGGTTTCAAGCATACCAGGAAGCACTCTATCACTGAGTTATAGCCCCAGCCCTTTTTATTTTTTTCTTTTGAGATAGGATCTTGCTAAGTTGTCTGGGCTGGCCTTAAACTTGAAATATTACTGCCTCAGCCTCCTGAGTTGCTGGAATTGTAGGTGTGTGCCACCATGATGAGCCAGAAAAGCTTTTCAACTATAGAAAGCACATAAAAAGTGTGATGATCTTGAAGAGAAAAATAAAAATTCTCCTAGTTCGTTCAGGTTTTTTCCCCCCGGCTTTATATTTCAAACTTACAGAAAATTTGAAAGAAAGGACAATGATCTTCCATGTATTTTTAAATCTAGATTCACCATTTACATTAATATCAGTTGATGTGCATATAGGAATATACTCATGTATGGTGTATGTGTAGGGGGGGTTCTTGAACCATTGTGTGCAGGGGCACGGTTTTGTGTGTGTGTGCACATGCTAGGGATGGAACCTAGTGCCTCGTGTATGCTAAGTCAGCTCCCCACCACTGAGCTCTTCCCTGAACCTTTTAAAGGTGATTTTAGAAAAGAGGCAACGGGGAATCATAAGGAGGCTAAGGCGGTGATCTGTATGAGATGATGATGATGTTTTGATGATGTGATGGCAACATCCTAAGTAGTAGGAGGAGCGAGGTACAGGATGTCTTGGAAAAATACAGGAAAGACAGGTAAACCACAACCCAAGGAACCATTTGGAATTAGCCAGGTAACTGGTGCCAAGTGTTCCAGCTCAAAGGAGCAGCATGTGTGAAGACAGAAGATAGGAGGGAATGTAGTATGTTTAAGGAAACTGCACATAAATTTTTTTTTTGTACTGGAAATTGAACTCAGGGGCACTCGACCAGTGAGCCACATCCCCAGCCCTATTTTGTGTTTTATGTAGAGACAGGGTCTCACTGAGTTGCTTAGCGCCTCGCTATTGCTTTGAACTCGCAATTCTCCTGTCTCAGCCTCCCCAGGTGCTGGGATTACAGGCATGAGCCATCGTGTCTGGCTGGAAACTGCACAAAGATTCTTGTGTTGGCATCTTCCTGGTTGAGGTGAAACAACAAGGTGAGTTGAATTGCTGCAGATGGGGGTGGGAGGGGAAGCAGACTTAGGGGCCTTTAAAACCAGGTTCAGGAGCTGAGAGTTTATCTTAAGGACAATAGGGAGCCATTGAAGGTTTTAAATGGGGTTAAGATGTGATCAGATCTATAGTTCTGAAAGATTATTTTATCTGACAAATGAAGAATGGATTGGAAAGAGGTTTGAAAAGAGGCAGGGGGACCAGTTAAGATCCATGGACAGGAATGACATGATGAGAAAGGGAAGGCATAGAATTGACAATGTCAGAGCAGCTGGAGTTGCTGTGGCTAAGTTGAGATGGGAGGAATTCAGGGCTGAATCCCACTTTTTTTTTTTTTTAAATATGTATTTTTTTAGTTATAGGTGGACAGAATATCTTTATTTTATTTTTATGTGGTGCTGAGGATTGAACCCAGTTCCTCACGTGTGCTAGGCGAGCACGCTACCACTGCGCCACAACCCCAGCCCCTGAATCCCACTTTTTAGCTTGGGCAGCTGGGTGGGTGATGGAGCCCTTTGGTGGGCAGTCAGGGAGGGAGGAGACACTGAGGTCAATTACGGATGTGATTTGAGGCACTTATTGATCAATTGGTGATGTCTAGTTGGCGTTCCTAAGCTCCAGGGCAGGGGCCTGCTTGGAAGTAGTGAGGTCAAGCTATGCTCTGTGCCTTCTTCCCACACAGCCTGAGCTCAACATGTGCATAAGGAGCCTTTTCCTGTCATCCTCTCTCCGTTGGGCATGGAGAGCAGCTTTCATGAAGCCCATGCAGTGCAGGCTGCAAGGAACCCACCGATGGACACATTCTGGGGGCAGCGCCTACAGAGCAGTGATTTTTGACATGGGCGGAGTTCTCATTCCTTCTCCAGCCAATGTGGCTGCAGGTGAGCTTTTCATTCTTTTTCATGTGGGGGCCGAAGAATGTATGGGAGATGAAGAACATCTGGAAAGCAGCCTATCCCAGAGGGCCTGCGCTAGCCCTTGAATCAAATTCCAAGCACTACTTAGTGGCTGAGTGTCTTAGGCAAATTGTTCAACTTCTCTTAGTTTTCTCATCATTAAATTCAGATTAATGATAGTACCTACCTCTTCGAGGTTTGGAGAAGGGTTAAATGAAATAATCCACTGGTTTAGCACAGAGTGCTCAGCTTAACCCTTGTTCTCAGTAAACAGCCAGCTGCCGTGGTTACTGTGGTTGTGATTAGAATTTAAGTACCTTTCCCTGGGAACAGAACTGCTTCTGAAATTTTGTGATGCTGAATGAAATTCCCCCATTCCCAACCTTCCTTTCTTCTCCCTCCCTCTAAACCTGCGTCTGAACTTACACTGTTAAACTTCTGTTTATCAAGCCCTCCCTGGTTTTCTTTCTTTCTCCTCTCTGTTCAACTTACATTAATTAGTTCAGTTTTGGTTTCAAGTTTTAGAAATCCTAACAAAACAGGAATGGAAACTAGAAGTTTTCTTTCTTTTCTTTCTTCTTCTTCTTTTTTTTTTTTTTCCTCACTAAAGCCCAGATATACGGTCTGGGGCTAGGATGCAGCTCTGTAGCATCAGGAACACTGGCACTTGCTCTTACTCTCTCACTGTGTGTGTGTGTGTGTGGTACTGAGGATGAACCCATGTCCTTGCACATGTTAGGCAAGTGCTCCACCACTGAGCCACACTCCCAGTCCAATTTGGCTCTTTGTATCATGCTGTTCTTTTTTTTTTTTTTTAACTTTTTTAGTTGTAAATGAACACAATATCTTTTTTTTTTTTAAATATTTATTTTTTTAGTTGTAGATGGACAGAATATCTTTATTTTATTTTTATGTGGTGCTGAGGATCGAACCCAGTGCCTCACGCGTGCTAGGCGAACACGCTACCACTGCGCCATAACCCCAGCCCCTGAACACAATATCTTTATTTATGTTTTTTATGTGGTGCTGAGGATCGAACCCAGTGCCTCACGCATGTAAGGCAAGTGCTCTATCACTGAGCCACAATCCCAGCCCCTCATGCTGTTCTTTTGAATATTAATTTCCTAAACTGCTTAGATTGCCTTGAATTTGTGATTCTCTTGCCTCAGCCTCCCAAGTAGCTGGTATTATATGTGTGTGCCACCATGCCTAACTTTGTGTGTGTGTGGTGCTAGGGCTTGACCCCAAGGCTTTTCACATGCTAGGCAAGTGCTCTGTAATTCATCCACTGCCCTAGCTCAAATATCACACTCTTAAACCAAGTATGGTGGCACACACCTGTAATCCCAGTGGCTTGGAAGGCTGAGGCAGGAAGATCACAAGTTCGAGGCCAGCCTCAGCAACTTAAGGCTCTAAGCAACTTAGTGAGTCCCTGTCTCAAAATAAAAATAAAAAGTCAGGGCTGAGGTTGTAGCTCAGTGGTAGAGTGCTTGCCTAGCACATGTGAGGTACCAAAAAAAAAAAAAAAGTTTTAATAACTGACAATTGACTAGAAGGACTGAAACTAGGTAGTAGTGTGGCTCTGGGGAATTAGACAGTTATCATATGCAAAGAAGTCAGATCTTATTTTTGTGATGTGCAAAATAGGAATTTAATTTAATAATTTTTTATATTGAAACTCAGTTATGTCATTCTTATTTATTGAATTCTTAGTGCTAAAAGAGAATAAAATACAAAGGAAACTTCCTTCTGCCATTTCCACTCTTCCCCAGTAGGTTCTTGCCTTCTGTGGTTATCATTGTGAACATTTTCTTATTTATTCGTTAAAATATTGCATGTGTGGGCTGGGGTTATGGTGCAGTGGTAGCATGCTCGCCTAGCACGCGGGAGGCACTGGGTTCGATCCTCAGCACCACATAAAAGTAAAATAAAGATATTGTGTCCAGGGCTTGGATTGTAGCTCAGCGGTAGGACGCTTGCCCCACATGCGTAGGGCCCTGGGTTCAATCCTCAGCACCACATACAAAGCAATAAAAAAAATAAAGACATTGTGTCCATCTACAACTAAAAAAATATTAAAAAAAAAAAGATATTGTGTCCACCTATAACTAAAAAATAAATATTAAAAAAAAATATTGCATGTGTATATCTAGCTACACATTGACATATAAGTGTGTGTATGAAACATGTATATGTGCACACATGCATTGGCTCATGTTCTATAGACTTTTCTGTACTTCCTTTCTTATAGTAGTTATTTTACCAATTTTTTTCTTTCTTCCTTCCTTTCTTCCTTTTTTTAGTGGTGCTGAGGATCAAACCAGGACCTCACTCATGCTAAGCACATACACTATCACTGAACCACAGCCCCAGCCTTTTCCAGCTTTTTCATGTCAGTAGGCATAGGTCTCGTTCAAGGGTTAGCAAACTTTTTCTATACAGGGCTGTATAGGCTTTGCATTTTGTGAGCCATACTGTCTGTGTCATAACTATTCAACTTTACAATAGTGAGAAAACATCACTAGACAATAGTAAAGGAATAAGTGTGCTTGTGTTCCAATAAAACTTTATTTACAGAAACAGGAGGGCTGAGAGTGTAGCTTAGGAGTAGAGCGCTTACCTAACGTGCATAAGGTTCTGGGTCCAATCCCCAGCACCACAGTAAACAGAAAACAAACAAACAAAAAAATGAGCAGGAGATAGATTTGGGCCACAAGACCTATTTGTTGACCCTTAGTCTAGTTTATACATTTTAACATCTCACACATACCATGTGGTATTCCTTAGGTGGATTTACCCTAATTAATTTCATAAGCCCTTTATTAATATGCATTTAACATTCCAGTTCTTTTTTATTACAAGCAGTTCTGCACAAACAGCCTTGTTAACATTGAATATTTTTGTAGATATATCTGGAAGAAATTCCTAGAAGTGAAATTACTATATTGAATGTAGGCACATTTAAAATATTGGCAGAAATTGCCAAATTGCTCTCCAGAGAGGTTATGCTTGTTTATGCTGTGCCAGCAGTATATGAGGGTGCTGACTTCCCCACACACTTGCCAAACCTGGGACTGTGAATAAGGCCATACACTTTAGCTCTAAAATTACAGAAATATTTTTGGATTGAGTATTTGTTGTTGTTGTTTTGCTTTGTTTTGTACTGGGGATTGAACCCAGGGGTGCTTTACCACTGAGCTATATCCCCAACCCTTTTTATTTTGAAACAAGGTCTGGCTAAGTTGCCCAGGCTGACCTGGAACTTGTGATCCTCCTGCCTCAGCCTCCCAAGTTGCTGGGAGTACAGGCATGTACCACCACATCTGGATCTAGATTGAGTTTTTAAAGTCTTAGTGTTCTCAAAAGACACACACAATATTGTTATCATTGGTTATTTCTGAAATAAGATTGCTTGTCATTTTACTTTTTTCTTTGCAATATTAGGGATTGAACCCAGGGGTACTTTACCACTGAGCTATGTCCCCAGCTCTTTTTTTAATTTTGGGACAGGATTGTGCCAGGTTGCTCAAGCTGTCCCTGAATTTTCAATCCTCCTTACTTTGCTTCCCAAGCTGCTGAGAGGTTTGTGCCATTGTGCTCCACTCTTTTAATTTTATACCTTTTTATATTGTCTCGGATATTTTTAAAGCACAAGTACTACTTTATCAGAAGACAACAGTGTCTTCATTTCAAAATATACATATTGCCCCCAGAAACTGTATTACTTAGAAATAAAAAACCTCATACAAGAAAAAACAACCCTTATTCAAATGTTCCCAGTACTGCACAAATGCTGATACATGTGTTCACTGCCTTTCCTCTTTGTGAACAGAAATTTTCTTATTTATTCCACAAAGACAGCTTCCCCCAAGTGCCTGATTCAGTGTACCAGCTACATTGCCATAAAGAATTACTGTAGGGCTGGGGTTGTGGCTCAGTGGCAGAGTGCTTGCCTAGCATGTGTGAGGTACTGGGTTTGTTTTTCGGTACTGCATATAAATAAATAAATAAAATAAAGGTCCATCAACAATTAAAAATATATTTAAGAAAAAAAAAGAATTACTGTGGCTTACAAAATGAAGAGTTTGGTTTGGGATGCTGTCTAATCTGGTTTGTACTTCTTTTTTTTTTTTTTAATATTTATTTTTTAGCTGTAGGTGAACAGAATGTCTTTATTTTATTTTTATGTGGTGCTGAGGATCAAACCCAGTGCCTCACGCGTGCTAGGCGGGCACGCTACCACTGCACCATAACCTCAGCCCTGGTTTGTACTTTAGTATGTGCTAGGACCAGGCAAATAACCTAATGTGTATGGTCGAACCAATAAGAGACCAAAGAAGAAAATCCATGTTGTGTTCAGTCATCTCAAGCAAGTGGTAAGGACCTGAGGCTCAGCAGCAGTGTGCTATCATACAAATTAGTATCTCTTCCTTCAAAAGTCCAAGGTTTTATTTGTTTGGTGCTGGTTTCAACCCAGGGCCTCATGCATGCTAGGCAAGGGATCTACCACTGAGTATATCCCCAGCCATCTAAGGTTGAGGTTTTTGCATTTTGTGTATTTTCTCTAAATTGCAGATAACATCTACAGAAGCATCACAGTGATACCATAGGAACTGGTATGGTAATTCTCCTGAGCTCCAGCCATTGTTCAGTGTATTTCACTGTTGCATATTCTGTTTACAGAATGGGAGATACAGAATCATATTCCTTCTGGAACTATATTAAAAGCTTTGACCAAAGGTGGAGAAAATGGACCCTGGATGAGATTTATGAGAGGAGAGATAACAACAGAGGATTTCTTACAAGAATTTGGGAGACTTTTCTCTGAAATAGTAAGTGGAAAATATACCTACATTTCTATTTTATTATTTTTACCTTGAAGGGCAACTGGCAATATTCATCCATAACTTGATGAAACTAAAAATGAAGTGAAAACCTGATAACCCATCATGTTTTTAAGCTACTTAGTCTGTCCCTAGGTACTTGATTTTAGCTTCATATATGAATAAGTAAAAATATTTTTTACGGTAAACCCCTCCAGCAGATATTGAAACAGGAGCCATCACATAATGGCTTTGATCCAAAAGCTTATTAGAATGATAATAATATTGACCATTTTCTGTGTGCTGAGCTTTGTCCTAAGCTTTTTATTTACATGAAGTCATGTAACTTTCACAGCAGCTCTACTAAAATATAATAGTAAAGGCTGGGGCTGGGTTTGTGGCTCAGTGGCAGAACGCTTGCCTAGCATGTGTGAGGCACTGGGTTTGATCCTTAGCACCACATACAAAAAATAAGCAAATAAAATAAAGGCATGATTTCATCTATAACTACAAAAAATGTTAAAAAATATGTAAGAGCAGTTATGTGGCTGGATTGTGGTGAGCACATTAGTGCTCCTGAACTGGACATTTAGGGTGGCTAAAATGGCCAATTTTATGTTACACATATTTCCCACAATTTAAAAAATATACAAAAACTGAACCTTGTAAGCATTATGCTAATTAAAAGAGGCTAGTCAAAAAAGATGGCATGTTATTTGATTCCATTTATATGAGTGTCCCAAATACTCAAAGCTATAGAGAGAGCAGATTCGTGGTTTTCCAGGGCTAGGGAGATTGGGGGAACATGAGGAGTGATTGTTAACGAGTATGAGTTTTTCTTTAGGGTAATGAAATATTCTATGACTGATTGTGATGTTTATACCACTTTGTATATATGTTAAAAACCTTTGTCTTGGGCCTGGGGTTGTGGCTCAGTGGTAGAGCGCTTGCCTCGCATGTATGAAGTACTGAGTTCCATTCTCAGTACCACATAAAAATAAATAAATAAAATAAAGGTATTGTGTCCATCTACAACTAAAACAAAATTTTTTTTTAAACCCAAACCTTTGCCAGCCTCAGCAACGGTGAGGCACTAAGCAACTCAGTGAGACCCTGTCTCTACATAAAACACAAAATAGGGCTGGGGATGTGGCTCAGTGGTCGAGTGCCCCTGAGTTCAATCTCCAGTACAAAAAAAAAAAACAAACCCAAACCTTTGGCTTGTGAACTCTAGGTAGGCGCATTGTATGGTATGTTAATTATATTTTAATAAAGCTGTTAGATATATATAAAGTGTGTGTGTGTGTGTGATAGCAAACTGGCCTTTATAGATTTTGAAACGTGGTCAGAGTTTTCAAAATCCACATAGATTAAATTTTAAAACAATAAAATTTACCAGAAACTAAAGTTCATAATGATATGAATAATACAAATAATATGAATAATATAAATCATTAAGTGCCTTCTCCATCATGAAAAATAAATTACAGGACTTGGGGTATAGCTTGGTGGTAGAGTGCTTGCCTAGCACATGTGAGGCACTGGATTTGATCCTCAGCACTGCATAGAATTAAACAAATAAATAAATAAATAGAATATAGGCATTGAGTCCATCCATAACCAATTTTTTCTTTTGGGGGGGGGAGTACCGGAGATTTAACTCAGGGACACTTAACCACTGAGCCACATCCCCAGCCCTATCTTATATTTTATTTAGAGACAGGGTCTCACTGAGTTGCTTAGCACCTTGCTGTTGCTGAGGCTGGCTTTGAACTGATGATCCTCCTGTCTCAACCTCCTGAGCCATTGGGATTATAGGTGTGCGCCACGGTGCGTGGCTCAAAAAAAAAATTTTTTAAAAGTAAATAAATAGCATCTAACTGGCATGGTGGTACACTCCTGTAATCTATGCAAGTAAAGAGACTGAGGCAGGAGGATCACAAGTTCAAGGTCAGCCTCAGTAACTTAGCAAGACTCTGTCAGAATAAAAGTTAAAAAAGGGCTGAGGATGTGGTTCAGTGGTAGAGGGCACCTTAGTTCAATCCCTAGTACTATAAATACATACGTACATACATAAATACTTTTTTTTGTGGGGCGTGGTACTTGGGATTGAACTCAGGGCACTTGACCACTGAGCCACAAACCCGGCCCTGTTTTGAATTTAATTTAGAGACAGGTTCTCACTTGAGTTGCTTAGTACCTCGCTTTTGCTGAGGCTGGCTTTGAACTTGCAGTCCTGCCTCAGCCTCCTGAGCTGCTGCTTTACAGGTGTGCACCACTACATCCGGCTTATAAACACTTATAATACACATTCACTTATAGACAGGCATGGTGGCATGCAGAGGCTTAGGCAAGAGGATTGCTTTGAACCCAGGAGTTTGAGATCATCCTAGGCAACATACAAAGACGCTGTCTCAAAAAACCAAACTAAAACAAAACCAAAGAACACCACCATCAAAAACTCACATATAGAATTCCACAGAGGGGCTGAGGGATTTAATTCCTTCAGGTAGCAAGCAAATGGCCTGGGCTCTGACAACCAGGGAGCAGTAGAGGCCAGGAATCAGTATTTTTTCCTGTGGGTCATGCATGGTTCTCACAATTCCTGACCGCTGGTTCCCCTTCCTCTCTTGCTCATAGTCAAAGACCTCTGTGCCTGTAGACTCCTTTTTCTCTCTGCTGACAAGTAAGCAAGTGGCGAAGCCGTTCCCAGTGATGACCGAGGCCATCTCTCAGATTCGCTCAAAAGGCCTTCAGACTGCAATCTTGAGCAATAATTTTCGTCTTCACAATGAGGAAAGCTTTTTGCCGGTGGACCAGAAACAGTTTGATGTGGTAAGCCTGAGGATTCAAGCCAAGGGCAGTGCGGTCCGTGCTCTTGCTCAGGGTGCAGCACTGCATCCCCAATCTGAGTTAGGGCAGATGTAATAGGTCAAAACGGGGTTTCAAAAATTTCACTGTGTTCTTAGCAAGGCCAAATATTTGTGGAGTTTGAAGCCATAGTGCCAGGTGATGATGCACGCCTGTAATCCCAACGATTTGGGAGGCTGAGGCAGGAAGATTGTGAGTTTCAGGCCCACCTGGGCAACTTACTGAGCCCCTGTCTCAAAATCTAAAGTTAAAAGGCTGGAGATGTGACTTGTTGATAGAGTGCTCCTGGGTTCAATACCACAAAGAAGAAGAAACTTCTGCTTTAAAGATGCCCTTACGTTCTGAATTGGAAATTTAGACTGACTTTTACACAGGTATTTGTGTTCCCCCTCATATCTTTTTTTTTTTTTTTTTTTTTTTTTTTTTTTAAATATGTATTTATTTTTTTAGTTGTAGGTGGACAGAATATCTTTTTATTTTATTTTTATGTGGTGCTGAGGATCGAACACAGTGCCTCACGCGTGCTAGGCGAGCACGCCACCACTGCGCCATAACCCCAGCCCCAACCCCCCCCCCCTCATATCTTAATGGGTTCTTTGACCTCTTTTCTTCTTAGACCAACTATATTGTCCTCTGATTTTGTGATTTTAATTCCTAGACCAGCGCTGTCCAATAAAACTCAATTGCCTTCCCTGGCCTGATTTGCTCCCCTACTAAATTGCATGTGAGTTCCTCCATGCTAGTATCCCAGCCTTTAATGCTGTTACCTTGTTTTTTGGGGTCTTTTTTCTTTTCTTTTCTTTTCTTTTAGCCTTTTTTTTTTTTTCCAGGGCTGAGGACCGAACCCAGGGCCTTGCACGTGCTAGGCAAGCGCTCTGCCACTGAGCTAAATCCCCAACCCCCCTTTAATGCTTATGATATAATTTTAACATGTTTGGCTGTATTTGTTTTTTTAAATTTTGTTTTGTTTTGTTTTTTGCAGTGCTGGGGATTGAGCCAGGGCCTGTGTCTGCTAGGCAAGTGCTGTACCACTACACCATTTTTAAATTTTTATTTTCTGACAGGGTATCACTAGGTTACCCAGGCTGGCCTCAACCTTGTGATCCTACTGCCTCAGCGTCCTGCATAGCTGGGATTAGAGGCATGTGCCACTTTGTGTCTGGCTATAATTGTGTACCCTTTAAATCCTTATTTATGTCTTAAAAACCAACAGCAGCAATAACCCTCTTTAGAAACTCCAAAGTCCAGAGTGGCAGCAGGTCTTTCAGGGCCTTCCAGAGTTACAGTGCATCTGGAGGACCCTTCCCTCTGGCTCATTCTCCATGGATAACCCATGTCCGTGCCACAGAGAAGCATCTCACCAAATACCATGAGAACCATGGTAGGTTCTAGAACCCACTGGAGGAAATTTTGCTGATAATTTGAGTATTGTACATTTTACTGGCAGAGATCCTTTCTGTTTCTTTCTAGTCTTTTTTTTTAAATATTTTTTCAGTTGTCAATAAACTTTGTTTATATGTGGTGCTGAGAATTGAACCTAGTGACTCACACATGCTAGGCAAGCGCTGTACCAGTGAGCCCCAGCCCCAGCCCCTTCTTTCCATTCTTTTTTTTTTTTGGTACCAGGGATTAAACTCAGGGGCACTCGACCACTGAGCCACATCCCCAGCCCTATTTTGTGTTTTATGTAGAGACAGGGTCTCACTGAGTTGCTTAGCGCCTCGCCCTTGCTGAGGCTGGCTTTGAACTCGCGATTCTCCTGTCTCAGCCTCCCTAAGTGCTGGGATTACAGGCTTGAACCACCGTGCCTGGCTTCCTTCTTTCCATTCTTGTAATATGTTGGTTTGACTCTAGAAAGTAGTGTGTCCCCTCCCTCTAGTCTATTCCTCTGTGTACTTGTACCCTTCATTGGACCAGTTGAGATTAAAGATTTTCAACTCTGCCTTCCCGTCAGCATGGCATGGCATGGGACTTTGTAAAGACCCCGGTCCCTTTCCCTGGAGATTGTTTTTAGGTGTGTCAGTGTGAAACCTTAGCATGTTGTGTTTTTTTTGTTGTTTTTTTTTGATGCCAGGGATTGAACTGAGGGGCACCCAACCACTGAGCCCCATCCCCAGCCCCTATTTTGTGTTTTATGTAGAGTTGCTTACGGCCTTGCCGTTGCTGAGGCTGGCTTTGAATTCGCGATTCTCCTGTCTCAGCCTCCCAAAGTGTTGGGATAAAAGGTGTACACCAGTGCACCTGGCTTGGCATGTTTATGAAGTTTCACGGGAGATTCTGCTGTGCAGTTAGGGTGAGAAACCCTGAGATGTGGTGAGGGACTTTGGATTCTGTTCATGATTTTCTCCTGTCACATGGCGTCCAGTACTTTGGGTGAAATATACTTTTGGTGAAATTGTGAAATGCTGTGTATAACTGTAACATATGACATTAGCAGATGCCTTGTCATTTTGGAACTCACTCAAGTTTCAAAATAACCACTAAGATAGGTAATATGGCTATTATTGTTCCTATTTTACTGATAATTAAACTAAGGCCATTTAGTTGTAAAGGCTACAGTGAAGAACTTTGGTTTCCTGAGTTTGGCCCCCAGGTGGTAACTCAGAATTTCACAATTACTCAGCTTAACAAGGCAATGTCATTTCAATATCTTAACACCCTTAAGTTGTTCTAATGCATCTCAACTGTCTCCCTTCTGCTCTTTCTCAAAAAATATACCAGTGTGCTTGTAGGAGCTGTACCTTTAGGGCCATTCCTCTCTCCTGTCCCCACCTCAGGTGGTGGAATCCTGCTTGGAAGGTGTCTGTAAGCCAGACCCCAGGATATACCAGCTGTGCTTGGCACGGCTCGGCCTGCAGCCTTCTGAGTCCATCTTTCTTGATGATCTGGGGCAAAATCTAAAAGCAGCTTCCAGCCTCGGTATTCACACCATTAAGGTAAGCATCATTATTTTTTGAACCCCATATGTGCACCAAGAATTAGTGCAAGCATTTTATGCCATCTTTTTATACTTGCATAAGAGCTTTCCATAGTGGCTTCAGACTTCCCCCATATTTCCAGAGTCATCATTTTTTTAAATCAGCTAGTAATCTATATAACTAGTTGCTTATATTGTCAGTGGGGAGCAAGACAGACATGTACAAGGAAGACAGTTTGAGCACAGAGATGTGAAGGAGGTGCAGGGCAAGCTAGGACATCTGGGGTGGTGTTCATACTGTCTGAGTGATCTTTTCTAGTTGGGGGGCTGACAGTTACTGGCCACATGAGTCACCCCAGGTCATGACTGTGAAACATAGAAGCCATATGAGAGTGGGGGACAGACCAGCTTTCTACATTTAATTTTCATGATGAAGCTGAGGCAGGGACACAGCATATGTCACAGCCATAGTCCTCTGTCCTCTTGGCACAAGTAGTCTGTGCCAAGTCAATTCCTGGTACCCATCCTGCCCGCCTCCCAAAAAAAAGAAAGTTCAAGGTAGAGCTGGGTATGGTGGTACATGCCTGTAATCCCAAAGACTCGGAAGCTGAGGCAGGAGGATCGCAAATTCAAAGTCAGACTTAGCAACTTGGTGAGAACTTGTCTCAAAATAAGAAAAATTGGGGGAGGAGTGTACCCGGGATTGAACTCAGGGGCACTCAACCACTGAGCCATATCCCCAGCCCTGTTTTGTATATTATTTAGAGACAGGGTCTCACTGAGTTGCTTAGTGCCTCGCTTTTTGCAGAGGCTGGCTTTGAACTCGGGATCCTCCTGCCTCAGCCTTCCAAGCTGCTGAGATTACAGGCATGTGCCACTATGCCCAGCTTCAAAATAAAAAATTTTAAAAAGGGCTGGGGTTGTAGCTCAGTGATTGAGTACCCCAAGTTCAATTTCCAACCACACACAAGAAAGAAATGAAATAAAAAAGAAGAACAAATAAGTACAATGTGGTTAGGAATTAAATGGAAGAGGAGACTCATTCTGGTTCCTTGTTAGCCAAACGTCCTGGCTCCAGAGCCTGCCTTAGAGAACTCCTTGGGTATTTCCCTCTGAAGAACTACCCTTGTAGGGGGCAGAGGAGAGGCAGGGTTGACACTAGCACATGGTGCTATTCTCTCTGAAACCAGGTTGATGACCCAGAGACTGCAGTGAGGGAGTTAGAAGCTCTCCTGGGATTTCCGTTGCGTGTGGGTATTCCCAACACTCGTCCTGTGAGGAAAACCATGGAAATTCCAAAAGATGCCTTGGAGAAGTACCTCAAGGGCTTGCTAGGGACCCACACCACAGGTACAGAAGGTTTTGTGTTTGGGTGACTCTACAAGACTGGGTTGTCAGTCGGGCTCTCACTTTCAAACCCTGATGAACGTGCCAGCAACACAGAAGCAATGTGGAGAAGACACCAGCCAAGTGGCCTGGCCTATCCATGTGCCACTTTCAGTTTTGCTTGGGTAGAAGCCCTGACTTCCTTTTGTGTGGATTCGCGGAAGTGCACTTGCGCCCTTGTCTTCCACCTGAGAGTTTCACACGGCAGCATTTGCCTGCCAGCAGCCAACAAGGAGTGGGGAGCTTGGGAGTACATATGTGCACAGAGGGTGTTCCTGTTGCTAATTTTTTGAAACAACAGCCTGTTTTGTGAAGGTGACTTAAAAGTTGCATGATTTGAAAAAGTGACAGGTTGACTCCACCTCTTCAAAAGCCTGTCTCTTGATCTTCACATTTCACCTTCAGCAAAACAGGAGCCTCATGGGCTTTTGAAGAAGTTTCCACTTGGTGATAAAATTTCACCTCACCCAGTGATCCTCAGAAAAGGCTTTTATTTGTGGAGTTCCATATCAGGCCAGCGATTGGATTCTTGGTAGTGTTTCCACAATGCTGAGGGGCCTGTCATGACCAGGCCAATTAACACAGACCAGCTCCCCTGCATGCCTCTCTCCTGACCAAGTGAAAGGAATCCATGTCCAGAGGTCCATCTTGCTGTCAAGCTAAGGGCTAATTAGGTTCACCTCCACTTAGAGCCTGTGAAGGAACCACAGAACTCATCTGGTGGGGTTGGAAAGTATATCTCCTGAAAGCAGCTTTGGCTAGAGGTGAAGGCCTCTGCCTAGATCCTTTCAGCTGTCACGTCAGTCAGATGTGGTTTGGCCAAGTACAGGCAAGGGACACACAAGGGCACTTTCCTTCTCAGGCCTAAAACATTCCATTTGCCAGATGGGTTGCCATGACTGCTTGCGGTTAATAAACAGGATTATAGTGCTTTTATTCAGGGGACAGAGTTGGCAAGAGGAGAAAATTGGACACCCATACAAAGTAAGAGAAGATTGTGGTGTCAAGTGAGTGGCCTTCGTCACACCTGTGGCCTATGATTCGGGAACCTCACTGGTAGGATGAGCCAGGGGCTAAGTTGCTGTGGTACCAGGGGGAGGTCATTTTCTTTCCTGCCTCCCGAAGAGGATATTCTAGATCCCTAATTCAGAACTTATTAGAAAGAAGAAATGTTTGAGCCACGTGCACACCTGTAATCCCAGGGGCTTGGTAGGTGGAGGCAGAAGGATGGCAAGTTCAAGGCCAGCCTTGGCAATTTAGCAAAGTCCTAAGCAACTTAGTGAGACCCTATCTCAAAAAAAAAAAAAAAAAAACTTAAAAAGGGCTGAGTATGGGGGCTGGGATTGTGGCGCAGTGGTAGCGTGCTCGCCTAGCATGCGTGAGGCACTGGGTTCGATCCTCAGCACCACATAAAAATAAAATAAAGATATTCTGTCCACCTGCAACTAAAAAAATAAATAAATATTTAAAAAAAAAAAAAAGGGCTGAGTATGTAGCCCAGTGGTAAAGTACCCCTGGGTTTAAATTCCAGTACCAAAAAAATTTTTTAAAAAAGGAAGAAAAGCAATATCTGTGCAGACCTGGCCTCCAGATCCAGTTGGAATGTTCTGTTTTCTATCTCACAGGCCCATTGGAGCTCCTTCAGTTTGATCACGGGCAGTCAAACCCGACGTACTACATCAGACTAGCCAGTCACCAGCTGGTTCTGAGGAAGAAGCCCCCAGGGACTCTCCTTCCATCTGCCCATGCAGTAGAGAGGGAGTTCAGGTAATTCTCAGGGCCAGGGTAGGGGTGGTGCCTATCTACCTGGTTGCACCATGCACACATTTAGCCCTAAGACACAGGTTAGCTTCCATTAGAGAGCCCTGAGACATTTACAACTGCTATTAGGAATCTCCACCTTATTTTGCACATGCCCTACTCAAGACCAATAGTCTTTTTTTTTTTAAATATTTTTTTGTTTGTAGATGGACACAATATCTTTATTTTATTTATTTTTATGTGGTGCTGAGGATCGAACCCAGTGCCTCACACATGTGAGGCAAGAACTCTACCACTGAGCTATAATCCCAGCCCCACAATAGTCTTTTTTAAAAAAATATTTTTTAGTTGTAGGTGGACACAATATCTTTATTTTATTTATTTATTTTTATGTGCTACTGAGGATCGAACCCAGTGCTTCATACATGCAAGGCGAGCACTCTACCACTGAGCCACAATCCCAGCCCCAAGACCAGAAGTCTTAAAATCAATACATTAAGCTGAGTGTGGTGGTACATGCCTGTAAGTAATCTCAGTTACTTGAGAGACTAAGGCAGGAGGACTAAAGGTTTGAGGCCAGGCTGTGCAACTTAATAAGACCCTGTCTCAAAATTAAAAAATAAAAAATAAAAGGTCTGGGAGTGTGGCTCAGTGGTGAGCACCCCTGGGTTTAATCTCTAGTACCAGGAGAAAATCAAAACATTAGTGGGCTGTAGCCCAAACAAGTGTGGCCATGAGCTGGTAACCATCAAGGCTGGATGATGGGTACGTGGGGCTCATTGTACAAGTTACTCTATTTTTTTTTCTGGACTGGGGATTGAACCAAGGGGTACTTTACCACTTAGCTACATCCCCAGGCCTTTCTGTTTTTAATTTTTATTTTGAGACAGGGTTTTGCTAAGTTGCCGAGGATCTTACTAAGTTGCCAAGATTGGCCTCAAACTTGTGGTTGTCCTGCTTTATCCTCCTAAATTGCTGGGATTATAGCCACCACACCCAGCCAGCTTTGTATATGCTTGAAATTTTCTAGTATCAAATGTTTGTGAAAAAAAAAGATACTACAACCCATCCTTAGTAAGATACATTGTATACAAAGAGGAACATTTAAACATCCAAGTTTGAAAAAAATCTAGTTCCAATTTTTTTTTAAGTATATTTTTAGTTGTAGATGGACATAATGTCTTTATTCTATTGCTTTGTATGTGGTGCTGAGGATTGAACCCAGGGCCTCACGCATGCGAGGCAAGCGCTCTACCGCTGAGCTACAATCCCAGCCCTAGTTCCAAATATTTTAAAGAATGAACACAAAGCCATGAATGAGTCTCTCGATTGACACTGTACTGGAAGGTTCCCTTCCTCCTCTTCTTCCTTTTCAATAACAGCCTGTTATGTTCTACAAAAGGAGAATCCTAGAGTCATAAAGTAGAATGTGATGTCATCTGTCTGATGATTATGAAGCCTTAGGGACTCCTCAGAGAAGAAAAGCTGTAGCTTTTTCTGAGCATTTATATAGATGTGCCCATCTAATAGCAGGTGTGTGTTTGTATACAGAAGCCGAAACTATAAAACCACTGCTCTCTTTTCTATGCATCCTTTGGTTAGAGAGTTTGTGTACTCTCTCTAACCAATCCCAGAGGTACCAGGGAACTTTGGAGTACTAAGATGACATTCAGAATATCCAGGCATGCTGGGTGTGGTAGCACATGCCTGTAATCTGAGCAGCTCAGGAGGATCCCAAGTTTAAAGCCAGCCTCAGCAACTTAGCAAGGCTCTAAGCAACCTAGTGAGACCCTGTATCAAAATAAAAAATAAAAAGGGCTGGGAATGTCTCTCAGTGGTTAAATGCCACTGGGTTCAATCCCCAGTACTTTAAGAAGAAAATCCAGACATGCATGGAATTTCCATTGCGTTAAAAATAAATGGTATTTGAAAATGAAACAATGTAGTACCTGCTTATAAAATGCCAACTGTAGATTTGAAGTATTTTGGAAAATAATATGACACAATTCATTAAAAGCCTTAGTGTATTCATACTTTAAGATTTAATAATTTCAGTTCTTGGGACCTAAAACACTAATTCTAAATTGGAAAGAAACTTTGTGTATGAATATTCTCACCGTAGTGTTGTTTATAATAAAAATTTGGAAATACCCTCAGAGTATAATAATCAGAAAATGATTATGTAAACCTCGGTATATCTACTTGTTTCTACAATAGTCATAGGAGTAGCTGACATTTGTTGAATGTTCAGTATTTACCAGGCACTATAAGCAATGCTTGGAATGTGTTAACTGAAAGCATTCTCACAACTCTGATTTGCTGCTATCATGATCCCCATTTTATATAGGTGAAAAAAGTGAGACTTAAAGAGGTAAATGGCATACTCACGGTGCACACTGTTAGAGGAGTGGTGGAGTCTGGCTGCGTAGCCAGGCACTGGGATTCCATAGCCCAATCTTTTAAAAAATTTTTATATGTTATTATTATTTATTTATTTGTGATGCTGGAATAGTTTACCACTAAGCTACATCCCCAGACCTTTGATTTTGAGACAGAATGTCACTGAGTTGTTGAGTCTTGCTAAGTTGCTGCGACTACCCTTGAAACTTGCAATACTCCTGCTTCAGCCTCCAGAGTAGCTGGGATTACAGGTATGTGCCATCACACCTGGCTCTATAATATTAGTGATTATGCTATTATTATACCCTATTAAATATGCTCATAATGATAGAAAAATGTATATGACAAAAGTTAGCAGAATAAAGATAGGTACAAGTCACAGGTATCATATTTTTTTAAAGACATGCATAGGAAAAAATACTGGAAATGAACACTTTAAAATGTCAATCATGGTCATGTCTGGGTAGCCTGTTAGTATTCTTCACTTGCACAGAACCCACTTAGCGTTACTTAAGCATAAAAAAAAAAAAAGGCCAGGGGGGATTATATGATAAAATGTTTGACTCTACCAACTGAGCTATATCCTCAGCCCCACTATTTCTTAAATCAGAAAAGTAATTTCAAGAAAATCTCAGCAGTTCTGCCACCAGTTGTGCTCATTTTTATTTGTTCTGCAGGATAATGAAAGCCCTTGCAAATGTGGGAGTGCCGGTCCCCAGAGTTCTTGACCTCTGTGAAGATTCAAGGTAAAGTTCAAATGTATTTTTGCCACTGCAAATCCAGACTACAGGAGAGAAAGCCCATTTACTAACTCAGATGCCAGTCTGTTAAATACAAAAAAAAAATTGGATCAGAGAGAAAAGAGACTATATAGCAGATTCCCTTAGAAGACCGGATCTTTAAGTTATCTTGAAAGAAAAAGACATGCCTGCTCTCATGGGGATTGGTAGCAAATATATTTTTTTTAGCTTTAAAAAATACATATCCGTCTTGTTTCATGTTGCTCTTTTTTAATTAAATTTTCATTGTGGTCTTTCCAATCTGTTTAAAACTGCGTTGTAACTTGCTTTTTGAGTCTCTTTCTTTCTTCTCAAGTTTTTTTATTTATTTATTTATTTATTTATTTTTTAGTTTTAGGTGGACAGAATATCTTTGTTTTTATGTGGTGCTGAGGATCGAACCCAGTGCCTCATGCATGCTAGGCGAGCACGCTACCACTGCGCCACAATCCCAGCCCCTCAAGTTTTACATTATAAAAAATTTGAAAAATACAGAAAATTTGGGAGGAGAAAAAATAGTGAGCAGCTATTCATACTTCATCTGTATTAAAACGTTGTTTAAATTTTCCACACTTGCTCTCTGTGTGTGGAGGTACACATGTATATGTGCATATGTATATATATTTTGTTTATTTGTATGTATATATATGGAATGACCTTTTTGTCTGAACCTTTGAAATAGTAGATAGTATGCATATCTTAAGAATAAAAATGCGGGGCTGGGATTGTAGCTCAGCGGTAGAGCACTTGCCTCGCATGCGTGAGGCCCTGGGTTCGATCCTTGGCACCACATACAAAGCAATGAAATAAAGACATTGTGTCCATCTATAACTAAAAAAATATTAAAAAAAAAAAAAAGAATAAAAATGCGGGCTGAGGTTGTGGTTCATTGGCAGAGCACTTGCATCACACGTGTGAGACACTGGGTTCGATCCTCAGCACCACATGAAAATAAACAAAAACAAAATAAAGACACTGTGTCCATGTATAACTAAAAAATATTTTTCTAAAAAAAGAATAAAAATGCTTCCTGGGCAGGGGTTGTGGCTTAGTGGCAGAGCACTTGCCTAGCATGTGTGAGGCACTGGGTTCAATCCTCAGCACCACATATAAATAAATAAAAGTCCATTGACAACTAAAAAAATATTTAAATAATGCTTCCTTTCCAACCATATCGCTATTACCAGAGCTAAGATAATGAACAGAGGAATCATTCATGAAGGGCTGGTCCCACGCCCTGAAGGCATCAAAATCTGAGGGCGTTCAAGTCCCTTGTGTGGAATGGCATGGCATTTGCATATGACCTTCACACGTCTTCTGTATGTTTTAACTCATCTCTAGGTTACATATGATATGTTGTTTTACATAGCACCTAACTATTTACATGGCACACTAGCCAGGGCTATGTAGATAGTTGTTACACTGTATTGTCTAGGGAACAATGACTATGGAAAAGTCTGTACATACTCAGTGTAGATGCATGGGGCTTTTTTGCAAATAATTTTGATCAGTAGTTTGTTGATTCCATTTATGCGAAACCCATAAGTCTAGAGAGATGGCTGTACTTCCGTATTATTTTGTATCTAGCCTGTGTTCAAATATCCTTAGTTATCTCATGGATATCTTCTATGACAGTTTTCCAAATCAGAACAAACACAATGTTGAAATTTTCAAAACTACTTTTTATAGTAGTGAACTGATTTTTAGTAATGATTAACAGATGGCTTGATGACATATCAGTGGGTTATTGCAATACTGTCAAGAAGTATATGTGCAGCCGGGAGCGGTGGCTCACGCTTGTAATCCCAGCACTTAGGGAGGCTGAGACAGGAGAATCGCGAGTTCAAAGCCAGCCTCAGCAACGGCGAGGCGCTAAGCAACTCAGTGAGACCCTGTCTCTACATAAAAACACAAAATAGGGCTGGGG
>CM053407.1:119768440-119821514 GCA_028644305.1 Xerus rutilus | reverse complement strand
GAAAATGGCTCTAGAGCATCACTCCCCATTTTTTTTTTAATATTTTTTTAGTTGTTGATGGATCTTTATTTTATTCATTTATTATTTGTATGTGGTGCTGAGGATCGAACCCAGTGCCTCACGCATGCAAGGCAAGCGCTCTACCACTGAGCCCTAGCCACAGCCCCACTCCCCAGTTTTTGTTTTGGTTTTTTAATAAGAGCCAACCAGAAACATTTATTGAAACAGAAGACCGCTGAATCTGGGGATGAACAGGCCTGACCCTCTGTTGGCATTTCCTTGCTAGCTGCCAGGTTTTCTTTGACTCTACTCCAGGGCCTTGGAAGTAACTGCATAGATTTTTCCCAGAAAGAATTCCTCAGCTTGGCTGGATGCGGTGGCACATGCCTATAATCCTAGTGGCTCTGGAGCTTGAGGCAGTAGGATCGCAAGTTCAAAGCCAGCCTCCCCAAAGGCAAGGCACTAAGCAACTCAGTGAGACCCTGTCTCTACATAAAACACAAAATAGGGCTGAGGATGTGGCTCAGTGGTCGAGTGCCCCTGAGTTCAATCCCTGGTATTGCCCCCCACCAAAAAATAAAAGAATTTCCAATTTTTTTTAGCCAGGCATGGTGATGCATGCCTGTAATTCCAGCTATTTAGGAGGATGAAGCAGGATCACAAGTTCGAGAACAGCCTTTCAAAAAAAAGGGACAAGGATGTAGGTCAGTGGTAGAGCACTCATCTAGCATGCAAGAAGCCCCGGCTGTGATCCTTAGTACTGCAAAAAATTTAAAAATTGATAATTTAGAGTCTTCCACTGACTTGGCCTCAAGCTGCCCGTCAGGAGCCCTTGGCCACAGTTCTAAGTTCCTGTGAGCCATGGGCATGGCCTCAGGCTTCTCTTGATGTGGAGGTAGGACAACCTGCTTGTCTGCCACCTCTCTGCAGATGGCTGTCCTAGGCCTCTAACCCTCTGAGCCTAATGGCGCTCTCCCTTCCCTCCCACTGGGAAGTGACCCCCACACACTGAGGAAGTGGCTTAGTTTCCTCATATAAAATGGGCAAAATCCATTTTTTGAAAGAATGGTATAAAATCATTCAGTGGAGTGGGGGGATTCCAACTATATGAACACAGGTGTCATCTCTGTACACTTGTTTTTTGTAACTATTTGTTAAAGTCATTTTGGTTTGTTTGAACAGTTGAGATATGTGGTGCTGCCCTGGAAAATTGGAGTTTGGGGAGGAAGTGTTTGTTTCAAAGGCATTCTCTCCTCGCCACACTCTCTCCCCTCCCCTCCCTCCCTCCCTCTCTTCCTCCCCGCTCTCCTTTCCTGGGGATATCAGAGCATGGTTAGGTTGAAGGGCAGGAGAGTGACTACAAGATTCAGTCCACACAGCCCTCCCACATGTCACTTCCTTCCTTAATAAGTGGGTGCTGAAATTTGGATTTCTTCTAGGTGGCTGCTAAAAATCTAAAAAGGAAAAAGTGCTCAAGACTGCAGCTTAGGAGGATGCCAGTGATGTGGTCCCTTCTGCTGGGATTAAATTTGGGAAAACGTACCAGAAGCCATGGCCTCAGTCACCCCAAGCTCATATAATTCCTCCCCCCAGACAAAGCAGCAACATCCTGCAGAAAGATCCAGCTACACAGAAGGAAACTGGGAATGCACTTTGTGCTCTAATAGAACATTGAAATCATCTGGGTTACAGTGGACTGAGGGGAGCATCTTTCCTTGCAGTGTGGTGTGTCAGGCTGAGGAGGGATGCAGGCGTGTGACTATGGCTCTTTCCTGTGGGCCTGCAGCTCAGGGAAGGGGCTGCCACTTCTTGACTGACACCCGGGGCCTAGGTCCACCCCTAGCACCCAGAAAGACTTTGGTTCATAACTCAGGGACAGTGAACACCAAACATGCCAGGAAGTGTTTCTTCTTTTTTTTTTTGGTACTGGGAATTGAACTCGGGTTCCTTTAAGAACAGAAGCCAAAAGAAAGTAGGCTTCTGTGAAGATCCATTTGTTGATACGAAAGGAACGAGGGAACTAGTCTTTTGGGGACATGGAATGCTCATAATAAGATAGGATGGCCAGCTATTTACAAAAAGGCGGGGTGCGGGGGGAAGCTCACTGAAAAACCACATACACCCAGCAGCCCAATGGGTCTCAGATTTGGCACTGAGTGGAGGGGCCATATGTGTCCTCATGTGACATCCTGGAAAAGAGACTAGAGGGCCAGGGGCTGGGAAGGGGTGCAAGGACCCTGGGGAAGCTTAGGGGAATGGAAGTTTCCTGTTTCCTGGTGGCAGTGGAGGTTACCCCACTGTGAGTTTGTACACTGCTCATAGTTGTGCGCTAAGGAGGCGCATGTACATTATGCCTTCATTTTTCACAAGTTGGGGGAGAAATCCTCAAAAGTGTTGATGCGTGGATTAAAATAGGAGTGAGCGAAGCCGAGCATGGTGGCGCAAGCCTGTAATCCCAGCACTTAGGGAGGCTGAGACAGGAGAATCACGAGTTCAAAGCCAGCCTCAGCGATGGCGAGGCACTAAGCAACTCAGTGAGACCCTGTCTCTACATAAAACACAAAAAAATAGGGCTGGGGATGTGGCTCAGTGGTTGAGTGCCCCTGAGTTCAATCTCCAGTACCAAAAAAAAAAAAAATAGGAGTGAGCTCTGAAGTGCTGGTGCTGACTGTTGGTCCGAAGGGCTGCCTGGAACCAGCTGTTCCTGTAGTTATCTGTGATATGCTGTCAGTCCCCTAGCAGAGGCCCTCAACGGTAATGCAGGATTTCTTATGGTCCACTGCTGCAGCAGAAGATTGAGGAGATGTTCCTGATTGAATTTAGTTTCTGTAGGAAAAGAAGAGGTAAAGAGCGAGGGATGGCAGACCTGAGTTGGCCTTTTGGTTCCCAGTGCACCACCCTAAAGCTTGAGCAAGCCACCACCTCCTCTAAGACCCAGTGTCTTTGTCCTCAAAGCATGGATTCAGTAATCCCAGCACTTAGGGAGGCTGAGACAGGAGAATCGCGAGTTCAAAGCCAGCCTCAGCAACGGTGAGGCGCTAAGCAACTCAGTGAGACTCTCCTTCTACATAAAACACAAAATAGGGCTGGGGATGTGGCTCAGTGGTTGAGTGCCCCTGAGTTCAATCTCCAATACCAAAAAAAAACCCAAAAAACCAAAAGCATGTATTCAAACTGTTGTGTTGCTTTGGAAATTGGGTGAGCCTAAGTTATTACTCGTGAAACAATCTCTCTGAAATTAAAAGTTCTGAATTGTTCTAGCTCCTGAATTTTTTCATATTGAGAATGGAAACTAAAAGATTACCCCCTGACCTAGGCCGGCACAAGGAAGCTGAAATTAACATGTTCTCTGGCTAGCACAGCCTTGCTAAATCTGCATGCTTATATCTCCTGACTTTTGTTTCTATAAAACACTTCTGTAAACAATTCTGAGCAGGGCGCAGTGGCGCACACCTATAATCTCAGCAGCTCGGGAGGCTGAGGCAGGAGGGTCGCAGGTTCAAAGCCAACCTGAGCAATTTAGCAAGGCTGTAAGCAACCTAGTGAGACCCCATCTCAAAATAAAAAAAAATAGAAAAGTCTGGGGATATGGCTCAATGGTTAAGCAGCCTTGGGTTCAATCTCTGGTATGAAAAAAAAAATTGTAAACATTTCTGTAAACCAGGGAGAAACAGTCCTGCTGCTTCTACTCAGTTTGATCAAACTATATTCAATTCATTTCCCTTTTTACATAGTTTACTTATCTTTTATGTGGACAGCCAAATCAGGGATCCAGGCATGGTCCCTGGCTAGGTTTCCGGTAACATTAGCAATGTCTGGTGTCGAGCAAGTGCTCCTCCAGTGGTGGTCACAAGAGCTCTGCCAGTGGTAGCTGCTACTGATAGAATAACCATGGTGCCATATGTCAACGTTATTATTGAAGGGCCAACTGGGAGTAATGACTGCTTTTCTTCCATTCTGCCTAGGTCAAGCAAGCTCAGCAACTGCTGAACAAAGTGGAAAGCTGGCTGAATTGACAGCTAACCTGGCATGGGATTTTGCAATCAAAGAAGGGTTCCGGATTTTCAAAGAGATTCCAGCCACCAAACCATTAAGGAGGTCCTACCACACATGGTGGGCTGGTCCACAGTCCCTGCTGAGCCCCACAGGCATGAGGAGTTATAGCTCTGTTCCAGGATATTCCCCAGCTCATGCCTCAAAGAGAGCTCTGATCATCTCTCCAGAGGGCCTCTCCCCACCAGTCAGAGAGCTTTATGACCGGTTGCTGCAGTTTATGGAACAGCATGTGTACTCCTTAGAGCCAGAACTGCAGAGACACCAGGCCTCTGTGGACAGATGGAGCCCTTCCCTGCTCATAGAAGATCTCAAGGTGAGGCAGCCTGTGGAAAGAGAGTTGCCTAGGCCTTGTTCATATTGCAGAGCCTCATCTGTGCCCTCCTCAGGGAGGGAAGAGACAGGAGGAGGGCTGAGTGGGATTACCTTGGCTCTCTACCATCATTAGAGAGAGCCAGCTCCAGATTCAGTTTTGGTCCCAGGCTCTTGCTGGGTGACCCCTTCACAACTTGAGACCTCAGGTGTGAAAGAGGAATGCTGGCTGCAGCTTAGAAAGCCAGGCCAGGTGGGCTTCTGTTATGCAGGTTTGAATTATGCAGATCTGAAACAGTGAGCATGGTGGCACATGCCCGTAATCCCAGCGACTTGGGAACCAAGGCAGCAGGATTGCAAGTTCAAGGCTAGCCTGGGCAACTCTGTCTCAAAAATAAAAGGCTGAGTGTGCAGCTCAGTGGTAAGGTACCCCTGGGTTCAATCTCCAGTACAAACAAAAAAAAAGTGATAGTTTCTCTGGAAAACCCATAATGTCAGAGCCAATAGGCCAATTAAGCTGTGTTTGGTGGTGTCCTGCGTGATGGTGAGGCCATTTTAGCTGACAAACAGAAATACTGGCTGTTCTTTGTCAAGGCTACCCCTCGATTGTGTTGATTTTGAAGTTATTTGAGATCTTCAGGAAATAATGCAAAAAATTTCTAAAAAAAAATAGTGTTGTGAGTTTTTTTGTGGTTACAAACCTATTGCAAAATTAAACAAAGCTCTAATATGACAAAAGCACATAACATAAAAAGTAAGAGTTCTTTAAAATTCTCTGCCTCTGAGATAATTACTGTCAGTGACTGGGTATACTGTGCTCCCAGCCTTGCTTTCTATTATATACTGACATATATCATTATTCCTATGTTGTAATAAAATCATTCTGTACGTTCAAATCTTTTTCCATCGACTCACATGGAAACACTGGAGATGGACCCCCAAGGGTTCTGTAGTGTGGGTGTACCATATGTTGTCCGACCCACCCCTGGTTAAGGTCCCAGTGTGTGTTACTCAGAGAGCATCTGAGTCCTAGCCACTGAAGCCAACCCTGGCTCACTGAAGCAACAGAGGATGTTAGGTAGGCAACTGGTTACATGGCTGTGAACTGAGGATCTGCAAGGGAAGGCAGGCCATGGGAGCACGGGCAGGCGGCCTGCCTCTTCTCAGGACCCGCTTCCCGCTTCTCCCTGCCCCTCTTCCTTACTTGTTCTAGCTCATCTCCCCTTTTCACCCTTGGTCATTACACTCTGAGCTAGTTAACTCATGCAGACAGTGAAAAAAGCACATGTGGCGATTCTGGAGCACATGGCCTGAGAGCAGCCCGCTGGGCGTCCTCGTGAGAAGAAGCCATGAGAATGATTGCGTCCATAACCTTGAGTGTTCATGGCAACCTGCTGGCTTCTATGTCAGCCCCTTATAGTCTGTGTCACCTCATTTCATCTTCACAACCCAGGGAGGTGGGTGTTGGTTGGGCATGGCTGCCTGATCCTCATCCCATCTTCTGTTGATTAGTAGCCCCCAGTTTTACCTAGGGGCATCTTCCTTCCCACTGGAGACAGTCTGACAGAATTGTCAGTCCAGATACCCGCCCAGCTCCCTGACTAAGGAGTGGGCACATGAGCATGAGCCAGGCCAGGCCAGCCAGAGTCTCCCTCCTGGGATTGCCAGGGGGAACAGTGTTTTCTTTTCGTAATTTTATATTTAAAAATAGAATGCATTTTAATTCATAGTACACATATGAAGCACAATTTTTCATTTCTCTGGTTGTACACAAGGTAGAGTCACACCAGTCGTGTCTTCATACATGTACCTAGGGTAATGATATCCATCTCATTCCAGCATCTTTCCTACCCCTTTTTCCCCCTCATCACCTCCCTCCCCTTTGCCCTACCCGAAGTTCCTCCATTTCTCCCATGCTCCCCACCCCCATCCCCATTATGGATCAGCATCCATTAAATCAGAGTAAACATTCGGCCTTTGGTTTTTGGGATTGACTTACCTCATTAGCATCATGTTCTCCAACTTCATCCATTTACCTGCAAATGCCATGATTTTATTCTCTTGTAATGCTGAGTACTATTCCATTGTGTATATATACCAGTTTCTTTATCCATTCATCTATTGAGGGGCATCTAGGTTGCTTCCCCAGTTTAGCAATCGTGAATTGTGCTGTTATAAACATTGAAGTGGCTGCATTACTGTAGTATGCTGTTTTTAAGTCTTTAGGATCGAGGAGTGGGATAGCTGGGTCAAATGGTGGTTCCATTCCCAAGTTTTCCAAGGAATCTCCATACTGCTTTCCAGATTGGTTGCACCAATTTGCAGTCCCACCAGCAATGTATGAGTGTGCCTTTCCCTCACATCCTCACCAAAACTTATTGTTGCTTGTATTCTTGATAACTGCCATTCTGACTGGTGTGAGATGAAATCTTAGAGTAGTTTTGATTTACATTTCTCTAATTGCTAGAGATATTGAACATTTTTTCATATATTTATAGATGGATTGTATATCTTCTTCTGAGAAGTGTCTGTTCAGCTCCTTGGCCCATTTATTGATTGGGTTGTTCATTTTTTGGTGTTAAGTTTTGTTGTTTTTTTCTTTTTTTTTGGTACTGGAGATTGAACTCAGGGGCACTCGACCACTGAGCCACATCCCCAGCCCCCTTTTGTGTTTTAGGTAGAGACAGGGTCTCACTGAGTTGCTTAGTGCCTCGCCATTGCTGAGGCTGGCTTTGAACTGGTGATCCTTCTGTCTCAGCCTCCCTAAGTGCTGAGATTACAGGTTGGTGTTAAGTTTGTTGAGTTCTTTATATGTCCTGGAGATCAGTGCTCTGTCTAACGTGCGTGTGGCAAAAATTTGCTCCCAAAATGGAGGCCGTCTCTTCATCTCATTGTTTCTTTTGCTGAGAAGAAGCTGTTTAGTTAGAATCCATCCTATTTATTGATTCTTGCTTTTATTTCTTTTTTTTATATTTATTTATTTTTTAGTTGTAGGTAGACAGAGTATCTTTATTTTATTTTTATGTGGTGCTGAGGATCGAACCCAGTGTCTCACGCGTGCTAGGCGAGCGCGCTACCACTGCACCATAACCCCAGCCCTTGCTTTTATTTCTTATGCTTTAGGAGTCTTGTTAAGGAAATCAGGGCCTAATCCGACATGAATGAAGATTTGGGCCTACTTTTTCTTCTATTAGTGTAGGATCTTTGGTCTAATTCCTAGGTCCGTAGTCCACTTTGAGTCGAATTTTGTGCATGGTGAGAGATAGGGGTTTAGTTTCATTTTGCTGCATATGGATTTCCAGTTTTTCCAGCACCACTTGTTGAAGAGGCTATCTTTTCTCTAATGCATGTTTTTAGCACCTTTGTCTAGTATGAGATAGCTGTATTTATGTGGGTTTGTCTCTGTGTCTTCCATTTGGGAACAGTGTTTTCAAGATGGAAAACAGTCAATGTTCATTCATTCCATATGATTGGAGTCCCAGCAGGGCTGCCAAGCACCCTGTCCTAGTGTGATCCTATAGGTGGCCAAGTTCCTGTCCATTTTGGAGCCTCATCTCTCATTTTCCCATGTAATTTGAGAGCCTGGGAGGACCTTCCCACTCGACTCCTTTTTCCTTTAGTTGGTCAAAGTCCATTGCTGGGGTTTGCAGCTCAGTTGTCCTAACTGGGGTAGAGGTGGTCACATGCCCATTTCATGACAGGACTCAAAGATCAAGTGTCTTGCCCAGTCTCCTAGCTAGACATGCTGGGGCTGGGGCTGAGGCAGGGCTGACTGAAGGCCTGAGCTCCTAACCCTGTCATAGGATTCCTGGGTCCTCAGCCCAGAGCCATATTTAGGAATCCATGTTCCTTACCTCAAGAGCAAATGTTGTCCCATCACTGTCACTTGGGCATTCCCAATACCCTCTTGTGCTTGCATCTGCAGGTTTACCCATAGCCAACAGCACTGACTCCTGTCATTGTTTTGGTACACACAGAACCTTTGGCCACCACCTTCTTCCCTCCCCAATCCCTTTAATTGTGTTCTAAGTCAAAATACAATACAGTCTTTCTATACAGTTTCTTGATTTGGTTGTCCCATGATAGGAGAAAGCCAAGGCTGAAGGACTTTGGAACCTTTTCCTACCCTTGGAGACCGATCCTGAGAAAAAATATGGAGCAGGACTGACCAACATGGAGTACGCACATCTGTGTGAAGTCATGGGCACGTCTCTCTATGCTCCTGAGGTACCTTCTCTAAAGTCTCCTTGGAGTGTAGGAACATCTCCTGCACACTGTCAGTTGCCCCCACTGTGCTCAAGGACATCTGGGTGAGGGGCATCAATCCGAATGTAAACTTCTCATTGGGAGGGGAAACAACTGCGGGCAGCTGGCTGGAGCCTGAGTAAGAAAGTGACTAGAGGGGCTGGGGTTATGACTCAGCGGTAGAGTGCTCACCTAGCACGCGTGAGGCCCTGAGTTTGATCCTCAGCACCACATAAAAATAAAATAAAGATGTTCTGTCCACCTACAACTAAAAAAAAAAAGAAAGTGACTGGAGGAAAGTCACCCAGGGACCATAGGAGCCATGAGAACTTCGAGCCCCTGGCCCAGGTCCTTTGACCTGAGCAAGGAAGGGATCCCTGGCTAAGCTCCAGGGGGTCCGAGTTTCTCTTGCAAAATATTACACATCTGGGCATTTCTGCAGTGAGGGTCTAGTGAGGAGGTCCCACTCCACCACTTGTGGAGAACTTGAAGTTTTGGACAGTAACATGGGAGTCACCGATGTGCCCTTTGTCCTTTCAGATATTTAACTGCTCTGCTCCTGACACGGGGAATATGGAGATCCTGGTGCGCTATGGCACGGAAGAGCAGAAGGCCCGCTGGCTGATTCCTCTGCTGGAGGGCAAGGCGCGTTCATGCTTCGCCATGACTGAGCCCCAGGTACCCCACAGGGCCATCCCCACTTGCTGGGCCCCATCTGGCCTCTGCCCACAGGGAACACAGGCTGCAGGCAGCTCTAATCAGAATGTTCCCACACAGGTTGCCTCATCAGATGCCACCAACATTGAGGCCTCCATCAGAGAGGAAGATGGCTTCTATGTCATCAACGGTCACAAGTGGTGGATCTCAGGTATCAGGGCTGCAGTTTGCTTTCCAAGCGCCTGACAGCCAGTTGGTATCCACACGCCTCTCTCTCCATGCCTGGTTGGGGCCAGCTGCTTTCTCAGTTGACACAAAGGAGGGTCTGTCTCTGTGCTCCCAGCGGAGGCAGCAAGCCCTAGTACAGGAGGGAGCTGCTCAGTGTGCTGTCTCCAGTGCTGTTCATGGGGACACAGCTTCACCTGGCACCACACGTGTGGCTGTGTTCCCCCCCAGCACACGAGGCTGTGGGAGTCCCTTCACTCCGTCCTGCTTGCTTCCATCCTCCTCAAGCAGCTCTCCTTGGAGGGCTGGAGGCCACTTCCTCAGTGGCTTCCCCTTAGCCCCGGTCAGCTGTGTCTTCTACCCAGCACTGTGTGGGCCTCGCCTTACTGCATGCTGGCACTTCCCAGAAGGCAGGGTTATCATCCTCACTCCCCAAGGAGGATCCTGGGACTCAGGAAGTGGCCAAAGCCACTGCCTAAAGTTCTAACCTCAGCTGGCAAGTAAATCCACATTTCAAGATTTGTTGACCCCGAGGCCTGTGCCCAAAGCCATATTCTATCCATGAAGACAGAGCAAAACAGGCTGGCAGGACGAAGCAGCTGTTTTCAGCATCATCTCTTTATATTTTTGAGTGTAACATAATGCTTTTAAACATTTGCTTTTACGATGCTGGATTCATGCCTCACAAGTACAAAACCGAGCTTGGTCTTCTCTCTGCTCTGGAGCCTACAGAGGCTCCTCTGATTACATGAAGTCATACAGAGTGCTTTCTGCACACTGGGCCACAACTGCTTGGGGACAGAGACTTGATGGCCCTGGCATCAGCTGAGCGGGCTTGTTCTCTCTCTATTCCCGGCAGGCATCCTGGATCCTCGCTGCCAACTCTGTGTGTTTATGGGAAAAACAGACCCACAGGCCCCGAGCCACCAGCAGCAGTCTGTGCTCTTGGTTCCCATGGACACTCCAGGGATCAGAGTCATCCGGCCTCTGACAGTGTATGGGCTGGAGGATGCTCCAGGTGAGACTGCCCTGGTGGGCCACCCTTGATTGTGGCACAGGTCCTTGGGGAATGACGTTAGGTAGCCCTTGCTCGAGTTCAGGACTTGCCACATGGTAAGGGTCTGTTGACATTTGGACGGCCACATGGTCCTGCATTTCATTTTCATAATGAATGTCAACAACGTAGGAGATTGCAGATGGGCATGTAAGCAATTTTGTTGCTCTTCAAGACTTAGAAGTTGAGCAGGAGTCTGAGAGTCAGGGAAGGTGCTCAGGCAGGGCAGAGACAGAAGGTGTCCTCTGGACCTTCTTTTCCAGGTCCTAGTGTGTACAGTGAGGATTTGGCCACAGTCCCAATGGGGTCCTCTCACGGAAGGGGGGTTCTCTCCTGACAGTGTTCCCGTCTGGCATTTCCGGGGATTACTACATTGCTAATCACATGCGAGGGAAGCTTCAGTTTCAGTTTGCATCCTTATATTTGTGTAAAAGAAACAGCAAAATATTAATTTGCCGTCATAAATCAGTGATTCTTTCCCCATCTTTCTTTCCTACTCTCCCTCCCCATTTAGCCAAGACTTAGTTAGAAGGCTCAATAAGTGAGAGGAATGTTGGCAGCAGATTACTCAAACAGAAGCAGGGAATAACCACATTCCAGGACAACCTGAATGACAGTTGCTCAAGGTGGTACACTTGGGTCTTTCAGGTGGCCATGGTGAAGTGCGATTTGAGCACGTGTGTGTGCCCAAGGAGAATGTGGTCCTGGGCCCTGGCCGCGGCTTTGAGATTGCCCAGGGCAGGCTGGGGCCCGGCCGGATCCATCACTGCATGAGGCTGATTGGGTTCTCGGAGAGGGCCCTGTCGCTCATGAAGGCCCGCGTGAGTGCCCCCAACGTGCCCCTCTCTCCCCACACTGACCTAGAACCTCCTCTGCTTTGCTGGTGAGCTTCAGATCCTGTTTTCTGAGAGCAGACCTAGCAGATGAAGCAAGATGATGCTTTTGCCACGAAGTTGCATCCCTGTCTTTACTTTGCCTCTGCTGCTTTGCTTCAGCTTGATATTCAGAGCAGAATGGGCCCCCGCTCTGCCCAGGTGACCAAAAATGAAAGGCCAGGCTCTGTGGCAGCTGAGGGCAGGGTTCCCTTATGTGCTGCTGAGACACATTAGTTCCCAGAACATGGTTAAAATTAGGTGCCAGGAGCCGGGCGCGGTGGCTCAAGCCTGTAATCCCAGCACTTGGGGAGGCTGAGACAGGAGAATCACGAGTTCAAAGCCAGCCTCAGCAATGGTGAGGTGCTAAGCAACTCAGTGAGACCCTGTCTCTACATGAAACACAAAATAGGGCTGGGGATGTGGCTCAGTGGTCGAGTGCCCCTGAGTTCAATCCCCAGTACCAAAAAAAAAAAAAAAAAATTAGGTGCCAGGAAGAACCAAGGTGGCAGCATCAGGCTCTGACCACCCTTCTCCCCAGCAAGTCCAGAAAATGTAATCTGTGATCCCTCAAACATTGGAAGCCTGTGTAAAAGAGAGTTACTGCTCAGGATGAGAATTCATATCAGTGTTATTGATCTCACAAAGATGAGGCGAAGCTTTGATACAAAACAAATTCCTCACACAAAATACTACACAAAGAACAGAAGTCATCTTTTATTTATTTATTTTTTGAAGGTGGTACTGGGGATTGATCCCTGGGGGACCTTACCACTGAGCTACATTACCAGTGCCCCTTAAATTTTTTTTCTTTGTTTTGAGAGCCTAAATTGCCTAGGTTGGCCTTGCACTTGGGATCCTCCCTGGTTTGGGGGATCACAGGTGTGCACCAACATACCTGACTAAAATGTATTTTGATTACTGTGCAAACTTTCTGTGATTTACACCTTTTTTATTGAGACAACTCAGGTTTTTTTTTTTCCTTTGAAAATAAAATACTCCTCCTTGTGGGCTCAGGAATAGTACTTCAGCCCTACGTGACATTAAAACTCAGACTAGCCTTCCAGCAGAGCAACTTGACTCTACATATCAGAAGTCTTTAGAATGTGTAGCATTCACATGGCAACTCAATGTGGGACTGGGTGAAAGAGAGTAATGAGGAGTCTACAAAAGATTTGCTACTAGAAGGTTCACTGCAGTACTGATTGTCGTGGCCAAATGTTGGGAACACCCTGTAAGGCTAAGAGTGGGTGATTGGTCACATAAACCATGTGTGAGCATGCAACAGAATCCCCACAGATGCTGTGGAAACCTGCTTCTTTTTTTTTTTTTTAATTTTTTTTAGTTGTAGATGGACACAATGTCTTTATTTTATTGCTTTGTATGTGGTGCTGAGGATCGAACCCAGTGCCTCATCCATGCGAGGCAAGCGCTCTACCACTGAGCTACAATCCCAGCCCCGGAAACCTGCTTCTTAACATAGGAGATGTTCACTGTATATTCTTAAATTTTTAAAATCAGGCTACAAAACTCTATAGAGCATGACATCTTGTTTTATAAGAAATGTGTGTGTGCATACAAAAAGTCTAGAAAGTCATGCAAGAGATATTAACTATGTCACTAGATAGATACTAGGTATTTTTATTTTCTTTTGTCTGAAAATTGATAATTTTTCTGCCATGAGATGTATTATTTGTGCAAGAATTACTTCTAGTAAAGATAAATAAGCTAATAAAATGAGAAAAATAAACAGTATTTATAACATTTCCTGATGCCTTGCAGCCTTCAGATAAACCCCCCTTGAGACAGCCCCAGACGGCCCTGTCCCACAGGCAGCCCTGTCCCCCAGGCGCTTCTCTCAGTGGAGTGGTGGGGCGAGGCTGGCTGTGGCCAGCAGGGGGCGCCATACCCTGCATGATGTGAGGCTCCATGGTCACTCCCTGCCTCCCAGGAGTAGCAGTTGGCCAGCTGCTGACGCAGGTTGGAAAGAACTCATGCCTGCCCAGAGGTAAAGGGTTCTTGGAAGTCATTTTCCAGCCATGAGAACCATGGCGTGCTGTGGTGCCTGGGAATGTTGTGGGCATCTAGATATCCCTGAAAGTGCCTGTGGCTGGAGAGCTGGCAAGCTGGCAGAGAAGCTTCACATCCTGCTTTTGCCTTCCTAGCCTGCCTGCTCCTGTGTGCTCCCACCTGCCTCTGTAGGCCTGCAGCCCCGAGCCTCAGCCCAGCGTGTCCTCAACCCTGCATCTCCTGTGTCCACAGGTGAAATCCCGTGTGGCCTTCGGGAAGCCCCTCGTGGAGCAGGGCACAGTCCTGGCAGACATTGCACAGTCACGTGTGGAGATCGAGCAGGCCCGGCTGCTGGTACTGAAAGCCGCCCACCTCATGGATGTGGCAGGAAATAAGGTAGGAGCCAAGGCCCTGGGGTGGGGCCTTCACTGAAGACAGGCCCTGAGGCCACAGTGTGGAATCTGCTCTTCCCTTCTCCCCCAGCAGGCCCAGGAGAAAGAGCTGAGCCCTTTGACATCAGTAACTACTTCAGCTCTGCTTGGAACTCTTTGGGCAGCTATTCAAAAACAGAAAAATCTCAGTGAAAAAGAACTAAATTTTCTGTACTCCCAGGCCATGTTGTACGAGTGAGGCAAAGAAATAGAGACCCAGGGAGAGGGGACTCCCTGGCCCTAATCCAAATATAGAAGTAGGGGCTGGGGTTGTGGCGCAGTGGTAGCGTGCTCGTCTAGCACGTGTGAGGCACTGGGTTCGATCCTCAGCACCACATAAAAATAAAATAAAGATATTCTGTCCACCTACAATTAAAAAATAAATATTTAAAACAAAACAAATATAGAAGTAGCCAACGCAGAGGCTTATTTCCACAGGTGACACTATCCATTAGCTAAGATTCTTGCTCAATGCCTATAGTAGCCAGGCAGGACACTCACTTGTCCAGCTTTCTGTTGGGGCTTCACCCTCTAGTCAAGTACCTTAGTAATGGGGGGCCAACCTGGCTCACGGTTCTTGGTTCTTTGACACTATAGTGCTGGCTATGTTGGAAGCTCCTGGGCACCTCGCTGGATCACCCTGACCCAGGGAAGATCCTTGTAGTTTGGTTCCCTGGACCTCTATCTGGCCTTGGTCCACTGTTGCTTAGAGATGGAGCTGGCTGTGGTGTGGAACAAGGCACAGAGGCTTTGTTCCCCCTCAACATGAGTCACTGCACGTGCTGACAATCCCCACACAGCCCAGGGCCTCTGCTTTGCGTCCTTGTACTTTTGCAAAACGGATTGTTCTTCCCAGCACTCAGCCCTTGCTTCTTTATAACCTCGTCTCCTCCTCCTCTCGGCAGGCTGCAGCTCTAGATATTGCCATGATTAAAATGGTTGCCCCGTCCATGGCCTACCGAGTGATTGATCGCGCTATTCAGGTGAGCACAGCTGGTTGGTTTGAACTGTTAGCAGCAGATGCAAACCTCCCTCACCTCTGGCCGACCTCAGTGCACCCCAGCAGCTTCCCCCACTGCCACAGGGACTTCCTCTTCCTCTTCAAAGAAACCCTGTAAGCAGGGGGCTCCTTCCTGCCCCAATTTCAATAAGAGCAAACAGTGGCCCAGGAAAGTGAAGTGACTTGGCCAGCTCACTCAGCTGGTAAGCCATGGCCTCAAGTTGACACGATATTGGGTATTCATAGCACCGAGCCCAGCTTTATGTGGGGTCGCCTCCTCTCATTCTACTGCCTGGCCCCGACGGGTTGTTCCTAGTAGCCGAAGCCACCTTGCAGCTCGGGTGGTTAGTCAGACATCCAGGGGTTGGCAGTGGGGTCTGCCTGCCGTCTTCTGGAACATTAGTTATATCACATATCGTAGGAGACAGCTCTGGAAGGAGGCTGTCATCGGGCATCCTGAGCAGGCTGTCCTGCCCAGGTCTTCAGAAGCCAGTGCTCACCAGGGGCTTCCTCTCCTTCCCAGGCCTTCGGAGCAGCAGGCCTGAGCAGCGACTACCCACTGGCTCAGTTTTTTGCCTGGGCCCGAGCGCTGCGCCTGGCTGACGGCCCTGACGAGGTGCACCGGGCAACAGTGGCCAAGATGGAGCTGAAGCGGCGCACTTAGGCCTGTAGGACCGCAGGAGCCCGTTGTCCTGCTGGCATCCGACTTTCCTCCCTGGAGTGAACACAGACACTCATTAAAATGTTATTTTGGCTGGAGCTTTGGGACACAGAAGAATGGGAAGAGACATACCAGAGACTTTGTGAGCTTTGTATATCATGGGAATGGGATTGAGAATAAAGATGGCCCCCTCAGACCTTGCGCCTTGGTACATCAGCTGCCTCCTCGATGATGTCTGTTTCCATCGTACCCTGTCCAGTGCCCGGGATCATGCGTGTGGGCTGCGGACTGTCTCTCCGTAAGTCCGGAGTTGCTGCCTCCTCAGGTCATGGCTCACTTCTGCACTCTGCTCATCAAAACTGCACCAAAGGAACTGTGGCACCCAGCGTGCGAGTCCCCTACAACTCCCTTTCCTCCAGCTGAGCTGTTCCCACAGAGCATCTGGGAAGAGGAGGTGGCAGGGAACTTGCTGTTGCAATTTGAAGAGCAGGATTTCCTTCCTGAGGAGGTGCAAATGCTTATGTGACCTCTGAGGCCCCTGAGAAGTAGGTGCCCCAGGAGCCAGGTGGCGGTAAGCTACCTTTGAGGTCAGATGCTGATCTCTCTGGCCATAGCCCCTCCCAGGACAGACAAGGTGAGCAGGGCCATCCCTTCCAGCTGCGCCTTGCAGACCCAACCTTGGGTGCTGCTTTCCCTGAAAGTGCCTATAACCAGGGGCCACTTCATGCTTTGAACATGAGCTTTGCCACTGCAGCTTATTTTAAAACTGACATGTTTTTTTTCCTTTCTCTTCTCTCTCTCCCCCTCCCTGATCTTGGGGGCTGCAAGATTACCCTTCTTCTCATCCACAGGAATGAAGTAATTCAGATTTCAGGGATAGTGCCAGAAGACCTAAGAAATGGCTATCTTCCAAGGCCTTCTTCCTATATACAAATGGCAGGGCATGCCTAGCATGTGACCTCTGACTCACCTCTTTTCCAGCAGCTCGGTGGTCGAGTACCCCCGAGTTCAATCCCCGGAACCAAAAAAAAATAAAAGCCCTCTGTTCCCCTCATGAGAATCACAGCCTCTGGGACAGGAGTCCCCTGTGTTTCTCTTTTGCTAGCAAAGCAATAAAACCTCATTTTCCCTTTTCTCAAAACCTTGTCCTTGGAGCTGGGGATATATCTCAGTTAGCAGAGTGCTTGCCTCGCATGCACAAGGCCCTGGGTTCAATCCCCAGCACCACAAACAGAAAAGTCTCTGTATTTGTCACCCCCTGCTGGCAAGCATCTGACAACATCACAATAGTTCAAGACTGAAACTTGAAAAACAAAACAAAACAAAACAAAAAACCTTGTCCTTGTTATTGGATTGGCATTGGGGACAAGGACTGAGCTTTCAGTAACATGCCCACCAGCTCCCCTAGGATCTGTATCCCAAGGAGCAGAGGCACCGGGGCCTGCGAATAGGCTCCTCATCTGTGCTGGGCAGGCAGGTCCTTCTCCACCACACTTCAGAAGCCGTGTGTTGCTGAAGGAAGGCAAAGTGGAGTTTCAGCCCTGCCTAAGCATCCCCTCAACACCAGCCGCCTGCAAAGAACCTTTTGCAAACCCTCAGGATACCCAAGTTCTGCTTCGGGCCTCAGGAGGGAGGAGGGCTGTTTAAAAAGGAAAGGCAGCTGGGCGAGGTGGCGCAAGCCTGTAATCCCAGCACTTAGGGAGGCTGAGACAGGAGAATCGCGAGTTCAAAGCCAGCCTCAGCAATGGCGAGGCACTAAGCAACTCATTGAAACCCTGTCTCTACATAAAACACAAAATAGGCTGGGGATGTGGCTCAGTAGTCGAAGGCCCCTGAGTTCAATCCCTAGTACCAAAAATAAATAAATATAAAAAATAAAAAGGAAATGGCCATGGCCTGGCGTATCACGTTTCTCTGAGGGTGACCTTGCTTATTCAGTGGAGCTGGTGCAGGGACAAAAACAGCAGCCCACCAGAGTGACCCCGTGTCTCCCCCACATGCTTTGCTACAAGTGAGAAGGCTGCTGGACGTCACTGAGGACACTTCCCATAGAACGGCAAGTCCCAGGGGTGAGGCCGTCAGCAGCTTCTCCGGCAGGCGTCGCATTGTCACATGATCCACTCACTGCTGTTGAGCAAGCCTTGACTTGGGCCAGGGGCTGGTTAAGGCCTTGGGAAGTAGGCAGCTGAACAAAGCAGGTGACACTGCTGCCCTTACAGACTTCTCAAGTGGGTTGGCAGTGAGTGCCCCAAGGCTGGTGGGCGATGTGGCAGAGGGGCCCGGGGACTCAGGGTAGACCCTTTCTGGAAGAGCATTGCAATCAAGTCCCAAATGATAGAAAGGGCAAGCGGAGCCGGGCCCAGTGGCACAACCCTGTAATCCCAGCACTGAGGGAGGCTGAGACAGGAGAATCGCGAGTTCAAAGCCAGCCTCAGCAATGGCGAGGTGCTAAGCAACTCAGTGAGACCGTCTCTACATAAAACACAAAATAGGGCTGGGGATGTGGCTCAGTGGTCGAGTGCCCCTGAGTTCAATCCCCAGTACCAAAAAAAAAAAAAAAAAGGGCAAGAGTGCTTCCAGAGGCCGGAGCCCTAAAGGCAAAGGTCCTGAGGTCATCCCAGGGTATAGGGTATGGGGACAGGAGAGGGTGGGAGGTGCAGTTGGGAATATTAGGCCACGTGGGGCCTGTGTGTTGTTGATTCTTTTTTTTTTTTTTTTTTAATATTTTTTTAGTTGTAGATGGACACAATGTCTTTATTTTATTGCTTTTTATGTGGTGCTGAGGATCGAACCCAGGGCCTCACACATGCGAGGCAAGCGCTCCACCGCTGAGCCACAATCCCAGCCCCTGTTGTTGATTCTTATTGTGATGAAGCCTTGAGTTTGGATAGTAATGCAACTTGACCTGATTTGGATTTTTAAAAGATCCTCCACTCTACAAAGTTCATGAGGACTAAGAGGGAATAAAGATGATTAAAGCGAGTTTGGAGTTCTCTAACATGACAGAGGGCTCCAAAAGAATCACCTGCAAAATAACAAAGATAAACCAGGCATGATGACTCACACCTGTAATCCCAGCAGCTTGGGAGGCTAAAGCAGGAGGATCAAAAGGCAGGAGGATCACAAGTTTTGAGGCCACTCTCAGCAACTTAGGGAAGTCCTGTCTCAAAACACAAAGTAAAAAGAGCTAGAGGTGTAGCTTGGTGGTAGAGTGCCCCTGAGTTCAATCCCCAGTACCAAAAATAAATAAATAATAAAAGATAAAATGGAAAGGAGACTCTACCCTGGTCCTGATCTCGTCTTCCCCACCTTCACCAACAGCAATGGTCTTGGTGATTCCTTCTGCTTGACTTCCCCAGTGACAGAAGCAAATGTGTGGCACGAAAGCAGGCGTGGGCATGACTGGGCGTGTGTGGCAATGGCTGTGCCTGGCCAGTTGTCTTGGTGGAATTCATCTCAACGTGGTGGGACCTGTCTCAGGAAAGGGAACACCTTATGATCAGAACAGACTCATTTTTTTCTCTCATGGCAGTATTCTATACCAAAGCAACTAGGCCAGTGCTCCTGCTGCCCTCTTGGTCCACACTGATTGGCCTGGATTTCCTGCCTCCTCAGTGACTTTGCAACTGCAGAGCTCCTAAGGGCCCACCAAGTACTGGTCACTCCAATTCTCCTTCCGTATTCTCTAGGCAGCCACCTGCACAGGCTGCCTGAGCTCCCTCAAGCACTGATTTCAGATACTGGTAGAGGATTCCAGAACAATCCTGAGAGGCTGAAGGGAGATCAAACTCCAGGGAACCTGCCTGGGTGGAGCACGGTAGGGCGTGACGCCAAAACGGGCTCCAGCTTCTCTGCCACAGGTCCCCAGTCTAGGAGTGGTTGTCACCACCTCGGGCTTTGGAGCTCCCCAGGGATGCCTGTGGAGTGCCAAGGCTTTGCTGGCCACCGTGCAGCCAGGGCTGAAGCACGGGTTCAGCGTCTCTGAGACCCAACTGGGCCAGTACTTTACCTTCTGGCTGCCACACAGGTACAGACTCCTCCCTTTTGACAACATGCATGAATGTCAGTGTGGAGACTGTGGACTCCAGCAATATGGGGCCCAACCGGAGCAACAATCTGTCGGACAAGTCGTCTTGGACAGAATTTCTTTTAATCAAATTGATTGAGTAGAGAATGGCTTCAGGGAACTTTCTCTCATTAGATAACACAGTGGTTAAGAGTTGTCAAAGGTAAATTAAATGGGACCCTAGTCAAGGTGGTCAGGACAGGTTTTAATCAGTAATACGCTACTGCAGTCGGGAAGAGGGGCCCTCGTGAGCTGCACTCACTCAGATTTGTGCAGAGATGGCGGGAACTGGCAGGGATGTGGGCTTGAGCAGAATCAGGAACATGGACATTCATACCAAGCGGGGACGGGGCTTTGTCCATGTGAAACCCATCTGGGTTTGTCCCCTGGGTGTCGATGGAAGTTAAGGGTCTGGGAGAAGGTTGGGTCTGTAGCTCAGTGGTTAGAGCGCTTGTCTAGCACATGTGAGGTACTGGTTCAATCCTCAGTACCACGTACAAATAAATAAGTAAAATAAAAGCATTGTGTCCATCTATAAGTAAAAGTATATTTTTTTAAAAGTTAAAAAAAAAGTCTGGAGACTGGGGCCTTATCTTCAGAGTTTGTCTGCAACAAACAGAAACTTCTTTTAGCAACTTTGAGCTTTCTCAGGCAGGCACATTCAGTGTTTGTTCAAGTTTCTTGATGTGGTGGGAGTGCAGATTATGTCATTTGTGCTGACAGCCTACAGTTTTTATAGGCCAAGGTTGTGGCCTAGCCTGGGAGAGAAGGTTTGAAGAGCTAGGCTAGGAATTGACCATGGAGAATACCTTGGGTCTGGATTTCAATGGTCCAAACGGTGTGAATCCCAGTTCCACTACAGATGAGCTGGGTGCTTTGGGAAGCAGTTTTCCATCTCCTAGCTTGGCTTTTTCATTTGAAAAGATGGGGAGAACAGCACTTCCCTCCCAGGGTTGTTAGGAGGTGACACATGGTTTATCAGAGGCCTGTAGTATGTGCCAGTTACTCCTGTGTGGCTGGAATCAGGAGAGGAGCCTGCTAAAGAGGAGGGGGAGATGTGTTTAAAGTTAGGGTGCAGTTCTGTGTGACTTCATCAGGGCTGAGAACCAGCTTAGACCAGCTGACCACATTGCTTCCGCAAACTTCACATGCAAATGAATCTCCTGGCGTGTGATTAAAACAAAGTGTGATTCAGCAGGTCTGCCATTTTCCCCGCCATTATTGGGGATTGAACCCAGGATTTAACACATGCTAGGCAAGTGCTCTACCACTGAACCACACTCCCAGTCTTTTTAAAAAATATAATAAAATGTAATTAAATATAATTTGGTATATTTTAATTGAATGCATTAAAAGTGCATGTTTATCACATCGATTTTCACAATATTTAAATTCTTTTTTAAAAAATTGTTTGTAGTTGTAGATAGACAGCACGCCTTTATTTTGTTTGTTTATTTTTTTAATGTGGTGCTGAAGATCGAAATCAGTGCCTCACACATGCTAGGTGAGCTCTCTGCCATTGAGCTATAGCCCCAGTCCCAATATTTAAATTTTTACTCTATGTCTTACAATACGTAAAATGTTCTAATAGGTGCCGTGAGGACTTCAATGATTAACTAGACACTGAATTTACTGTAAAGAGACTTAGGTACAGATAACATGAAAAGGGAATATGAAAAATGATTAAACTATCTGTGGGGGCTGAGGTTGTGGCTCAGTGGTAGAGCGCTTGCCTAGCATGTGTGAGGCACTGGGTCCGATTCTCAGCACCACATATAAATAAATAAAATAAAAGGTCTATCAACAACTAAAAAAGAATTAAAAAAAAAAAAACTATCTGTGCAGCATTTCCTGCAGAAATCAGACATCTCTTCTGATCTTCCAAAGCTTTGGAATTCCTGTATCCAGAAAGGAAAAGATGGTTCATTATGCCTTCTTCTCCAATAATGAAATTCCCTGGTTACATGAGATATTATTTTTCTCAAAACAACTGCTTTTTTTGTACCTGAGATTGAACTCAAGGTTTCTTGGCCACGGAGCCACATCTCCAGCCCATTTTTATTTTTAATTCTGAGACAGGGTCTTGCTAAATTGCTTAGGGCCTTGTTAAGTTGCTGAGGCTGGCTTTGAACTTGAAATCCTCAATTGCAATCCTGTCTCAGCCTCCTGGCCCTTGGTATTACAGACATGCCCCACCTCACCTGACCACAACTGCTCCTGATATATGTATGAGAAAAGTTTGGATTCTTATACACTGCCTCACCACCTTCTTGAAAAGTTATTCTTATTACCTTAGTAAATAAATAATATATTTTTTTTCTGAGTGAAGTTCCTTGTTGCTTCAAGTAATATGTTCCAGGTTCTACTGGCTCTGGATCTAGGGTAATGGATTTATTTTGCACTTGAAGTTTCAATTTAAATGTAGGCAAATCATATGTTATGCTGAATAGTGTGATGTAAAGCAGAGCTTTTCTGATTTTTCTCTTCCACCACATCACATGCCTTGTTATCTCCCTGCCAATGTAATTATGGCACCATGCCAGAGAAGCGGGTGCTTTTTTGATGTGATGCCAATTGATCAATGGTCAAATTTTGCTAAATAGCTCTAGAAAACATCACCTCATGTAAGGAGCACAGTTATAGCCATTGCCATATTTAACACATGAATTCTACAGAAGACTTGCTTTTGTTCTTCCTGATGAATCCTGACCAATTTCACCTTGATTTTGCTATTTTATTTTATTTATTTTATATTTTTGGTACTGGAGATTGAACTCAGGGGCACTCGACCACTGAGCCACATCCCCAGCCCTATTTTGTGTTTTCTGTAGAGACAGGGTCTCACTGAGTTGCTTAGCGCTTTGCCATTGCTGAGGCTGGCTTTGAACTCGCGATTCTCCTATCTCAGCCTCCCTAAGTGCTGGGATTACAGGCTTGCACCACTGCGCCCTGCTGATTTTGCTTTTTAAATAAAAGTTGTACTGAGGTTGGTAATTGTTGGCTCATCATCTTCGTGATATGGACACATTCAGAGCATTTACTTATACCAATAGGTCATATCTTTTAACACTACCCATACACTATGGGCAGATATCTAAAAACTAGTAAGGTAACATCAGGATTCAAACACTATGGCTGATAGGTCTGGTTGCTCAGGACAGTGTAAATAGGTACATGAGTTAACTGTCCCTAGCACAATTATTTTTATGTATGTATTTATTTTTTGGTAGTACTGGAGATTGAACCTAGACCCTCACTCATGTCGGCAAGTGCTTTATCACTGAACCAGTGGTATTGTGCCATCCCTGTGGCACAATTACTAGTGGGGAATATAATTTTCTTCCTTTGGAAAATGGTATAGCCATTTATCCCCTGCAGTCATACTTTTGAGAAAAGGATTAAATAACAAGAGCATCAGCACATGGCTGTTTGCTAGAACAGTTTTCTTCATTATGTAGAACTTGATTCCAGAGTCCACGCTCAATGTGGATGTTATTCTGTCCCCATTTCAGATCCTTCTCCTTTTTCCTAATTGGATCTTATATACCAAAAACATCCAGAAACCTAGGATGTCAGAATTTATATACAGTTTTAAACTCAGTGAGACTCTGTGTCTACATTAAAAAAAAAAAAAAAAACAAAGGCTGGGGATGTGGCTCAGTTGGTCAAGTGCCCCTGAGTTCAATCTCCAGTACCAAAAAAAAAAGAATTTATATACAGTTTTAGACTGCTTATGACCTCTGGACCATATCATGAAAAAAAATCATTAACACCTTTGATCCCAAATATACCAAGAGTCTTCCCTTATATTTGAAGGAATCTTTTAATATTCTATGATTATTTTTTTTGGTACTAGAGATTGAACTCAGGGGCACTCGACCACTGAGCCACATCCCCAGCCCTATTTTGTGTTTTATGTAGAGACAGGGTCTCACTGAGTTGCTTAGCACCTCGCCGTTGCTGAGGCTGGCTTTGAACTCACGATTCTCCTGTCTCATCCTCCCAAAGTGCTGGGATTACAGGCTTGAGCCACCGCGCCCAACTTCTATGAATTTTTTTAACTTACGTATTTTGTCTTCTCATATTAAAAATTCAAAGAACAAGTGGCTTGGAAGGCTGAGGCAGGAACCTTATTTTGAACCTTTATAACAACACTGACAGTACTTTTGTGCCCCATTTTAGAAATGAGGGGACCAGGACTAGGGTTATGGCTCAGTGGTAGATCACTTGGCTTATAGGTGTGAGGCACTGGGTTCGATTCTTAGCACCACATAAAAAAACACACACACATAAAAAGATATTGTCCATTTATAATTTAAAAAATATTTTAAAAAAGAGAAAGAAATGAGACCAAGGTTCAAAGAGGTTATGTAACTTGCCTAAGGTCTCAGAGTCAATCAGCAAATTCAAACCGAAACTCAGAAGGCTCTGGAGCTCCTTCTGCTCTGAGGTGCAGATCTTAGGATCCCTAAGGATCTTTCTGAGGGGTGCTGGTTGTCCCATCTGGAAAAGGAGGAAGGGGGTAGAAAATGAAGCTCCATCTAGCCAAGGAGTGTATGCTTTGCCCAGAAGAAAATCCACCAGTTTCTCCAGATGATTCTATTTCAAAAGATGAATGATCTCAGAATACCCTCTAACTGCCTCTTAGGGGTCAGGCTCCAAGCCCAAGGGTCAGCCATGTGGGTCTGGCTTCATACAGGGTGTGGAGAGCCAACAGCCTCACAAGTTTGTATGCAAACAAGCAGGGCCTTTGGAGCACAAGGCTGGGCCACGTTTCTTCTCCTTCCAGTTTAAATGCTGCTTCAAATTCCCTGCCTAACATCATTTTCTTGGGGGTTTGAGGGAACCACTCCTTAGAATCAGTGTCCAGAATGGGAACTAAACAAATACTAAAGTCTCACCATTCAGAGACCCTGAAGGAGATCTCAGTTACCACCTTTTTCTGGTTTCTTCTTATCTTTTGTTTGTGGTACTAGGGATCAAATCCAGGGCTTAGTGCATGCTAATCACGTGTTCTACCATTGAGCAACTCACTGTCCTCCCAGGGCTACTCTACCACTGAACTGCACCCCTAGTCTTATTTATTTTTTTATTTTGAGAAAAGCTTTCACCAATTTGCCCAGACTGGCCTCAAACTTGTGATCCTCCTGCCTCAGCTTCCCAAGTTACTAGAGTTACAGGCATGAGCCACTGTGCCCAGCTCCTCTTGTGTTTTTTAGAGAGCAAATGGAACCAGAATTTTTTCAACATGCAAACACATTATTGAGCCCAACAATGCAACGTTTGGGAGTACTTCAAAGCTGAGAAGGTGTACATTTTCTTAGAGGAAGTGACTTGGGGTGCCTCTCCCCAAGATCTTAGCACTGGAACAGTGCTGTTGTTTTTGCCAGCTCCACTCCTGGCAAGGCAGTGAGTCCATAGACAAAGGACAATGAAGAAAAGAGAAAACGAAACTTAGAGAAAAGGAAGTTGTTATCAGAATGAGGACTTGCTGGAGAGCGAGAGAACACATGGAAAGAAATGTGGAAGAGAGAAAAGAGCTCATAGACTGTCAGGGAGAAGTTAGGACAAGAGCTCCATTTTAGTTAATGCTCGGGACAGACTGAGCCACCTTCCAATTTAAGGTGGGTTATGAGCCACCATAAGCCCAGGAGCACTGTATAGCAACATGTACATTTTAATTAGTTGTCCCATTTCTGTGAATTTTCAGGTAAGTCAAGGATATCTACATCATGGCATTGCTTATAGTAGTAAAAGATTGGAAGTGGCCCAAATGCCATACAGGAAATTCTTTAAATGAAAATGGTACATGTAGCCAATGGAAGAACATGTAGCTGAGAATAGGGAAACTTTCCTTGTGTGCTGTCACAAAATGATCCCCTCAACATTATTGAATAAAAAAGCAAGAGGCAGGGCTGTGGCTATGGCTCAGCGGCAGAGCAATTGCCTAGCATGTGTGAGGCACTGGGTTCAATCCTCAGCACCACATAAAAATAAGCAAATAAAATAAAGGCATGCTGTCCATCTACAACTACAAAAAAATTAAAAAAATTAAAAAGCAAGAGGTCTACAGGAAGGGGAAGTTGGGACTGGGTAGCTGCATTCAGAGAAGGGAGGGAGACTCTCATTTCAGATGATCTCTGCAGCTGATCACAAACCCGATTTCCCCTTCCACTCGGGCACACATAGTACTCATTTGCCAGACTCCTTTGCATGGAGGGTGTGGGCGTGTGCCTGACATGTAGCCAGTGCAGCTGGATGGACCATAGAAACCCCCATGTGCCGTCCTCAATGCTTTCCCCGCCTCTGGTTTGAGTGGAATGGTGCTGAGTCCCAGGGTGACTTTGGCAATCCCATGTTAAAATGAAATCACACAATTTCCACCTGTGAGAAGCAATTTGAGCAGGGATTTGATTAGGCTTAGTCACTGGAACTGCAGGGTTTATCTCTTACAGAAGTGCTGTGAAAATATCCTTTTGCTATCAGGTTAGATCTCCAAAGCAAAGCAAAACAAAGCTCATACCACAGTTCTGTCAGCCCTTGTATCAACATTTGTGCCTGGTACTTGGTAAGTGCGCCATCACTTAGCTCCCTGGGCACTTGTTGCCTAGATGTGCCCCTTTCCTGAGCTTCTCTGTGTCAAAACAGTTCTCTTTACACAGTTCACCTCCTCCTTGGGTTTTTTGTTTGTACTGTTTTGTTTGTTTTTTTGGCACCAGGGATTGAGCTCAGGGACACTTGACTACTGAGCCACATCCCCAGCCCTATTTTGTATTTTATTTAGAGACAAGGTCTCACTGAGTTTATTAGCGCCTCGCTTTTGGGGGAGGCTGGCGATCTTCCTGGTCTCAGCCTCCTGAGCAGCTTGGGATCACAGGTGTGCGCCACCACGCCCAGCATTTCTCTGGGCTTTTGCTGACGTTCATCTGGTTGAACTACATAAATTTGACCCTTGCAAGCCAATGTCCTCTCATTCCTTCCTGCATCCCCAGTTTCCAGTTCTCGGATATCCGTGAAATAAGAACATTTGCAAAATCCTTACTAGCCTGTAGCGGATTCTCCACGGATGCGAAACCACCAGAGGCAGGAGAGCCGTGAGTTCTGAGCACCCGCCTCCACCCGCTCCCGCTCTGGCCCCGCCCGCTTCTCCCACTTCACTGCCCATCACTTGCCCCTTCGCTGGGTTCCATTTTTTTTTCTTTTTGCTTCCCCCCCCCCCTCTTTCTCTCTCTCTCTCTTTTGGTACTGGGAATTGAACTCAGGAGCACTCGACCATTGAGCCATACCTCCGGTCTTGATTTGTATTTTATTTAGAAACAAGTTCTCTCTGAGTTGCTTAGGGTCTCGCTATGTTGCTGAGGCTGGCTTTGAACTCATGATCCTCCTGCCTCAGCCTCCTGAGCAGCTGGGATTACAGGCATGGGCCACCTCGCCAGGCCTGGGCTCCAGTGTTTGCACTTCTCCAACACATGCCAGGGTTATCCGGTGACAAGGCCTCTGCTCTTGTGTTCCTCCCCGAGTTGCTGCTTCTTAGACCTTTACAAGACTCTGCTGCTCCCCACTCAGGTCCCACCCGTCCCTTTCTGGCTTTGTATTTAAACGCAGTGTTCTCGGCCCTCACCCTCTCTAAACTCGGTTCCTCTTCTTCATCGCCCGTGTCACTGTCTGAAATGACCTCGTGTCTGTGTTTGTGGCTGATGTCTCCCACCGAGTTGACATCAGCTCCAGGAAGTCAGGGTCGCTCTGGCTCAGGCTTGTACCCAATTAGGGGTCTGGGCACATTTTAGGGGCTGAACCAATGCGTGCTGAATTGGGGAGGTCGGATCTTTCGCCACTTGCGGCGCGTCCCGCGGGACGCAGGACGCGTGGGTTCCGCCGCCGGGCAGCCCACCTCGCAGCCGGCCCTGCTGCGCAGGCTGCTCCGGGCGGGAGGGTGGGCGTGGCGGGCACGCCCCTGCGCCCCGCCCCGCGCTAACCATTGGCAGGCGCTGTGGCCCAGCAGCTGGCGCCGGGCGCCGGGCACCAGAGTCCCCGCTAGTCGCAGCCTCGCAGCCGCTGCAGCATGTTGCGCGTCGCCGCTGTCGCCGCCGCCCGCCTCGGGCCCCGTCTGGGCTGTCGCCCGCTCTCTGCAGCCGCCACCCACGCGGTGCCGGCCCCCAACCAGCAGCCCGAGGTCTTCTACAACCAGGTGAGTCCCCCGCTTTGTTCTCGGGCCGAGACTGTCCGGGTGGGAAGGCCCCGGGCTGTCGGGGCCTCAGTTCACCCGCGGAGGACCGGGGTTCGCTGGGTTGATCTTCACGCGCACCTTTCCCCTTTCCGTCCTGAGAGCGTTTGGGTCCCTTCGCCGGCTCTGACAGTCAGTCCCATTATCTCGCTGCGACCTGGGCCCCCAATCCGGCTTCGTCCAGCCGCGGTCGGCTCTCCGGCGCCAGCCCCTGGTGGTCGGTTCTTCCATGCATGGTCCTCGGCTTTCGGGCCTCTTGGCCGCCGCTGTGTCTGCGCAGGGTCTCCACCGTCATCCACCCGGAAGACGTGTCTTCTTGAGCTCATTTTGCAGGAACTTTTGCTTTTTCCTTGGTCATCTTTTTTACCTCTTGACTCAGGCCTCGCCCAAGGAAGTTCAAAAGGAAAAGGTAGGAGAGGAGAGGAAGGGCTTTTCAGGGTGAAACCGATTCCCAGTGGCTGCTGCTTTCTTGCTCAGACAAACTAAGGAATGTTTTTTTTGGTTTTTTTTTTTTTATCCTTTAGTTTGGATGAAGTGCTGCACACAGAAGGGTATTGGTTATGAAAGAGTTCCTTTTGTTTGTGCGACAAGTGCAGGTTGGCGGGCCCCCTCTGAGCGTAAGTTTCTTTTGTAAAATGGGAAGGCAAGGCGGTCAGGGGCTAAGGTGTCTTTCAGCACAGGGCGTAGCTGGCGTGGGCACTTGGTAGGTAATAACAGCCCTGGTCCTCCGCGAGCAGCCTTCGCACCTGCAGCCTTCCCAGCGTTTACATTTCGCCTTTAATCTTTAGAACAGCCCCGTGAGGTTGGTACTGTAATTATCTCCATTTTACAGTTGAAGAGACTGAGTCACAAAAAGGTTTGGTGACTTTCTTAAAGATCCAAGTCAGTGGCAAAGTTTGGGTTCACATCTATACTCCCAAGAGTAAGCCCCTAACTGGAACAGTCTATGGTGTGTCACAACACTGGGTGGGAATGGAGGGACCACTGATCCTCTGATGATTGCTGATTTAGGATGCTGTATGGCAGGCTTCTTGTCTGGCCCAGAGGGAGGGTAGAGGGACATCAGTGTGACTTTAAAGAATGTTTACAAAGGGCCACTTGCAAGGGAATGAAAACATAAAATGTTTTTTTTGCATAACAAGCCAAAAATGCAGGGGCTGTCCTCCCTTGGCAGGCTTCTTAGGGTTGACACTGAGGCTTGTAAGACTTGAACCTCAAAAAAAAAAATCAAGCAGAAATGTCCTACTTTTCTGAGAGGTGGCAGCACCTCAAGCCCAAGCTTGGTCTGATCCAGTTCTTCATCCTCTGTGTTCACATGGAGGTAAGGCGTGGGGGTCCTACTGTGCCCTGCTCTCCAGATTTAGTCTAGGGGTGTAGGTTAGAGGAGTGCAGTGAATTCTCCCTATAGCTGCTTTTCTTTACCAGATTTTTTTTTTTTTGAGACCACAAAAGTAGCATATGTTCACTTACAAAAATGTAGACAATACCAACTTAAAGTTCCCTGGATACTCTATCACACTCCTGCCAAGAGCACTGTTAATGGGTGTGTGGTTTTGTAAACAGTTTCTTTGCGTGTGTGTGTGTGTGTGTGTGTGTGTGTGTGTGTGTGTGTGTGTAAGAGAGAGAGAGAAGGGGGCTGAGGTTATGGCGCAGTGGTAGCATGCTTGCCTGGCACACGTGAGGCACTGGGTTTGATCCTCAGCACCACATAAAAATAAAATAAAGATATTCTGTCCGCCTACAACTAAAAAATAAATGTTTAAAAAAGAGAGAGAGTGTGTGTGTGTGTGCATGTGCCAGTGGGAGAGCACCTGCTACCACTTTCTTTCTTAAACTCTCTGTCTCAATGAATGAAGTACCTGGATTATCTTCTTGAGTCACACTCAGATCTTATTTAATGCTGCTGAGGACAGCAAAGTGTCCCACTCTGTGGTAGCATTGTACTAAAACCAGCCCCTCCAGAGGCTCCTTGGCAGGTTTTGGTGTTAACTCATTGCAAACCCTGCTGGCAAGAATGCCACCATCTCTTAGCAGTGGCTCTGGATGCAACCTGGATCATTTTCCTGGGCATTTCCCTGGGGGGTTATTGGTGCCTTGAAGTTCAATGGACTGTTCTGGAGTCAGTGTCCAAAAGGAGCTGCCAGGGTGGCTTTGAAGTTGCTTCTGCAGGCGCTAGGCTTGCTTCCCAAGGGCATTTAGAGGGTTTGGGGCACTGGGGGCAAGGTTACTTACTCTATGTTGTTGGGTCTTACTTGGACGTGGGAGACAGGCGATAGATTTCTCATCTGATCTGCAGAGGTTGAGCGAGGTGGTTTGGTTTGACTTCCTATTGCCCTCTTGCCTCTACTTGGATCCTATGAGGGGAGCTTCCAAATGAGCAGCACTTCCTTCCTACCCCTTTTGGTTTCTGGGACGACCGACTTTCATTTTGCATTTTTTTTTCTCCCCGACTTGGAGAATAGGTAAGATCTGGGACGACAATGGTGCGCCAAAGGCGTGTACTTTCATGCCTCTGGGGCCAGATTTCATCGTCACTGTTACTGGTTCACATTTATTGACACTGATTGTGGAGAAGGTAAGACTGTGCGACACTGCACTTAGGCTGCCTGCCACACACTAGTTGATGAGACCTTGGGGGTAGTTTCATTCATTCAACAGACACTTCCTGAGCAACCCCAGGCCCAGGGAACAAAACGGACAAGTATCCCTGGGGACAAATACATAAGTGAACTGCAGTGTGGCGCAGATGGTCAGTACAGTGGAGAAGAATAAAACAGGGGAGAGAGGAAGCGTGTGCAGAGTGGACTCAACCTCAGTGCCACATCTGTAAAATGGGGTGACAATCTCATTGTACACCATCGGGTTGCTATGAGGACAAAACAGCATCATCCTTATGCAGCCCTTAGCATAAGGGTGATGCCTCCATGTTTATTGTAGCCTTAAATACAAATGAGGCTAACGGTGCTCTGTCGACTTGCACTATGATGTTGATAAGACTCCATTTTATGTGAGTGCTGCTTTATCTGCAGTTTGTTTCCGGAAGGGGTGAACTAGGTTGTGGTGAAGTTGAATGGGACTTTGTGGTGAACTGAATTTCTATCCTTATTTTTAGTCTCTTGACCACAACACTTAGAAATGAAAGAAAACTGATGAAAAGGAAATTAAGAAAGGATCACGTGCTATACAGTTTTGTGGTTACCACAGTGGAACCTCCTCAGTACAAGAAGTGAAACATCAGAAGCCTGTAGGGTGGAAGTTCACTGGAAATACACCATATGCACCGGAAGGAAGTTCATTGCAGCACAGTTTATATTAGCAACAAATTAGGAAATAATCCCCTTAACTCTTTGAGGAAATAGGTGGACGACTTCTGTTATCAACATAGGAAAGAATAATTCCATGCATGTAGCAGTTACAAAGAATTAGCTGAGTGCAGTGGCGCACACCTGTAAACCCAGCAGCTTGAGAGGCTGAGGCAGGAGGATCCTGAGTTCAAAGCCAGCCTCAGCAACAGCAAAGCGCTAAGCAACTCAGTGAGACCCTGTCTCTAAATAAAATACAAAAAGGGCTGAGGATGTGGCTCAGTGGTTGAATGCCCCTGAGTTCAATTCCTGGTACCAAAAAATAAATAAATAAAAATAATAATAATAATAAAAAGAAAAAAGAATTAGCTGGATCAGTATGAATAATGGATCTCAGAAACAATGTTTTTTTGTTTTTTTTTGTACTGGAGATTGAACTCAGGGGCTCTCGACCACTGAGCCACATCCCCAGCCCTATTTTGTGTTTTATGTAGAGATAGGGTCTCACTGAGTTGCTTAGTGCCTCGCCGTTGCTGAGGCTGGCTTTGAACTCGCGATCCTCCTGTCTCAGCCTCCCAAAGTGCTGGGATTACAGGCTTGAGCCACCGCGCCCGGCTTCAGAAGCAATGTTTTAAGGGAGAAAATTGTCCAACATGCCGCACAATATGGAACCATTTAAAATTACACTGAACTTTTTTATTTTTAATTAATTAATTATTATTATTATTACTTTTTTAAAAAATTTTTTCTTAGTTGTAGATGGACACAATGTCTTTATTTTATTGCTTTGTATGTGGTGCTGAGGATCAAACCCAGGGCCTCACACATGCGAGGCAAGCGCTCTACCGCTGAGCCACAATCCCAGCCCCTATTATTACTTTTTTGAATAGTGCTAGGGATTTAACTCAGGGCTTCACATACTCGGCAGGTGCTCTACCACTGAGTTACATTCCCAGCCACACTAAACATCCTTATTTTGAATATCACTAGACCTCTCTACAAAATGTATCAGAATGAAGATCCTTTGTGGGGGTGGTGACTGGCTGGTCATGCTGGGAGGGCAGGGAATGTGCCTGTGGGTGACGAGGATGGGGGACTTTGGTGGTCAGTGTTTTAGTTTAAAACTAAATATGCTGTGAACAAATATTAAAGAAAAAATATTAAATAAAAAAATGGACCTCTGCTGTCTCATAAGTGCAGCTAACTACTGTTAAGAGTACACTTGGAGCGGGGCTTGATATTTCATGTTTTCCTGGGTGGTTTTAACAGAATGAGCCAAAAACCTCTGTCGGGCGAAGAAGTGGTTTACAGTGACCTCTGCTGAGCATCCAGTGACCAGTATTCCCCCAATTGCACTGGTCTGGTTATTATTGCCTGGTTAGGCGTTTCAAGGGCCTCTGTAGAAATAGATTTAGGCATCCTGGAGAACCCAAGAGTGTCTCTGGGCCCCCCTTTGCCATTTCTGCTTTTGATAACAGTTTTTTATCAGGGCCCACAATTGGAATTCAGTGTCTCCTGCCTGCCCAGAATCTACAGGACACTGACTTACAGGTGGCTGGGCTGTAATACTGTCTGTGGTACTGAGGTGGACCTGAGGCCAGGATGTGTGTGTTATGGACATGCCTAAGTATTCCCTGATCTGATAATCAAGATTATTGGTCACCTGTTATCCATCAGGCCCTGTGCTGAGGACTTTTACCTACATTTTCACCTTTTATCTCACTTGAACTCTGTAAGCCCGGTATTGTTGCTGTCCCCATCTCAGAGATGAGAAAACTGAGCTTCAGGGAAGTCAAGTTCACATTAAGTTATAAATTTGAAACCAGGCTTCAGACTAAGCTCTGCCGAGCTGGGACATCCATGCCTTTATCCACATGCTGTGCCACAAGACCATACCCTCTTGTTAGACAAAGCTACAAATATTTAAGGAATGAATCCAATCATTCCTTAAATATTTGTATCTTTGTCTAATCAGGAAAGAAGAGTCATACCTGTGTTGTTCACATTTGTACTCCTGGCACCTTGTGTGGGACTAGGCTTGGCTTAGAATCGCTTGTTCAGTAAATATTTGCTGAATGTTATATGGTTACTGCTTATGAAACGATGTTTGCAATTTTGTATTGCAGGAGCCAGGGAAAGGATTGCTTAATGGAAACCCAAAATTTCCACTCAGAGGACCTTACTGTGGTGGAGTGACTTGGAAGGCTAGGCAGGAGGATCATAAATTCAAGGCCAGCCTGGGCAACTTAGACCCTGTCTCAAAGTAAAAAGAATAAAAAAGGACTGGGGATGTAGCTCAGTGATAGAGTACCCATGGGTTCAATCCCCCGTACTTGTAAAAGGGAAAAAAGAGAAAGAAAAAGCTCTTACTGCAAAATATTTGGGAATTTACATGTGCAGGAACAGGAATGGGAACTGAGCCAGGGGCAGCCATCACACCAAGATGGAGGTTGCCAATTCATAAGCACATGGACACACTGAAACTGTCTTCTGGCAAACAGTCCACAATAGAATTAACCCTCCCAGCCGGGTGCCGTGGCTCAAGCCGGTAATCTCAGCACTTAGGGAGGCTGAGACAGGAGAATTGCGAGTTCAAAGCAATGGCGAGGCGGCGCTAAGCAACTCAGTGAGACCCTGTCTCTTCCTAAAACACAAAATAGGGCTGGGGATGTGGCTCAGTGGTCGTGTACCCCTGAGTTCAATCCCCAGTACCAAAAAAAAAAAAAAAGAAAGAAAAGAATTAACCCTCCTGCCCTGGGGGTGGTGAAATCCCAGGAGTGCATCCTGAGGAGTGGGAGAGAGGAGGGGACTGGGGCCAGGTGCCAGAATATCTGCAGCACTTTTGGGTAGATGGTTGCCCTTGGCTTAACCTCAGACTAACCCGAGGTTCTGGATGGTCTCTGAAGTGTGGACGCACGTGGCACGCTGTGTTTGTCTTGGACTTTACCCCTTGGGATCTCACAGTACAAGGACAGCATCTGCTTTCCACTGGGTTAGTTACCTGACTGCCACTTAGAAAGCACATGCCACCAGGAGTCACCTGTGCTAAAAACCACATAGCATTTGCTCACTGACTCTTGGGAAGATAAGGTATTCCAGGGATGTGGATTTCCTACGTAACACCCTTAATTCTTTCATGTATAAAAGCTTGAACTGAATTCTCTCTAGAAAGTGCCTTGTTTCCTGAAATAATTTAATTTTTCATTGGTGACCTGGAGCAGATTATAACTGCTACGGTCCTGGGATGTGGGGGCAGCAGCCAGGATGTCATTCTCTTCTGCCTTGGTCAGGCCTCTGTCCGCGGGGTCCATCCTGCTTCTGGCTCTGCTTACTTCCCCAGCTCCTGAGCCCCGCCCCCCGCCTCCCCCGCGCTGCCCCACCTGGTTGGTCTCCATTTGCAGTTTGTAATCTAATCTGCTGGACTTGGAAAACAAGAAATCCAATCCAGTGAAGGATCTGTGTTATCCTCAAAATCAGCAATTCTGATTTGTACAGTCTGCCTCAGGTCTACCAAAACACACATAAAGGGATATGGGCAACAGCAGCATTGCTGGAAGAGAGAGTGCTTGTCCTGAGAGTGCATTCAGAGGAAATGGTTAAGTCAACTGTGGTTTCAGCTGTATTGAGGAATCTGTTACTTAAAATAACTACAGCAGATCTGCCTGGGTAATAATGTCCCAAGGCAGCTGTTACTGAGGAAAGCAAGTTACAAAATAGAAAGTCTGGCGTCCCCTAGTAGGGACGCTGCAGTGCCTGCTCTGGTGCTGCTGCCCCTCAGCAGCTCCGAGGACACAGTAGGTGGAATCTGGAGCCCCTGCTCTCTTCTGGGCAGATTCTGCAGCCACACGGCCCTTTCAGCACCTCCTGTCTCTGTGGCACAGCACCATCGGAGCCATGGAGCCTGATCCTGGAGCTGCTTCCTCCCGTTGCCCCAGCCTGTCCTGTCCACTTCTTGCGTGGTTCGCCTGTTTACTGTTCACCTTGTCCCTCCCCTCCAAGACCTGGCAGTTTCACCCTGCGCCTGGCATGGCGATAGCTCTCAGTTAAAGCTTATTGAACACATGGGGAATGAATCCAGCTTTTACAAAACAGCAAGAAGTTCTTATGAAAATATGTAGAAGTTAGAGTATTTTAATGGAAATGCTTCATGGGTTTTGCCAGTAGTCCAGGTGCAAAATGTCAACTCCTGAGCTGGCTCTGCTGTTTCAAACTGTAAAGAGGAAATATGAGCCTGGAGGATAACCTCTGCCCCATGCCCCCTCCAAGGGTGGCTGAATTTAGCTTGTTGTGTAGGTTGGCTTGGGGCCAGGAGGTTTTAGAGCTTTTGGCCTGGACTCTGCCCATGTGTTTTGTTCAAGACAAATTGCTATGAAATCTCCTCACTTGGGGCAGAGCTTTGGCCAAGATGCTCAGTGTGAGAAAGCTCTTGCCTGGCGCCTCCAGGGGCGGGGAAACCACTGGGTCCTGCAGTAGAAGGGAAGTGGGAACTCAGGCGAGGATGCCTCTCCAGGTCCCTCCCTTTCCAGGTGCCACTGGGCTGAGAAGGGAGCATAGACTGTGGAAAATCCAGCTTGATTCACTTATGAAGAGTGACACAGCAAAATCAGGGCTTGGAAAGGCTCACAGGCCAGGATGTGACCCTTCCGGGGCCCTAATCTACATGAGAAGGAAGGGGTGGAGCCTGGTGTCCAGCCAGCCTGGCCCACATCTTCATTTCTTTCTTCCTGATCTTTGCTAAATAACAATGAAAACATTTTTTTGGACAAACTAATTTAGTACACTATTGTGCAGAGAACAACACCAAGAGGTGTCAGACCTGACCCTTGCTCCTAAGAACCTCCAGCCTGAGGTGGTGATGGTAAGCCATGTGGCCAGGTCCTGGCCTGGGAGCTGTACCTATTGTCACACTGAATCTTCTCGCCAGCCCCCAGAGGCACAGGATGAGGCCTCTTAGAGATGAAAGGTTTGCCTGGGGTCCTCATCTGTGAGGTATGGAGTCAAGATTTGCACCCAGATCTTACTGGCTTTGAGATTGTTGCCTTTTTTTTTTTTTTTTGGTACTGGGGTTTGAACCCAGGGTGCTGTACCACTGAGCCACATCCTTAGCCATTTTTTATTTTTTAAATTGAGACAGGGTCTTGCTAAGTTGCTGAGGCCGGCCTCAAACTTGTGATCCTTCTGCCTCAGCCTCAGCCTCCCCAGCCAATAGGATTACAGGTGAGCACCACCATGCCCAGCTCAGGTTGGTGCTTTTTACAACATACAGAACAGAAGAGAGAAGGGGGTGCTGGGGTTGTGGTTTAGTAGTAGAGTGTTTGCCTAGAACGTGTGAGGCACTGGGTTTGATCCTCAGCACCATATAAAAATAAATAAATAAAATAAAAGCATTATATCTACTTACAACTAAAAGAATTTAAAAAAAAGGAGGGGCGGTGAGCAAACTAAGGATGGAGACTGGGGAGTTGACTTCCCACCTTCAAGGCAGACCTGGCTGTGACTGGAGGGGGGAGTGGGAACGGGGCAGAGTCCTTAGAGTCCCAGAGCCTGGGTTCAGATCCTTACCCTGTCCTCGCTGCCTCAGGAGAGTGGCTGTTCTCTTCTGTGCCCAAGTGTTTTCCTCTTGAAGTGGAGAGGGTGAAATTTGCTTTCCAGGATTCCTGTGAGAAAGCTTGGTCCTTGTCCCCATTTCTAATACAATAACAAAGATATGGTTTTAAGAAAAAGGAAAAAGGTTTATTGCTTTGCTAGCACAGGAGAAGCACAGGGGACTCGTGTCCCAGAGGCTGTGGTTCTGCCCATCAGGGAAAACAGAGGGCTTTTAGAGAAGCTCTTCAAAGGCTACATTCCAGGTGTGCCCTGACTAGGGGTCCCAGGTATGGCCTGATGCTGTGTTGACATTCATTTGTTAATCTGGGGGACAGTCCTTCCTAGATCTTATGGTGACATCTCCTTCTTGTGGCAGGTGTGTGCTCAAGGACAGATAACTCTAGGTAATCTTATTCCTCTTCCTGCTCCCAGGTTAGGGAAGAGGAGAGGGAGAAGAGGAAAAAAAAAATGTCCTTTTAAAATAAGTGGCTGGGGGTAGGAAGGATAGTAGAATGAATCAGACATTATTACCCTATGTACATATGTAACTATATGGCCGGTATGATTCTACATTATGTACAACCAGAAGAATGAGAAATTATACTCCGTTATATATGGTATATCAAAGTGCATTCCACGGTCATGTATAACTAATTAAAACAAATTAAAAAAATTTTTAACTGAAAAATAATAAAATAAGCATCAAATGAGCAGCCTGAAAACACTAGTTGTTTCCATGATGTGCAGGTGGCTGGGCAGACCTCCTTCTTGGGGTGAGGGAGGGAAGGCAGGCAGGAAAGGGCAGTGCAAGTCCAACCCGTCCCACCCTGCCCCCTCTGCCAGCCTCTCCTGACCTGGGTCTCCCTAACCTCACTCCCTCCAGTGCTTTACTCATAGCAGGTGGCGAGAGCCTGGGGGCCCGGCCTGCCCTGAAGAGCAGAAAATGGTAAAGGAAGCTCAGCCAGGGCTGCAGGCTGCCTGTCCTGCTTCAGCAAGCCCTTCTCTTTTAGCTTGAACCCTCTGGCAGCTCCCAGAGCTTCCCTGTCCTTCACATTTACCAGGAGAAGGATGTGATGCTCAGAGAGGAGGCGCATGTGCCCAGGGCTCCCTGGGTGTGGCGGAGCTCTGTTGAGCTGTGCTATGTGGCAGTGCAGGGGTTGGCCTGGCTTTGAGCCACAGCCCCTTTTGCCATGTCCACACCTCCTGCTGGACACTACCAGCTCTGCAGGAAGAAATGTGGGTGTCATTTCCCCAACGCTTATATCCTCTGACTAATATAAAGCCACACAAACAGGGTTCCCAAATCCGGTTCGTGTTCACCCACATTCTCCTGCCGTGGTCACGAGCTTACTTTGTGGGTGCACAGGTCTGCACTGTGCTACAGTGGTGGTAAGGGCTTGTGCAGCAATACCCAGTTCAGCTGGGGAAAGTGAGCCCTGCTAGTCCCTTACCTGACTGCTCCTTCCAAGGGCTCCACCCTGTCATTGTCACAGGATGGGGCACTTATCCCTTGCTGGGCTTGGTGCAAACCCCTTGAGCCCAGGCATGCCTCTTTCCAAAGAGGGTTCTACAGTGATCCTACTCCACAGATGACGAAAGAAGGCTAAGAGGAGAAGCCTTGTCTCAGCTGACAAAACTAGGAGGAAGAGTCGCGTTCATCTAGACTTTTGCCTTGAACCACTGAGATGGGCCACCCTCCCCAGACCCTGGTGCAAGCCAGGCTCCAGGCTCTGCTTGGTGGCTTGGTCTTAGATATGATCACAGACAGGCCCAGAGTAGCTGCAGATGACTCCCTGGTGTCCCAGACCAGGCCTGCCTGTGCTGGGTAACTAGGGCCAAAGAGACCCTTAGAAAAAAGCCTGGGCCTGTGATTCACTTGGACCAACAGAATTTGGGGTGGAAATGAGACAAGGTGACTTCTGAAGCTTGGTCTTTGGAAGCCTTGCAGCTTTCACTTGAGCCCTTTGGAACACACCCTGGGGCCACCAGCGCCATGTAGAAGTCAGGCTCACCTGAACCTGCCACACAGGAAGTTCAAACAGCCATGAGGTGCTAGACAAGTGAGTGAAGAGCCGTCTTGCACATCAGCCCATATGACTGTGGCCCCAGCTGAGTCCAGTCAATGGGCACAGCTCTGAGAGATGAGAAACCATCTTCAGCCACTGAGTTTTGGGATGATTTGTTACAGAACACTAGACAACTGGAACACGAGGAACATTCTGTTCCTTTTGCAAAGGTAACAAGACACTGAAAGGTGACTTACCCAAGGTCACTTGGCTGAGTGGACATTCCAGCTTAGACTCTCCAAGTCTTGTGCTTTCAATCTTGAGGTTACCGCACTCCAAAGCTGACCCATAGTTCTTCATGTTTGTGCTTTTGGAATACATAGCTAGCTCACCAGTGGTTGGTGCTGAGTTGAGAGCCGGTGCTGAGTTGAGAGCCGGTCCTGAGAACAACTTTCCTTCTCATTGTAGATCTTTATAAACAATGAGTGGCATGACGCCATCAGCAAGAAAACGTTCCCTACTGTCAATCCATCCACGGGAGAAGTCATCTGTCAGGTAGCAGAAGGGAACAAGGTAAGAACTGGTGACTTACCATTGGGCAGGGATGGATTTTTTTTTAAATATTTATTTTTTAGTTGTAGGTGACAGAATATCTTTATTTTATTTTTATGTGGTGCTGAGGATCGAACCCAGTGCCTCACGCTGCTAGGCAAGCACGCTACCATTGCGCCATAATCCCAGCCCCAGGGATGGATATTTTATGTATGTTTTTTCTTCTTTTTTTGAGGGGGGAGGCGGTACCGGGGATTGAACTCAAGAGCACTCAACCACTGAGCCACATCCTCAGCCCTATTTTGTATTTTATTTAGAGACAGGAGCTTGCTTAGCGCCTTGCCATTGCTGAGGCTGGCTTTGAACTCATGATCTTCTTGCCTCAGCCTCCCTAGCTGCTAGGATTACAGGCATGCACCATCACGCCCAGCTTATTTATGTTTTTGTGTGGTGGAAATTTTATCATACAGTGTCTTACTTTTGTAACCTAAAAAAGCCAATTAAAATTTTTGAGTAAATGAACCAACAGAATTTCTTTCCTGCAGATGCAGGTGCTAGGTTGTATCTGGGTTTGATAAGCCATGAAGCATGGGATTGTCGATTTGGCAGGGAATTCAAGGAACACTTAGTCCAGTGTCTCTTTTCCAGACCTGGAAGATGAAGGTCAGAGGAGGGAGATGCATGATAAATATAGACAACATCTTGCTGAGTAGAATTTGGGCTTCCTGAGATACACCTCTGGCATCAGTTTGAATTGTATATACTGATAGAAACTAAAAAAGTAATAACATTTCAAATTAAAAAATTAGAATCTTAGTAAAGACATTTTTTAATAGAAAAGGCATTAAAAATAATTCAAAAATGCCTCAGTCCTATGCTTTAGGACAATACTTTATATATAAGATCTGCCTCCTTTGCTGAAAGCCAGTGAACACTTTTCTGGTTTATAGGATCACCTGATGATATATATGTATTTTATATAAATGAAAATTCTGCTGCCTGCCTCCTGATTCACATTTTGCCATATGAGATGTGAATTTTCCTGCTCATCCAGGGAGAGGGAAGCTGGCGAGCCTGCGTTTGTTGAGAATGCTGGTAGTTTTGGAAGGAATGCTACCTTTTGCTGGCTTCTTAGGAAGTGAGGAAAGTGGTCAGATTCTAAGCACTGACCCCTGGGTACCTTTCCTTCTGAAACTCTTTTGGGGGATTTTGAAATGAAAAGTAGGAATGGTCAGGATTCTCATTTGCACCATGACTGCTGGCAAGAGAGAGAAGGGTATGTGATTCAGCCCTGTCACTGAGGTCTGGAGTTCATCAGAGGGAGCCTGGGGCTGGCCTGGCCAGTCCTGCCTGCTCCGGGGCTGTGCTTGCCCATGAGTGGGCAGCATTTGGAGGCGATCATGCTGAGAAGACCTGAGCCATCTTGGTGGGTGTTCTGCAGGAGGACGTTGACAAGGCGGTGAAGGCTGCCCGGGCGGCCTTCCAGCTGGGCTCGCCCTGGCGCCGCATGGATGCCTCTGACAGGGGCCGGCTGCTCTACCGCCTAGCTGATCTGATCGAGCGGGACCGGACCTACCTGGCGGTGAGTCCCCAGCTTGCTTGCCCTGTTTCCCACATGGTGAAGGGTCTCATGGTGTCTATTGAACAGCCAGGGCCCATGCTTCTGACATGTAACCCATCAGAATGGCATAGGATGGACACTTTTGGGGTATGCCCCTCACCGGCCAGTGCAGCTTCTGTGTCCACCCCTATGCAGTGGGTTTGGCCAAGAAAGGGGAGTGAGGGGAGAGAGAAGAGCCTCATCAGAGAGACCTTCGCAGGAGAGACCCCCAGGAGGGGCACCTCTCCCTCCACCTCTCTGCATGGTGGGTCCTCTCCCTGGCTGCCAGAGCCAGAAGAAATCAGGAGACAATCCTCTCCCCTCTCCAATCCATTCCATATGCAGCAGCCAGAGTGAACCTTCCAGAGAGTACATTGTACCATGGTGATCTTCAGTCTTGTGTAGCATCATGGGTCCCTAGCATCAGGTCCTCAGTGTGGTCCATGAGACCATACAGGTCTGACTCCCCATCCCAGGTCATGCTGACTGCCTGTCGCAGGCACAGCCATGGCACAGCCTTCACTAATTTGAGCACCAGAGCCTTTGCATACACTGCCCCTGTGGCAGGGGTGAGCTGCACTCATCATCCCTACTGGCCTCATTGCCCAGGTGCCTCCTGCACAGCCTTCAGGTTTTAGTCTGAGGTGGGTGTTTCTCAGACCAAGTCAGACAGTCTGGTCTTCTTTTTAGCGATCTTCACTCATGTGATGGATGCTCTGTGTCACGACTCACCATCTGCTCTGTAAGATCCATGCTCACTTCTGTGCCCTCAGCACCTGGATCTGGCACAGAACAGAAGCTTAAAAAAAAATCTCTGAGGGGCTGGGACTGTAGCTCAGCGGTAGAGCGCTTGCCTCGCATGCGTGAGGCCCTGGGTTCGATCCTCAGCACCACATACAAAGCAATAAAATAAAGACATTATGTCCATCTACAGCTAAAAATATAAAAAAAAAAAAAAAAAAAAAAAAAAAAATCTCTGAAATGAATGAATGAGAGGTGGTGCCTCGCTCCTTCTGTCCACCTTCCTCCTCCTCCCTCCTAGGGAAGGCTGGGCCCATGATCCAGAAATGCCCTTGACATTCAGTGGCCAAAGGGGACTCTCACCCTTGCTGTCCATTGTCCTTGTCAGTCCAGGCCTCAGAGCTGTGTCCACCTGTTTGCCTCTTGTTGTTTCTGCATCATGTTGTCTCTACTGACCTTGATCTCTTTTCAGGCCTTGGAGACCCTGGACAATGGCAAGCCTTATGTCATCTCCTACCTAGTGGATTTGGACATGGTCTTGAAATGTCTCCGGTATGGTCTCAGGTTCCCTGTTCTTTGTTTTGATTGTGCCAAAATGGAGGGAGAAATGTTAGGAGGCAGAAACAGAATTATAATGATTCAAAGGGACCACAGGAATTGGAGAAGCCCACTCCATTTAGACTCTACATGGGAAAATCCTATGGGAAAATCCCTCACTATCAAAAATTGTAACTTAATCACAAATGCTGCTTCTTTCTTCTTGAGTCATTTTGTTAATTTCTGTGTTATCTGGAACTTCCTTTTATTTAGGTTATCTGGTGTGTCGCTGTACAGTTGAGTTGCTCATGGTTGTATCTTACAAGGCTCTCTATCTCTCGATAGTAATGTGTCATCTTTCATTTCTGATTTTAGTTATTTGTGTCTTCTTTCTCTTATTCCAGCCAAAGTCTTATCTTGTTTTGTTGATTCTGTTGTTTTTCCATTCTCTATTTCATCTCTCTGCTCTAATTTTTGTTATATTCTGCCTTTTGCTGGCTTTGGATTTAGTTTAATCATAGACATCTTTTTTAAATATATTTTTTAGTTGTCAATATACATTATGTATTTATATGTGGTGCTGAGAATCGAACTCAGTGCCTCACACATGCTAGGCAAGTGCTCTACCACTGAGCCACAACCCTAGCCTTTAATCATAGACATCTTTTTTCTTTCTTTCTTTCTTTCTTTCTTTCTTTCTTTCTTTCTTTCTTTGTGTAGTTGTAGATGGATAGCATGCCTTTATTTTATTTGTTTCATCTTTATGTGGTGGAAAGGTTTGAACCCAGTGCCTCATGCATGCCAGGCAAGCGCTCTACCACTGAGCTACAACCCCAGTCCCCCAATCATAGACATCTTAGTGAGTGAGGAATAGGAGCTTAATTAGAACTCTTGGAGCTACAAGTAAAAAGTCCAGTAGCCCAACCTAGATAACAACAGACCCCACAAGGCCTCAAATCCAAAATGCCTTTGAGCCCTGCTTACCCCATCCCTTAACTTCATTATTCTCTTGCTGCACGTGGCCTCCTTGGGCCTGTCTGTGTGGGAACCTGGCTGCTTGACTAACCTGCAGCTGCCAAGTTACTGGGGGAAGGGATAGTGGTTGGCTGACTTTGAGTCTGACCAGCTGTGGCAGGACTGGTAGGTAGCTGCTGCCTTGTGACAGAGGCTGTGGGGAGAGAGCAGTGCCAGAAGAGTGGGAGAGCTATCCTTCACATGGGGGTTGCTTAACCAGGGCCCAGTGAGCAATTCCGGGGACATTTATGGTGGCCACAACTGCAGAGCGGGGGATGTTGCTGGCATCCCACAGTGTAAAGACAGCCCCCATGGCAAAGAGTTTTCCAGCCCTAAATGTCAGTGCCAAACAGATGTACTGTAGACCATGTTTACATAGATGCAGGGGGAAGGAGGCAGGGAGGTCTGGGCTTGGATTGGCAACTCCTGGCCATTTTTCTCCCTCAACTCACAAACCCGTGTTTTAACCTAGGTCAGCTTTGGTTTTAGGTTCATTTTTTTTTTTTTTTTTTATATTTTTTTAGTTGTAGATGGACACAATGTCTTTATTTTATTGCTTTGTATGTGGTGCTGAGGATCAAACCCAGGGCCTCACGCATGCGAGGCAAGCGCTCCACCACTGAGCTACAATCCCAGCCCCTTAGGTTCATCTTGACAGACCCCACTCCCTTCAAAAATCTTCCTCCTGCAAACTTTATCTTTCCTCTATCTTTCGTGTTTCCTGTATCTTTCCTTCCTACCATATAACCAGCTGGTTTTCCACCTGCTCTAATTTGCTGTGCTTTTCTGTCACCTGTGTTCCCTGTGGTCTGAATAACAAGCTTTGCAAGGTTTGGGCCCAGCTGCCGATTTGTTTTCTGATGACCATCCAGTCTTAGGAAGTGCTAGCCATGTGAAGCACCCATCCTTCTCCACCAGATCTGATTCATGGTTCTCTGACACTATCTATGGTGCTGGGACTGGTAACAGTAGTCACATTTTAATAAATCTGGATGTTCATTTAAAATACTGATTCCCTGGAGAGCTGGATTGAGTGGGTTGGAAGTGGGCCCCTGGAATTTGGCTTTTTTTTTAAAGAATTTTTTAAATCTTTATTTTATTTATTTATGTATTTTCTATGTGGTGCTGAGGATCGAACCCAGTGCCTCACGCGTGCGAGGCAAGTGCTTTACCACTGAGCCACAACTCCAGCCCCTGGAATTTGGCTTTTTGCTCCAAGCACCCCAGTTGATGCTGAGACTTTGAGATCAGTGATGTAGCATGGGTCACCGTGTTCCCAGCAGTCCTGCAAGTCTTTCTGGGAATCAACCACATGCAAGCATGGGACCTCACACTTGTAGTGTGGTTGGCTCACTGTCTTCAAAGACTACTGCATTCAAGCATGGGTATTAGAAGATCACAGGGGTCCCTGACATTGCTTAAAACTTGGACTTTCCTTTGATTAAAGGTATTACGCCGGCTGGGCTGATAAGTACCATGGGAAAACCATTCCCATGGATGGTGACTTCTTCAGCTACACCCGCCATGAGCCCGTGGGGGTGTGTGGGCAGATCATTCCTGTGAGTGTCAGCCTCTCCGAAGGTCATCAGGAGGGTGGGGTGTGGTGATCCACAACCTGGACCAGGCTCATTGCAAGGGGAAGGTTCCACGGGTGGCCTTGGATGATGGCTGAGAACATGGGCTTTCACAAGCTGACCTGGACCTTGAGCAAGGCACTTACTCCCAGGCCTCAGTTTCCTCATCTGAATATGGGAATTAACCTCACTCCTGCTCAGGGTGGCATGGTGCCAGGTACATGAGCGCGCCAGTCGCCTGCCTCACTCATCCATCCCAGTCTCAGTGTGGGGGTAGGGTGGCGTGTTTGGCCACCTGGTGTGGCTCTCTAAGGGGAGCTGGGTTTTGGGCGGCTCTTGTTTCCTGCAGTGGAACTTCCCGCTCCTGATGCAAGCGTGGAAACTGGGCCCAGCCTTGGCAACTGGAAATGTGGTCGTGATGAAGGTTGCTGAGCAGACGCCACTCACCGCCCTCTACGTGGCCAACTTGATCAAGGAGGTTTGCTTCTTGTTCCCAGCTTGACCTCTAACTGCCCTTGTGTGGGTTTGCCATCATCACCGTGACTGACCCAAGGGGCTTCCTGCTTAATGTTTTCCACATTGGGCTGCATGGCCAGATGCCCTGTGAAGAATGGAAATCATCATTCTAAATGAATTATGAATTGTCCACTAAGAAGCTCGTGAATGGGCGTCTTGTCCGAATCACTTAGAATTCCCATGCAGTGCCCCATACAGCTGGCTTCTGTGCACATGGGTCCCCAGCAAAGTGTCTTGGCCTCTCTGGGAAGGGCTCTTGGAGCAGGAGGATGACTCCCAATGTTCTCTGGCTTTGGCCTGCAGGCTGGCTTCCCCCCTGGTGTGGTCAATATCATTCCTGGATTTGGCCCCACGGCTGGGGCTGCCATCTCCTCCCACGAGGATGTGGACAAAGTGGCATTCACTGGGTCCACTGAGGTAAGGCATCCTTGGGACCTCACACTTGTAGTGTGGTTGGCTCACTGTCTTCAAAGGCTACTGCATTCAAGAGGAGCTCCTGGGGAGGTCAGATTCTGCTCCCAGGACTGGCCTCTGAGCAACTCAGGCAAAGCCTGCATGTGGCAGGAGTGACGGAGCGGGGTTGAGCCTGCTGTGGCCTAATTGCCCTCTAGACGCTGCTCGCAGGGGCCAGCATCCTGTGTGGAACAGGGAGGTCTGGCTGGCTGCATAAAGCCCAGAGCTGAAGCAAAGCACCTAGGCCTCATCAGGCTCCTTGGGCAGCAGCCACTGTGGGCTTCAGGAAGCTCCAGTCCTGGCCTCACCGTCGTGACTTGCGTGGGTCACTGAATGTCTGTGAGCTCGGTTCAGTTCCTCTGAGGTGAGGAGGGTGGGGTCCCTGTGGTGGTGGAGCACGGGCACTGTCATGGGACCATGGGCGGCTTTGGCATCACACTCCTGTTTCTTCTTTTTTTTGTGTGTGGCACTTTTGTGATTGAACTCGGGGCAGTCTAGCACTGAGCCACAGCCCTGGACCCTTTTACTTTTTATTTTGAGGTAGGGCCTCCTGAGTCACTGGGGTTCCCAGCCTGCATCCCTACACCTGGCTTCATAGCACATACTTGCTGTGCAACCTCGGGAAGGTCACTTAGTGGCCTGAAACCTCTGTTTCCTCTTCTGTAAAGTGGTTTTATGACCCACACCCTCATGGTGGGTGAGATAAAGCTTTTGACTGTGTGGCCTAGAGCACATGCTCCCCAGAGAGTGGGTGAAAGAGTGGACAGGGCATTGCTGGGCTGCTCTGTGCCAAACACAAGAGGGACAAAGACAAGATCTGGAGATTCCTTAGCACAGCCTCCAGGAAAGCAGTCAAGTTTACCTTCTGAGATTAACTGTTTGCTACACCGAAATGGCAGCTATCTTTATCACATGACTTCCCAGAGGGTCAGTAAATAGTGGAAAGGTGGTGATCTTCAAACAGTTCCACTATGAAGACACGTTCAAACATTCAGCTTGCGGGTAGTGATGTGGTGTGGGAGGGCAGAGAGGTGTCCACGGTAGCAAGTTGGGGATACTCTGTTGCTTAGTCACCCCCGACTCAATGCTGAGAGGCTCTATGGAGAGTCCAGAGGGGGTCTCTTGATGGGGAGATGCCCATGTACCCAAGAAGTAAGCACAGGGTCACCTTGTGCCAGGCTCTGGGAATACAGAATTGAGAATTGCATCCTGTCCTCACCCTCATGGGATGTGCAGCGTGCTGGGGATGACACTCCAGGCACCATGGCAAGGAGCTGGGTAATGGCTCTGAACCAAGTGTGGGTCCTGATCCCACATTTACCAGTTGTGTGACTCTGGGCACGTGACTTGGCAACTCTGAGCCCCAGCTCCGGTGTTTCTAAATCAAGGGGAAGAGTCGCACCTGCCCCAGGCCATTATGAGGTGGGACTTGACACATAAGCAGTGCAGTGCTTGGTCCATGGTTGTCATTGTGGTCTAGGTGCCCGGGCTACAGTGAGGGAGTGGGTTCTCTAGTAACCCATTGGCTTCCTCGGGTTGAAGATTCCCTGTTCTGTGTAGAGAGTGTTTGGCTCTCTTTTCTCCACTGAGAGGTTGTCTCTGTCCTGCGTGTTGTACAGGTTGGCCACCTCATCCAGGTTGCTGCAGGGAACAGCAACCTCAAGAGAGTGACCCTGGAGCTGGGGGGAAAGAGCCCCAACATCATCATGTCAGACGCTGACAGTAAGTCGTGGGAGTCGGCAGTGGAGGCAGCTGCTTGCTGTGTAGGCCAGAGTCTCGCTTGCTCCTGTGGTCCTCGGCCTCTCCTGCCTCTCTCCTCCCTGGTCTGGCAGGCTAAGCCTGTGTTGCCCGGTGGGCACACGTGCTCTTGGACAGGCCATTCTGCTTCCATATTCTTCCTCCTGGTTCTGCTGAAAAACTCCTGGACTTCCTCCCAGGGGAGCTTTCTCTTCCTGTATTAACCTCCTCCTGGTCCCCGAGCTTCGTGAAAGGAGAGATGGCTCTGTCTTGCTCCGACCCAGGCTCTGGTACCCTGCAGGTGCCAGCACTGGTGGTGGCATGAATGGGTTGTGTGGGTCGGTAGTGCTGGGGCCAGGGTCATCCTCTCCTCATGGTAGCCTTTCCCCTGTCCCCTCCCTGCAGTGGACTGGGCAGTGGAACAGGCCCATTTTGCCCTGTTCTTCAACCAAGGCCAGTGCTGTTGCGCCGGCTCCCGGACCTTTGTACAGGAAGACATTTACGCAGAGTTTGTGGAGCGCAGCGTTGCCCGGGCCAAGTCTCGGGTGGTCGGGAACCCTTTTGACAGCCAAACAGAGCAGGGGCCACAGGTAAGTCAGGCAGCTTCAGGTGAGCCTGGGTGGAGCAAGCTTGGAAATAGCAAGGGCCCGGGTGCAGTCAGGTGGACTGGGTCCTCACTTCATGCCCTACGGGGTAAGCACAAGACTCCACTTGCCATCTCTTCCCCTCATTTTTCATGTCTGTGGACCTCACAGACTCACATCTGAGCCACACTCACATCTGAGGATGGAATGTTCTCACCATGGAATAGAGTTAGGAGCCCAACTTTTCCCCCAAACCTGCCATACTGGGGATTGAACCCAGGGACACTCTACCAGTGAGCCACATCCCCAGCCCTTTATATTTTATGGTCTCCTTAAGTTGCTTAGGGTCTTGCTAAGTTGCTGAGCCTGGCCTTGAACTTGTGATCCTCCTGCCTCGGCCTCCTCTGTCACTAGGCTTACACAGGCGTGCACCACCACATCTGGCTTCTTTTTTTATGAGCTCTTTGAAAGTATAATTCTTATACCATAGACCATAAAATGTATCATTTTAATTGTATAGTTCATTGGTTTACATATAGTCACAAGGTTATGCAGCCGTCACCATTAATTCCAGAATATATGCATCACTTCTGAGTAAGTCCTGTGCCCATTAGCAGCTGCTCCTGATTCCTCCCTCCTGCAGGCCCTGTCAGCAACCAGGACTTGTCTACAAAGTGTTTGGTACAGATGAAGTTGTGTCGCAGGTGGTCCTCTGTGCCTGGCCTCTTCCACGAAGCCTGTTTTCAGGTTCGTGGTGTCATGTGTCACGTTTCCTCCCTGCCATGGCTGGACCATGTTCTGTGACATGCTGAGACTGCACTTTTTTCCTCCATTCTTAGTCGATGGACTCCTGGGTTGTTTCCAGGTTTTGGTTATTGAATGGTAGATGCTGCTAGAAACCCCAGCATCCCCTTTTCTCTCATTTTTCTTTGTAGTTAATTATTAAAGTAATGCTAACTTGTATAAACATTTAATTTTTTAAAGATATTTTTTAGTTGCCAATGAACCTTTATTTTATTTATTTATATATGGTGCTGAGAATCAAACCTCACACATGCTAGGCAAATGCTCTACCACTGAGCCACAGCCACAGCCACCCCACATTTAATTTTTTTTAAAATATTTATTTTTTAGTTGTAAGTGACAGAATATCTTTATTTTTTATTTTTATGTGGTGCTGAGGATCAAACCCAGTGCCTCACGTGTGCTAGGCAAGCACGCTACCACTGAGCCATAATCCCAGCCCCCCACATTTAATTTTTAAAGAGTGTTTTTAGTAAAAAAATAAAATGCCCTCTATGTTCTCCATAGGTGAACACACACATGCACACACACAGACTTATTAGCTGTACCTTTCACAAAACAAGGATTATGGAGTCTATATTGTCCACAAACTTTTTCCTCTCTGTACAGATTATCTTGGGCTATCTCAGTGTCAGACATAACATAGGCATACCATAACTACTTAACCATTCCCTCTACTGATTTATACATACAGTTATTTCTGTTGTTTACCTTCTCAAAATGCTCCCCAGTGAATAGCCTTGTTTAGTTTTCTAAGCACATGTGGAATAAATTCCTGAAAGTTAAATAGTTATGTCAAAAGGGATGAGCATATGATTTTTGATCAATATTAATAAACCACTGGTCCTAAGAGCTGTGCCAATTTATAGTACTCACCAGGTAGGGAACACTCCTTCATTGTTAATGTATCTTATTCTTTTTATTATTTTTCTTGGTGCTAGAGATTGAACGTAGGGACTTGTGCATGCCAAGCACATGCTCTACCTCTGAGCTAAACCCCAAGCCCTTGTATTTTCTTATTATTTAAAATATTTGCTGATCTCATAGTTGAAAAATAAAAATAATGGGTTCGATACACATTTCTTTGATGGCTAAGGAAGTTAAACCTCTCGCGTTCCATGTTTCTTGGCCCTGCGTATTTCCTCTTCCAACCTGACCTGTTCAAGACTTCGGCCCAGGGCTGGGGTTGTGGCTTAGTGGCAGAGCGCTTGCCTTGCACATGTGAGGCACTGGGTTCGATCTTAAGCACCACATTAAAATAAATAAACAAAAATATCACATCCATCTATAACTAAAAAATATTAAAAAAAAAAAGACCTTGGCCCATTTTCTAGTTGTCCACGTGGTTCTCAGCCTGAAGCCTAGGAGTGGTCTGAATTTAATGTCTCCATCACGCTGGACTTCTTCTCCCACAGGTGGATGAAACTCAGTTCAAGAAGATCCTTGGCTATATTCAGTCAGGGAAGCAGGAGGGGGCGAAGCTGCTGTGTGGTGGGGGTGCCGCTGCCGAGCGCGGCTACTTCATTCAGCCCACTGTGTTTGGAGATGTGCAAGATGGCATGACCATCGCAAAGGAAGAGGTTAGAAGCTGGGGCCGGTTCTCTGGGGGTTGCTCTGGGTAGGGAGGAGAGGTGGGTGGTTTGGTCTGGCATCTTGACACTGTGACCCATCCGCTGGCTTTGGGCCAGCCCTGTACCTAGAATGAATGATTTATAATTCACATGTGTTACTGTAACTCTCCAATTCAGCCTGTTGTTACTACCTACTAGGAGAATATTGGCACTCCCCAGCACAGCCCACAGGCCTTTGTGTCCTGGCAGTGATGTTAACTGTTGGTTATGGCAAGTGGCTTGGTGGCGTCTGGCGTCATAGGCTCAGGGCTGGAACACTGGAGGGCAGGTGCTTTCATGTTGCCCCACCCTCCACTGTGCTCTCTCTTCCCCAGATCTTCGGGCCTGTGATGCAGATCCTGAAGTTCAAGACCATAGAGGAAGTCGTTGGGAGAGCCAACAATTCCAAGTATGGGCTGGCTGCAGCTGTCTTCACAAAAGACCTAGACAAGGCCAATTACCTGTCCCAAGCCCTTCAAGCTGGCACCGTGTGGTAAGAGCCTCCTGTCAGCTCCCACAACCCAGCAAGATTCCCCAAAGTCAGTGTCTTCTGGTATCCCAGAATTTGGGGTGCTGGGCTCTGTTTCTCCTGGGCCAGGGCATGGTATAGCCAGAAGGTGTTGATGGGATATTTTCAGCTACTTCCCCTTGAGGAGAGTACGCTCTACCACTGAGCTACAATCCCAGCCCCCTTCTTTTTTAAATTTTTTAAAAATTTTTATTTATATTTTTTAGTTATAGTTGGACACAATAGTTTTTGTTTTGTTTATTTATTTTTATGTGGTGCTGAGTTTCAAACCCAGTGCCTCACATATGCGAGATAAGAGCTTCACTACTGAGCTACAACCCCAGCCCTGGGCACGAGTATTCTTTTTGGGGTAACAGACATATTCCAAGGTCAGGCAGTGGTGACGGTGGCACAACTTTGAGAATACGCTGATACCTTAACATGGCACATTTCAAGTTCAATTAAGACTTAATGAGTTTTAGCCAGGCGCTAAAAACCTGTAATCCCAGTACTCTGGGAGGCTAAGCAACTCAGTGAGACCCTGTCTCTACCTAAAACACAAAATAGGGATGGGGATGTGGCTCAGTGGTCAAGTGCCCCTGAGTTCAGTCCCTGGTACCAAAAAAAAAAAAAAAAAAAAAAAAAACCAATGAATTTTGAAGTTGGAAATGAGAAAGAAATGGGCCTACCAACTAATGAGCCAAAACAAGTGATCCACATGGAAAGCCCTCACGGGGTGCACTGTTACTGATATCCACCTGTGGCAGCACCAGGGTGGAAGAAGGGAACTCAAGGGCCTGGCTCGTGTGGCCGTCTCTGACTGGTTATTACTGTAGTCCCGTCCATTTTCCCTCAGTGAGCTGTCAGAGCCACATGGGGGAGCTCCTGGGAGGAACACACAGCACCTAGCTTGATCTCTACATTCTTTTTCGTATTATAGGGTCAACTGCTATGATGTGTTTGGGGCCCAGTCCCCGTTTGGCGGCTACAAGATGTCAGGCAGTGGCCGGGAGCTGGGCGAGTACAGCCTGCAGGCGTATACCGAAGTGAAGACCGTGAGTGTCCAGCCACTGTGCTTGGCCTCTCCCTTGGGCGGAGGTTTGGGATGGTCAGCTCTTATTACTTGTTTCTCACTTCAAGCCAGAGAAGCCACAGCAGAGGTGAAGACCCAGCCCCTAGGGTCTCGACTCCCACAGGCTGACACGGTCATTCTCTGGGCTTTATTATTCCCCAGGGGCTAGACAGCCTGAGCAGGAAGGGCCCCAGTAGGCTGGAGCAGCAAGGAAAGGCTCCCAGAGGAATGGGCTGGCTGGGCTGCCATACCCACTGACCATCCCCAACAGGAACATGGCCTGAGAGGCTGATTGGAAATGCAGAGGAAGTTCTAGCTCGTGAACGTCCATCACAGCGTTACCTCTAAGAGAAAAAGTCAAATGTAACCTAGTCCCCAAACCATGGGTCACTCCAGTTGTGCTTAAAAATGTCTCTGCAAGCCGGGCATGGTGGCTCAAGCCTGTAATCCCAGCACTCAGGGAGGCTGAGACAGGAGAATCGCGAGTTCAAAGCCAGCCTCAGCAACGGCAAGGCGCTAAGCAACTCAGTGAGATCCTGTCTCTACATAAAACACAAAATAGGGCTGGGGATGTGGCTCAGTGGTCGAGTGCCCCTGACTTCAATTCACAGTACCAAAAAAAAAAAAATGTCTCTGCAGCCGGGCATGGTGGTGCACGCCTGTAATCCCAGAGGCTCTGGAGGCTGAGGCAGGAGGATTGCAAGTTCAAAGCCAGCCTCAGAAACTGCAAGGTGCTAAGCAACTAACTCAGTGAGACCCAGTCTCTGAATAGGGCTGAGGATGTGGCTCAGTGATTGAGTGCCCCTGAGTTCAATCCCTGGTACTCAAAAAAAAAAAAAAGTCTGCATTAGGTATGGAAAATGCTCACCTTTTTTTTTTTTTTTTTTTGGTACCGGGGATTGAACTCAGGGGTGCTCGACCACTGAGCCACATCCTCAGCCCTATTTTGTGTTTTATGTAGAGACAGGGTCTCACTGAGTTGCTTAGCGCCTCGCCGTTGCTGAGGCTGGCTTTGAACTCGCGATTCTCCTGTCTCAGCCTCCCTAAGTGCTGGGATTACAGGCTTGA
>CM053407.1:119756659-119767940 GCA_028644305.1 Xerus rutilus | reverse complement strand
TTTGGTACCGGGGATTGAACTCAGGGGTGCTCGACCACTGAGCCACATCCTCAGCCCTATTTTGTGTTTTATGTAGAGACAGGGTCTCACTGAGTTGCTTAGCGCCTCGCCGTTGCTGAGGCTGGCTTTGAACTCGCGATTCTCCTGTCTCAGCCTCCCTAAGTGCTGGGATTACAGGCTTGAGCCACCGCGCCCGGCTAAATGCTCACCTTTTAAAGTAAGGAAAGCAGAACACAAAGTAACAGGTACCCTATAGAAGCCCAATTTTAGAGCAATATGTATGTGTTGGCAAATAACCAAATACATTCATTTATAAACATAAAAAAGACAAATGACGGGACTGGGATTGTAGCTCAGCGGTAGAGTGCTTGCCTCGCATGCGTGAGGCCCTGGGTTCGATCCTCAGCACCACATACAAAGCAATGAAATAAAGACATTGTGTCCATCTACAACTAAAAAAATATTAAAAAAAAAAAAAAAGACAAATGAACACACTAAAGTATTCCCCTCTACAGTGAACACTACACAGTTTAACCAGGAAGCATATATGCAAATGATACTTAGAGAAAAAGGGAATGAGCAGAACTGAGCTTTCTCTGAAAGGCAAAGAGAAGGCTCAGGGCAGCCACAGGGGCAGATGAGAAAAGAGAAAGGCCATCAGGGGCTTCCTTCCCTACGGACAGCACCAAGCCTGAGACAGAGACCAAGAGACAACCTGTGTTCTCAAAAAGCCGACCAGAATAAAATCAGTATATTCACTGGATTATTGTGAAAGTTTTCCGATACATGCAAGCGTAGGTGTAATAGCATAAGGAGCCCTTGTGTCCCCACCATAGAGGTGTGACAGATTGGCACACGGCCCGTCTTGCTGTCCGCACACTGTACCCTCACCTAGTTCCAGGGTACATGCTTCATACCGGGTACATGAGGGCAGCAGAACAGCCACGTGGGCCAGAAGTTTGCCTTAGGTTTTGGAGATGACGTTGTGTTTGGGGATCCAGCTTCAGTTGGTGGGAAGTCGTCAGCCTTGGGATGTGGGTGGTGCCCAGGAGGTGGGCAAGATGCCTAGGTGATGAGTGGTGTTTAAGCTGATGGAAGGATGAGCAGGAGTGGAGTAGGTGCAGGGAGGAAGGGCCAGGACGTTCTAGACAGAGGGATGGCTTGTGGGAAAGCTCTGGGAGCAAGGAATGGGGCTCTTCTAGGACCTTGCTGGTTGTAGAAGAAAGTGCTTCAGGAGGAACGCATGGGGCCGCACAGCGTGGGGCTGAGTTGCCTTAATGTGAGGTTTGGTCTCTCACAAGAGCCATGAGGGGTTCCAGGTGCAGTTGAGTGGTAGAGCATTTGCCTTGCATGTGCCAAGCTCTGGGCTTAATCCCCAGTGACGCCAAAAAAAGAAAGAACAACAAAAAACACGAGAAGCTATGGAAGTATTTGAAGCAGGGAGAAAAGTAAAGTGACTTAATTTGCCTTTTTCATTTTTTTGTAGTACTGGGGGTTGAACCCAGGGGACACAGGCAAGCTCTCTACCACAAAGCTACTTCCCTGGTTTTTTTGTTTGTTTGTTTGTTTTTGAGACAGAAGATGATGAAAATGTTCCAAAGTCAAGTGTGGTGTTGGTTACACAACTCTAACTATGCTAAAAGCTACATACACACTTTGTGGTGTGTGAGCTGACTTACGATAGCTGTTTGAAATTTTTAAAAAGCTCCTGCCGGCTGTGAAGAGAATGGATCATCCAGGCAGGAGGGAGACGGGGCAGGACAGATGGTGGGGCCAGACCAGCATGGGCGGTGGAGGTGCATAGGAGTGAATCTAAGAGTAGACGGCTCCGGATACAGGGAGGGAAAACCAGACTAGGAGGTAAAGGTGATGCCTGGGTTTGGACCAATTAGGGGAGTAGTGTTGGCAGGGTGTGTGTTCGGGAGCCCTGAAGTACATTGATTCTCTCCCGGGATGAGTTTGAGCTTCCCGTAGGAATCCAAGAAGAGACATATATGTGTTTGGATCAGATGGGTTTGAAGCTCAAAGGGCAAAACCTAGATTGGAAATAGAAACTCAGCTTTTGTTGGCCTTGTCACTGTTGATTGAAATGACAGTTATGGGTGGTGTCATGTCAGTGTGGGTGAGAGGGGTGCGAGGGCTAGGACTGAGCTGAAGGAGCCAAGGAGCCCCTGTATCTCAGATGAGCAGCAGCAGGAGACTTGAGGTAAGGGATGCATGGCAGAATCCAGGTGTCCACTGACTAGGCCGGAGGCCTCAGGAGCTGGGATTCTGGGAAGAACGGGAGGAAATTTTGAAGAAAGGACTGGAAGGACATATTGACTGGAGGGATTTCCATGTGCAGGCAGGAGAGGCGAAGTCGACCGACCGGTCCAGCTGTCTGATCTACAGCTCTCATCCTCTGCAGGCCCCGGCATCACCTGTGGTGCAGATGCCTATGTTCTGAGCTTTGGGGATACAAATGATGATAGTCACAAAAGAATTCTGGGCTGGCCGAGAAACTCAGTGGTAGAGCATCTCCTTAGCATGCTGGAGGGCCCTGGGTTCCATCCCCATTGCTGGGGAAAAAAAAAAAAAAAGCAGTGTGGGGGAGGTATCTGTTTTTCAGAAGAGACATGAGGTTTGCAAGCAGGGGCTGGTGAGAGCGTTTCTTTGGCATACTGAGTGCTCACTTTGTGCCAGAATCTGCACTCGACTCTCAAGACTCTCGAGTCTGCGGCCTTATTTGATCCTCACAACCACCCTAGGAAAGAAGTACCAATCTTCTGCACATTGTACAGATGAGGAGATGAGGCAATCTGAGGAGAAGCAGTTAGGGGCAGAGCTGGGATCCCCATCTCTGAAAATCACATCTGCATCTGGAATCTTCCCACTTAACACACTGAGGCCCCTGCAGGCTTACGGGCATTGTTTTTTTCCTCATTTTGATTCTTATGGGGAAAAGATAGGTGTGGATTTGGGTTTCCCTACCGCGGTGTTATTATTGGGCTGGCTGGTTCTTTGTTGGGGCGGGGCTGCCCTGAGCAATGTTCCTGACCTTGACCTAATAGATGCCAGCAGTACCACCCTTACTCCCCGCCCCTGTGGCAATCAAAAACGCCTCTAGACATTGCCAGCTGCCCCCTGGGGGCCCTGATTGCCTTGGTGGAGGGCCACTGGGTTAATGAGGCAGGTGATCTCTTGCAGAGGACAGCCCTGGAGGTCCCTGTGGTAAGCCAGTTGACCAGACACTGGAAGTAAGAGAAGCCCCTCCTGCTCATACTTGGGCAGCACCCAGGCCATGTGCCTGCCAATGGCCAGGAAGTGTGAGGATCCAGCATCTTCTTGTACCCCTCTTACAGGTCACAGTCAAAGTTCCTCAGAAGAATTCATAGAGAACCTTCCAGCTTCCTTCCTCATCCAGTGCCAGAGAATCCCAAGTTCAGCAAGATTTCCAAGAAGGACCCTTGCGCATGAAAGGTTCAAAGGAGAAATCCCTCCAACAAAGTCTTTGGGGTCAAGAAAGTCCCAGAATTCAATCTGATAAAGAAGGTGGGCTGGTGGGGTGAAACATATGTGGAAAGCCTATTTTAAACTGCAACAGTCCTGCTGGCTGTCAGGGTGATTTCTCAAAATCAGGTTCATGTGTTTTTATCTTCTGTCTCTGATAAACTTCTGTAACTTGGCTTTATTGGGGAAGAAAAAGCCAACTGCTAGCACCCCGCTTTGTATCCTGGACTAAAACTCATTAAAAGCTGAGCTTCTCTCAACTCTGTGCCTCTTCCTCCATCTCCCTAACCCTGGGAAGTGCTGCCAGGCAGAACTGCTGTCCCCGCTGTTGGCATGTCACATTGTCTCATGGCTACCCCTCCACTCCTGTGAGTGAATGGTTTTGGCTTCACACATTCAGTTCACAAATATATCTGGCCTCTCTACCTGGAGTGGGTCCTGAGGCCGGTCCTGATCCAGGCAGTGGGGACCTTGCCCCCAGAGAGGAGGGCGGTACTCTAGGAGAGGTATCAGATGTCTGAGGTGGGTTCTGTTTTCAAAGTTTAAAACCTTGGTCACACCAAATGACACAGTTGTGCTGGCCAGTCTCACAGGAGACTGGCAAGCCAGACGCTTGTTTACTTCATTTAAATGAGATTCAGGAGTCAGACTCTGGAGTGTCCTGGTTCCTGGCAAACCAGTGTTCTTGGTGACTGGTGATCAGAACATTCCTTGGTGAGGCAGGGAATCAGGGAAAGAGGGATCTGCAGATATCATCACATTTGTGATCATTTTGGAGTCATGGATTCCTTTGAGAATCTGAGGAAAAGTTGTTTTTTTTTTCAATTTTTTCCAAGTTGTAGATGCACACGATACTTTTATTTCATTTATTTATTTTTATGTGGTGCTGAGGATTGAACCCAGTGCCTCACATGTGCTAGGCAAGTGCTCTACCACTGAACCACACCCACAGCCCCGAGGAAAAGTTTGACTCTGTCCTAAGAAAAACATAGCCTAATTTTTTTAATTGTGTGATTATATTTTTTCTATATTTTGTGTTGATTAATTATATATAATGGTGGGATTCCTTGTTACATATGCATTTGTGGACAAAATATAACTATCATTTGTCCAATATCATTCCCCAGTATTCCCAACCCTCCCTCGTTCCTCGCCCTGTGCCTTGTGTGATTTTTGTACATAGTGTGTGTCGAGGGGCAGCATTCATTAGTTGACTCTGGCCTTGTTTCACTCATGCTAAGCCACATCTAGATAAACAACTCCATTCTACTAAAGACTACTTTTAGTTATTTGGATAGTATTTTGCAATTTTTGTCATATACACATATATTGTTATTTACTTTTTTCATTAAATTGGCTTTTTTTTTTTTTTTAAACCAAGGATTGAACTCAGGGGCATTTAACCACTGAGCCACATCCCAGCACTTTTTTATATTTTATTTAGAGACAGAGTCTCACTCAGTTACTTAACAGCCTCGCAATTGCTGAGGCTGGCTTTGAACTCATGGTACCCCTGCCTCAGCCTCCCGAGCTGCTGAGATTACAAGTGTGCGCCACTGCACCTGGCAAATCAACTCATTTTTTATTTAAATATTTTAAAAATTGACCTATTATTGCCATACATTAAAAACCAAAAAACAAAAAACTTGCATTTAAGGGCTGAGAGCCCTTAAATGAGCACTCAGTGATAGAGTGCTAACCTAGCATCAGCAAGGCCCTAGGTTCATTCCCCAATCCCACCACAAAATAATAAAAGTAAATAGGCTGGGGTTGTAGCTCAGTGGCAGAGCTCTTGCCTAGCACCTGTGAGGCATTGGGTTCGATCCTCAGCACCACATTAAAAAGATAAAGTTGTAAAAAACAATTTTTTTAAAGTAAACTTAAAAAAAACCCCAGCATTTAAACACCATGCGCAATGGAAAGTGATCCAAGCAAAACAACATTATTAACTTCAGGATAATTAAATCTAAGTAACAAATGTAATTATCCCAGCTCTGTTAGACCTGCACAGAAGTGTTCCTCGGGGAGAAGAGGGGCCAGTCAGAAATAACAGGACCCTGCCCTATATTGTGACTTCAAGACAAGTAGACTAGGCCACTCCCTGAAATGATGGACAAGCAGCGACGATGCCAATAAGATGCAAACCTAGCGGTGGAGGGCACAGCCCTGCGCCTGTGCTTCCGCTGGCCTCGTCCTCCGTTCTGCCCTGTGGCCTCCAGGGCTTAGGGTGGACTAGGGCATGGACAATCGGGGGCTGGCCCTGTGTTCACACCATATGCATCCGATAAGAGAGAAGCATCAAAAGCAGGGCCCTAACAGACTGGTGGGTGTCAGAGGAGGGGTGTTGGAGTGTGGGAAGTGGGATGTCTGGCCTAAGCTAGGCCTTGCAGAGGACACGGCCAGGCCCCTCCCTGCTTCCATTCACCCACACAAGTATGAAGCTCACAGGGTGCTGGGGGCTGGCAAGGCAAAGCTGCCAAAACCCAGTTATGACCTCTAGAAGCTCTGGATCTGGTGAAGGGAGACAGTCTCAAAAGAGGAAACCATCATGTAGTGCATAAGCCAGGGCAGTGAGAGAAAGAGGGCCCAGCTCACTGGAGGGCCAGAGACTACCCAGGGGGGCTTAGCGTGGACTGGACTTCCTTCCCCGCCCTTCTGCCAGTAGTTTTCAGTCCTGAGGGTTTGAGACATCCCCAGATCAGCTGCCTATAATTTATGTCCTGTGTGTCATGGGGGTACCACTATAGTAGTCTCCCTCGCCTAAAGGGGTCCATTCCAAGACCCCCAGTGGATCCCTGAAGTGGCAGACAGGTCCGAACCCTGTATATATACACTTTTGCCCTATATATAAAATACTCAAGATAATGTTTAATTTATGTATTTGACACAGTAAGAGATTAACCACTATAATTACACCAGTATTTATAACAATATATTTCAAGGAAATTGCCATCATCACTACTCTTGTGCTTTGGGGCCATTATTAAGTGAAATTACTTGAACACAAACTCTGCGATACCCCAGCAGTCAATCGATAACTGGAAGGGTGGCTAAGTGACTAATGGGCAGGGAGTGTACATAAGGTGGTGCTGAACAAAGGAATGATTTGGCTTCCCAGAATGAGACAGGGTGAGATTTTATCATGTTACTCATAACTGTGTGCAAGTTAAAACATGTGGATTGTTTTTTTCTAGAATTTTCCATTTAATCTTTTCAAACCACAGTTGACGGTGGGTGAATGGAATTGTGGAAAGTAAAACCACATATAAGGGTGGACTACGTATCATCTACTTGGTGTTTGCCCTGAACAGTAGTGAGTGCAGGTCAGTGTCTAATTCCCAAAGTGAAAAGCGTGACTCTTGCGTGACTATAAAGTGATCACAGGTCAAAAATTTCATTCCACTTGTAAATCAACAAAGAATCAGTAAGGTATACAGAAGGTTAACCAAGCCCAGCAAAGCACTGGGCACTGTTGTGAAAGAATGTTAGAATAGGCTCTCTCAGTTAGGTACTGAAATGGTTAACATCCTATAGGGCCAAGGAATCATAAATATAGGGATTTTGTTTCCACGAGACAAAAATAATTTGCATCTGTAATGGACACGGATCAACAAGGTGGTGGGTCACATCGCAGAGTCTGTCTTAAGTAGTACAAGCCAACTTAACAATGGTACAATCTCTGCTGGCAGATATATTTTTCTATAAAAATCCAGGATAGAAAAGACGATGGGGGGGCTGGGATTATAGCTCAGTGGTAGAGCGCTTGCTTTGCATGCGTGAGGCACTGGGTTCGATCCTCAGCACCACATAAAAAAATAAATAAATAAAATAAATATATTTTAAAAAAAAAAGAAAAGACAATGGGCTTTGTTGGCTATGCAACATCAATGTCATATTTTATTTGATTTTATTTTACTTTTTTACAGCCATTGAAAACTGAAAAAACATGCTTAGCATGAGTGCTGTTGGAAAATAGACCAGTCTGGATTTTACTCCCTGGCCAGAGTGTGCTGGCCGCTGTGCTAGAGAAGGAGAAAATCCCTGGGTGGCCTGTTACATGGGTTCTGGAATGCCATGGAAAGGACATGCATCTATCCTCCTGGCTCTATTTGTAAGTGTTCAATAATTTACAAATACATAATCATGAAAGCCAAGAGAGTTTGCCTTGGTACCACCTAAAATCACCTCAGAGACACCACTTATACAGCAGGGCATATGGAAAGATGGAGGGTTGCCTGTAGCAACCAGTTCCAAAGAGGCTCTCTCCAGCAGTTCAGGTTTCTGGTTCACTGCTTCTTTAAGATCTAGGGTAAAACTGAGTGCAATAGCACATGCCTATAATCCTAGAGACTCAAGAGACCAAGGCAGGAGGATTGCAAGTTCAAGGCCAGCCTCAGCAATTTAGTGAGGCCCTAAGCAATGTAGTGAGACCCTTCTCAAAATAAAAAGGGCTGAGGATGTAGGTCAGTGGTAGAACATCCCTCATTCAATCCCCAGTACAAAATATATATATATGATAAAATTTGGGAATTGCTCAAACCAACTAGGTAGAGAGGAATGAGGAGATTTGAGATTATTACCCACTTGTGGCAATGTTTCCAAATTCCTCTGGAATTTTTTTTTTTTTTCCTGTGCTAGTGGTAACTGTAGGTAGGTGGGGTTTGGCTGGAGAAGCGGTTCACTGGGGCAGGCCTGAAGGCTGGATCTTCCTGTAGGCCCTGCCCTCAATCTCTGCTTCCTGACCTGCCCTGAGCTGAGCACTGGCCCCTCTCCAGTGATGTGTGGCTTCCCAGAGCTTGATGGATCGAGACCTGAGACCATGAGCCCCAGATAAACTTTCCCTCTTCTAAGTTGTTCTTGTTGAGTATCTGGTCACAATGATGCAAAAGCTGACCAAAACAAATTGGTACTGAGAAATATAGTCTTTGCTGTGACTAAACTGACCAAGTGCTTCAGAAGCCTTTAGAGTTGGTTTGTGAGAGGAATTTTGAAAAGTTGAGAGATGTAAGCTGGAAAAGCTGACTGAAACACCTTATAACCAGGCTTAATTACATAGGATACTAATTCTGAGAAGTTCTCTGTAGACAGAGTATCACTTAAGCATATTTTAAGATCCTGCTGGGTGCAATGGCACACACCTATAATCCCAGTGACTGGGGAGGCTGAGGCAAGAGGATCACAAGTTTGAGGCCAGTCTCAGTGATTTAACAAAACCCCTGACAACTTAGTGAGAGCTTGTTTCTATGGTAAACTGTGTTAGGTTCAATCTCTGTTACCAAAGGAAAAAAGAAAAGAATATTTTAAGATGTTGGTTAAAGAGTACAAACTTGCAGTTGTAAAAGGAATAAATTTCACAATACTGCGTAGCATGGCGACTATAGTTAATAATGTATTGTGAACTTAACATTTGCTAAGAGAGCAAATCTTTTTATTTTTTATTTTTGAGGTCATGGGGACAGAATACAAGGTCTTTTTTAAAAAATTTTTTTAGTTGTCAATGGACTTTTATTTATATGTGGTGCCAAGAATTGAACCCAGTGCCTCATTGGTTCAATGCTAGGCAAGCACTCTACCACTGAGCCACAACTCCAGCCCATGAATACAAGGTCTTGTGTGTGCTGGCAAATAACTACCACTGAACTACATTCTCAGCCTGAGAATAGACTTTAAATGTCCTTCTCACACAGACAAAATGTCACTATGTGAGGAGCTGGATACATCAATTAACTTACAGCAGTCATTTTTGTAGTGTGTGTGTGTATATGTGTGTATCTCAAAACATGATGTTGAACACTGTGGACATATATAATATCTATTCATCCATTATATCTCAACAAAGCTGGGGAAAAAGACACTATTTTAGTTACAGGTGTCTAAATTCAGAAAGCCAAATTCAAACTACCATAAGAAAAGAAGAAGGACATTGGCTCCCACATTCCAAAAGTCCTAGGGTGGTTGGCGTCAGCAGAGTCCTGATTCAGAGGTTCAAAAGAGGTTCAAAAAGCTTCTGTCTCTGGGCTCCACCTCTGCTATATTGTATCCATTTTGATTTTTGGTGGGTCTGGATCCCTGGAGGAGACATCTGCCCTCAAGAATCAAGAACTCTAGCCTCATACCCTACCAGGCTGAGGTCTACTGGTGAGGAGAAAACCCCTTTTTGCTAGGTCCTGTGAGGATCCTTAGGCTCATGCTGACTGGTCCAGGCAATGTGACATCCCCCCCTGACCTGACCAACACTGTGGCCAGAGAAGAGATGAGGTGATTAGCTCAGACCTGAGTCAAATGATCTGCTCTGTGGTTAGGAATGGAGCCCTCAGCCCACCTGGGCTGAGAATGAGGAAGAACTAGATCCCCAAAAGAAAATGGGGGCTATTGCCTAAAGAAGGGATGTGGAAACTGGAGAGTCCCCTACTGATGGATATTGATGTCATTGCTGTTCTTTCAGTACTACAAACAATGCTGCAAAGAACTCCATTAGGGGCAAATCGGAAAGAGAGGAATGTGATTCTTGTCCTCTAGACATGTGAATTGGATTCACTGTAAGGAAATCAGCTCTTTAAGCCGGTGAAAGACAAAGGAAATGCTAGCTATGAAGAGTTGTCCATGACATTGATTTTAACATTCTAGACATTTATTAATCTCCTTGAGCTTTTAGTGACAGGAAGCAATTAGAACTTGGCTGTCTGAAGTAAAAACAAGCTTCTCAGGTTATGAACAACTTAATCGCTCTGGGTATTTGGATGTGGGTCAGTCGCAGGAGTATTAGGTGTAAAGCTGCTGCTTCTGGAGTCAGCTTTCTCAGGTCTCCAGGAGGAAACGCGGGGCTTTCGGCTATAGGAAGGACCCTGGGAGCTTTTAACGCAGTTCAGATCCCTGGGGCTGAGGCGCTGTCTGCGTGTCCCCGCCACCTTGTGGACAGTACACGGAACTACAGAATTATCCTCTCCAAGAGCTGTTAAGGGGACTCTGTCCTTTGCTTTCAAGACTCTCCCCCTGGCAGGCAGCGCAGCGAACTAAATACAGCAACTCCAACAAAAACGTGTGCACAAATGTTCACAGTAGCACTACTCACAATAGCCAAGAGGTGGAAACAACCCCAACGTCCATGGTTGGATGAGTGAGCAAAATGTGGCCTATCCACACTGTTATCAGCCATAACAGGGATGAAGCTCTGACATGCTACAGCTTTTATAAGCCTTGAAAACACCACGCCAAGTGAAAGAAGGCAGACGCAAAGACCACATACTGTATCACTCTGTGTATGTGAAGGGTCTAGAGCTGGCAAATCCAGGCAGACAGAAAGCAGACAGGTGGGTGCCAGGGCCTGGAGAAGGACAAATGGGGAATGCCTGCTCAGTGGGCATGGGATGTCCTTTCAGGGTAATGAAAATGTTTTGGAACTGGACATGGTAGAGGAGGTAGTTCCACAACATTGTGAATGCACAGGATGCTAGCAAATTGTTCACTTTAAAATAGCAAGTTTATGCTAGGTGAACTTCACTTCAATCAGAAAAGCACTGTGATCATTACACATTGCATACATGTATTGAAATATCACACGGTACCCTATATATAGGTATAAATGTCACATATATTTTATTTATTTATTTATTATTTGTTTATTTTGGTTCTGGGGATTGAACACAACAGTGCTTAACCACTGAACTACAGTTTTTCAGTTTTTATTTTGAGGCAGGGTCTTGCTAAATTGCTAAGGCTGGTCTTGAACTTGATATCCTCCTGCCTCAGCCTCCTGAGCCACTGGGATTATAGGCATGACAAGTCTTAAGTG
>CM053407.1:119692848-119756559 GCA_028644305.1 Xerus rutilus | reverse complement strand
TTGGTACTGGGGATTGAACTCAGGGGCACTCGACTGCTGAGCCACATCCCCAGCCCTATTTTGTGTTTTTATGTAGAGACAGGGTCTCACTGAGTTGCTTAGTGCCTCGCCATTGCTGAGGCTGGCTTTGAACTCGCGATTCTCCTGTCTCAGCCTCCCTAAGTGCTGGGATTACAGGCTTGAGCCACCGCGCCCGGCTAAGTCTTAAGTGTTTTAAGAACTCTTCTTAGGAGACTGTGTGGTCACACATACCCTTTCACTTATTTTTCTTCATTTCTGCCTTGGATTTTTAAAAAATATTTTTAGTTGTAGATGGACACAGTACCTTTATTTGGTTTATTTAGGTTTTTTTTTTTATGTGGTGCTGTGGACTGAACCCAGTGCCTCACACGTGCTATGCAAGCACTCTGCCACTGAACCATAACCCCAGCCCCCATATATTTTGTTTTTGTTTATTTGTGATGGCGGGGACGAACCCAGGGCCTCATGTTTGCTAGGTAAGGACTCTACCACTGAGCTACACCTCCCTGCTTGGTACAATTATTATGTGCCAATTAAAAATAAAAAATAGATACCAAAAACAAGACAAAACGGGGTCTGGGGTTGTGGTTCAGTGGCAGAGTACTTGCCTAGCATGTGTGAGGCACTGGGTTCGATTTTCAGCACCGCATATAAATAAATAAAATAAAGGTACAAGCCAAGCGCAGTAGCGCAAGCCTGTAATCCCAGCACTTAGGGAGGCTGAGTCAGGAGAATTGTGAGTTCAAAGCCAGTCTCAGCAACGGCGAGGCGCTAAGCAACTCAGTGAGACCCTGTCTCTACATAAAACACAAAATAGGGCTGGGGATGTGGCTCAGTGGTCGAATACCCCTGAGTTCAATCCCTAGTACCAAAAAATAATAATAATAATAAAATAAAGGTCCATTGACAACTTAAAAAATATTAAAAACAAAAACCCAAGACAAAACAAATAACCCAGGGTCCCAGAGCTGGCCAGGGGAACCTGAATGAACTGTGACTCCCAAGCCTCATGGTCCTTGAAGGCCTTGATAGCTCTCATTTGATTGTTCTGGGACGGATAAAAAGAAACTGATATTTGTCTATTTACATTGATTTTATTAACTTTCCCAAAAAGGAAAAAGATACACATGGTAAAAAAAAAATTCAGTAAAGATAAATCCGGTGCCCAGTCCTAGGCCCCAAGAAGAAATACTTATTGTGCACCAAGTGCCAGAAACTTACTTCTTTTCAAGAGCTTCATTTTAAGGACAAGAAAATGGAGGCTATGAGAGGTTTTTAGTGACAGCACATGGATCACACAGCTTTTAAAGTGGTCAAGTCAGGACCAGAATCCAGCCTTTTGGAAGCCAAAGCCTGAACTCTTTCTCTACCCACTTACAGTGTGGGTCTAGGAGCTCTCCCTGTGGAGAGAGGGGAGATACTCTACTCTGCAGGAGAAGAGTATCTTTTGGTGCCCCAAAAGATACTCTTCTCCTGCAGAGTAGAGTATCGGAAGCTTTGAGCAGGCATTGGAAGCCCCTGGAGGGCTTGTGAACCTGACTGCTGGATCTACCTGTCCCTGATTCAGTGAATCTGAGGGGTGAGGGCTGTGACTTTGCACCTCTGTCAAGTTCTGGTGATGCGCGTGCTGATGTTTGGGAGGCCCCACTTTGAGAACCCCCCCCCCCAGAAGTGCTGCCTAGACCTTCTGTGATCCTCCCACATAGAAACCCTCAGTTCCTTACTATGGGGGCATCCAAACTTCCTTCAGAAAGTTTTGTGTTTGTTTCCTTCTACTTATTTGAACTTATTTCAAACTTACAGAAAAGGTGTAAGACTAGCACAATGATCTCTCGTATACTTTACCCAGATTCATCCATTGTTTCCATTTTGCTCCATTTGATCTATTGCCACCCACTCTCCCCCCTTTTCTCACCTACTACGTGTATATAACTTTTCCAGGCTATCTACGAGTGGACTGCAGGCATGATGCCCATTTACCTGCTACTATTGTGTTTGAACTTATACGTAGAATATTCTCTTACATAACCATAGTTTGCTGACAAATTTGGGAAATTTAATTTGATCCAGTCTTATACAATACTTGTGGGAGTGTTTAACAACCTTGGAAACAACCGAGGGGCAGGATTATCCCAGGGCAAAGCAGGTCTGCCTCCCTTCTCAGAGCCTGCCACTGAGCTTTAGGAGGTCCCCCTTGCTCACGGCTCTCCTTGAACTTTCTACCCTACCAACCCTCCCAGAGGGGGATCCATGCACGTGGGGAGTTCTGCTCCCTGCCTTGGCCTAGAAATTGCACCAGAGCAGAGCGGATGCCTAGGCAGGCTGGACCCATAGGATTCTGTGGAGTTGGGTGTTGAGCCAGGTGGGCGGAGGATCCATTCTAGAACTGCAAGATCACGTGGAAAGTCAAAATCAGAACAGAGGAAGTGGGTGTGCAGACACTGAGTTGCTTAGCGCCTCGCTATTGCTGAGGCTGGCTTTGAACTTGCGATTCTCCTGTCTCAGCCTCCCTAAGTGCTGGGATTACAGGCTTGAGCCACTGCGCCCGGCTGTTCATGTATTATTTGGAGTTTTGAAGAAGCATACAAACCCCTATATACATGCCTCTTGGAACTCTGATGGTCTTCCAGGGTACCATCATTCCCCCGTCCCTGAAAAGTCACCGTAAAGAAGTGTCAATGAGAACACAGGTGTTAGTTTCTTGTGGCCCCTCTAACAAGGCCCCACAAATTTAGTGGCCTAAAACAACAGATATTATTGTCTCATTGCTCTGGAAGCTGAACTCTGAAAATCAGTGTCACTGCATTAAACTCGAGGTGTCAGTAGGATGGATCTCCAGAGGCTTCCAGGGAGACTCTGCTCCTGGCCTCTTCTGGCTTCTGGTGGCTGCTAGTGTCCTTTGGCTTGCTTGTGGCCATGTTACTCCAGTCCTCAGGTATAGAGCCTTCAAAATCTCTCTGCTCCATCCTCTCTGCTTAGGTGCGTGTGTATCCTGTCTGTCTTTCCTCTAAAAAAAACATACTTCAAAAACTTTAAAAAAATTTTTTAGATGTTGATAGACTTTTATTTTATTCATTTATTTATATGTGGTACTGAGAATAAAACCCAGTGCCTCACACATGGTAGGCATGCACTCTACCACTGAGCCACAGCCCCAACCTGAAAAACTTTTTAAAAATTTATGGTACTGGGGATTGAACCCAAGGGTTTTCTACCACTGAGCTATATCCCCAGCTCTTTTATTTTGATAAAAGTTCTTGCAAAGTTGCTGAGGGTCTCATTAAATTGCTGAGGCTGGTCTCCGTCTTGCCTTTCTCCTGCCTCAGCCTCCTGAGTCACTGGGATTACAGGCATGCACCATAGCATCCAGGTAAAAAGGATACTTTTGATTGCATTTTGAACCCATCTGAATAATTCAGGAAAATTTGGTCTCAGGAGCCTTGATTTAATCATTTAATGACATCTGCAAAGACTTTCTTCCCATAGACAGTACCAGGCACAGGTTTCAGGGATTAGCAGCAGTTATCTTTGAGAGGCAGGATTCAGTTTGCACATATTATTAAAATTGTAATAAAGAATTTGACTGTTTGAAGCTGAGGGTCATAGTTTGACTCAATGTACTATACCCAGATTTCAGACATAACCAGTCAAATAAGGCCTGGGACAATGCAGAAGGCCACAAAGAGAACAGGCACCTGCATTAGTCAGGGTTCACCCAGGAAAGCAGGAGTGTGTACACACATGCATGTGGAGTTTGCTTTGTAGGGTGGTTGGGGCTGGGCAGGCAAGTCTGCAATGCACAGAGCAGGCCATCAGGGCGAAGCTGCGTCCACAGGGAAGCCTTGTCTCTGCTCTTACAGAATTCAATGGACTCAGCAGCCACCCAAATAGCCCATAGCCGCCTTGACTCAAATCAGCTTGCTAGGAACCTTAATCCTACCTACACAGGACCCCCTAGATAGTGTGCGGTTGTGGACTGGGCACTGCCATGCAGCCAGCTGACTAACCATGCTGCACTCCACACTCCCTGCCTTTATTCTTCCAGGCAGTGGGCTGCACCAGAGTGGGGACTCTGGAGCCACACTGCCTGGGCTCAACCTCACCACACAAATTGGAGATAACAGCGCTGACCTCATGGCCTTGTTGTGAGGATAGAGAACGCTGGGGACGCAGAGGGGTATTCTGGAGTTTTATTAGTATTCTGCAGTCATAGCTACTTACTAGTGGGAAGCAAATGACTTGTCCTCTCGAGGGAGCAGTCTGCATGTGATGCCAGTTCATTCTCAGAGAAGACACTCACTACCTGCTCCCATCTGCTTCTGCACCTCTGAAGTGCTGGTCCCACAGAGCCCTGGGGTCTCTGCTCAGTGCCACCTCAGGGAGGGCCTTCCCAATCTCCAGGTCTAAGAGCCCCCCCTTCACTCTGCCTCTTCACTATGGTCCATGCTTCCTCAGAGCACATCTATTCCTTGACAACACGTATTACTTTATGGCATGTGAAGGTCATATTTATTATCTTTTTTATTTTTTAAAATATTTTTTTAGTTGCTGATGGACCTTTATTTTATATATTTATACTTGGTGCTGAGAATTGAACCCAGTGCCTCACACATGCTAGGCAGGCGCTCTACCACTGAGCTACAGCCCCAGCCCAATTATCTCTTTTTTTAGAATGTAAGCCTCGTACGAGAAGGGACTTTAAATTATGGTTTTATCTCCAGGGCCTGAGACAGTAACTGGTACACCCAGGGGGACAGGTAAATGTACTCTGGAATTAAGGCATGGCTGAGATACCTGGTGATATGAGGTTTACTTGTCAGATGGCACCTGGGCTTTGGCCATCTGACTCTATCTTCCATGCTAGGGTGTGGTGATGACACCTGACAACAAGAACGAGATGAGAGTTTAATGTTTTGTTTTTGTTTTTTGGTACCAGGGATTGAGCCCAGGGCCATTTGATCACTGAGCCACATCCTCAGCTCTTCTTAAATTTTTTTAAAATTTTGAGACAGGGTCTCACTAAGTTGCAGGGCCTCACTAAGTTGCTGAGGCTGGCCTTGAATTTTCGATCCTCCTGCTTCAGCCTCCCAAGCCCTTGGGATTATAGGTGAATGCCACCATACCCAGCTAAAAACAGTGTTAAGATATCTCTCATATGCTCGGCACCATTATGAGGCTCAGGAGGCTAAGGCAGGAGCCTCAGCAACTTAGCAAAGTGTTAAGTAACTCAGCAAGACCCTGTCTTTAAATAAAACATAAAAAAGGGCTGAGCCAGGCGCAGTGGAGCACGCATATAATCCTAGCACTTTGGGAGGCTGAGACAGGAGCATCGTGAGTTCAAAGCCAGCCTCAGCAATGGTGAGGCGCTAAGCAACTCAGTGAGACCTTGTCTCTACATAAAACACAAAATAGGGCTGGGGATGTGGCTCAGTGGTCGAGTGCCCCTGAGTTCAATACCCGGTACCAAAAAAAAAAAAAAGGGGGTGGGGTGGGGATGTGGCTCAGTGTTTAAGGGCCCTGAGTTTAATCCCCAATACTAAAAAAAGATATCTCTGATGAACACAGCCTGAGTCAGATGTCCATTCCTGGGCCAATCAGCTCAGCTAGGAGATGGCATCACATGGCACTCACCTGAAGAAAGGCCAATCCCGTAAGTAGAAGTTATTGGGTGGTAGGCCCTGGGAGGCATCTACAGCCACCCGCCAAGTTTGACCCAGGTCTGAGGGAAGCATGGTGTAGCTTTCAGGCTCTACATCTGTGAGCTGGAGTCTGCATCAGTCTTAAATGGTCACTATGTGCATTACACACTGAAAGACAAAAGGACAGCAGCTCCTCTTTTCTTTCTTCCTTCCTTAGTTCCATCCATTTCCTCCTATTAGAACAGTTTCAATGGGTTTTTAGTATATTCAGAGAGTTATGCATCTCTCATGTCAACATAGATCTTAGAACATTTTCATTACCCTAAAGAGAAAACTTGTATCCTGACCCTCAGCCCTTGGTGGATAGAGTACTATCCACTACTCTAGTTTCTGTCTCTAAGGATTTGCCTATTCTGGACTTTGCATATAAATGGAGTCATACCATATGTGGTCTTTTGTGACTGACTGGGTTCTTTTCACCTGGAATAATATCTTCAAAGTTTATCCATGTTGTAACATGAATCTGTGCCTCACTCTTTTTTTTTTAAGTATTTATTTTTTTTAGTTGTAGGTGGACAGAATATTTTTATTTTATTTTTATGTGGTGCTGAGGATCGAACCCAGTGTCTCATGCGTGCTAGGCGAGCACGCTACCACTGCGCCATAACCCCAGCCCCGCCTCACTCTTTTTTTCTTTTTTTTAAATATTTATTTTTTAGTTGTAGGTGGACAGAGTATCTTTATTTTATTTTTATGTGGTGCTGAGAATCGAACCCAGTGCCCCATGCGTGCTAAGCGAGCACGCTACCACTGCGCCATAATCCCAGCCCCCCGCCTCACTCTTTTTTTATGGTCAAAATAATATTCTATTGTATGGATAGGTTGTATTGTGTTTATCCATTTATCTGTTGCTTCCTCTTTTTGGTATCATGAGTAGTGCTTCTATGAGCAGTCATGTACAAGGTGTTGTGTGGACATATGTTTTTATTCATCTTGGGTTAGGCTTCCATTTTTATAACCCCCCCCACCACACACACATACACAAACCATATCATAGCAAATCAGCAACTCAGATTAAGTGGGCCTTGCTAGGCAGCTGATATTGCCTGATGCTAACCTTAAAACAGAACTTGGGATTTTTTAGATTCCTCCCCAAAGCAAATGCATGATTTTAAGCAAATCTTATTGACACCATGTAACACTGGTGCTGGCCCTGACTGCATGTGTTTTTGGAATAGTAGAGCTGGTTTTCTTTGGGATGCCAAGTGTCCTCCCTATCCCTGAGTTCATTGTTTCCTTCTGTTAATTACTTAGCATGCACTTTCACCTATTGCCTACATCATTCTGTATTTGATCCATCAGTTGCTTCTTAGACTGTGAACCCTTTCAGGCTAGAGACCAACTCTGCATTCCTAGAATATGCATCACAGTGGCTCAAAGGGATGGATAAGAAATTGTGTCCAAGCCGGGCGCGGTGGCTCAAGCCTGTAATCCCAGCACTTAGGGAGGCTGAGACAGGAGAATCGTGAGTTCAAAGCCAGCCTCAGCAATGGCGAGGTGCTAAGCAACTCAGTGAGACCCTGTCTCTACATAAAAACACAAAATAGGGCTGGGGATGTGGCTCAGTGGTCCAATGCCCCTAAGTTCAATCCCCAGTACCAAAAAAAAAAAAAAAGAAATTGTGCCTGGGAACTATTGAAGGACCACACTATTCTAACCTCAAGAAATGTGGGCCTGGGACACAGGTGCAGAAAATAGGTTCTCAAACTGAAAAGGATGACAGCTGGCCAAACCATGGTTCATGGACCAGCGCCATCACCATCACCTGGGGACTTGTTAGAAATGCCTGAGCTCAGACACAGTGACTCTGGATCTGCATTTTAACCAGATCCCCAGGTGCTCCCTCTGCACATTCAGGTTTGGTAGGAGCTGCACTAGAAGAGGTGCTGCCAAACCTTCAGGACAAGTGCATTTTTCTTGGCCTGAGTTGGTGATAGAACCCTCAAGGAAGGCAGAATCACATGTAGAAGCAACCTGAGCCCCAGTGATGCCAATGCCATGGAGGGAGATGGGACAGTGGCAAGAGAAAGAGGGTATGTCCTCGTTCTGGGATCAATGGCTAGATCTGTTGCTTAACCCGCTGAACAATCTAGTCCATGGAGGGACGTGAGAAGTCAATTCTTTTTGGATGAATTACTGAAAATAATTCAGTAATTCTAGTTAAAAGTTATTAAGTCTAGTTAACTTCTTTTTATTTTTGGTACTGGGGATTGTTTGAACCCAGGGGTGCTCAACAACTGAGCCGGCCACATCCCCGGCCCTTTTTTATTTTGAGACAGGTCCTCACTAAGTTGCTGAGGCTGGCTTTGAACTTGTGATCCTTCTGCTTCAGCCTCCAGAGTCTCTGAGATTACAAGTGTGCACCACTAGACCTGGCTAGTTAACTTCTCTTAATTTTTGTTTCTCATCTGTAAAATGGGGGTGAAAATAATCACATCCTCCTCCTCAGAGGGCAGTTATGAGGCTGAATGAGATGGGTAGGCAAAAGTTACCATGAAGGTATTAAGTGCTGTCATGGAGGGAAGCTTGAATTTCTGTAGTAAACAGCAGTTATACAGAATCACAGCTGCAGGTAAATGTGAACTTGGTTTCAGAGAACAGTGGCAAAAAGAGTTAACAGTCTATTGAGTGGTAAACTTGAAGATTTCCATTTTCTGTATTATTAGCTTGTATGATGCTTAACTTAAAAAAAAAAACAATAACATAGCCAGGTGCAGTGGCATCTATCTGTCATCCCAGTGACTAGAGAGGCTGAGGCAGGAGGATCTCAAGTTAAAGAGCTAAGTAAAATATTAAAGATCTTCCATGTCCCTGTGCCTGCTCACCCTTGATGGAACATCTGAAGAGTGCTGCCTTCTAAGTGGGTTTGTCTCACTCCAGGGAACTCAGTCACTCACTTATCTCAAGGCTCTCCCTCCTTCCCTTCAGCAATCCACCAGTCCTTGGGGATGAAGTGTCCTTGAGGGGATCACTAGGTCATGCAGGTTGTTAGAACAGAGCTTTCTGTGTTCTAACTTGTATTTAAGGAGCCCCACTGGGAATAAGACATTGGAGTCTCACCAGCAGAGGAGATGCTCTGCCTGGGACTTCCCAGTGGGGACCCTGAGAAGTGGCCCGGGGGTTTCCCCAATCTGGTGATGTATTTCCTTCTCTTTCACTCTCACCCTTCACTTTTGCCCTCGCTTCCACATTACTAAAATAAACGTGATCTTGTATAAAGAGGGTGTCTTTATTGTATTTTAGATCTGACCTGCCAAATTCAGCAGCTGCATACATACCTAACGCTTTAATGTTACACAAGTTCAAGGCCAGCCTCAGCAACTTAGCAAGACCCTGTCTTTCCACTCAGCCCCTGGCAAACAAACAAACAAAAAAACACCTGAAAATGTAGCTTAGTGAAAGAGTTTCCCTGGGCTCAATCCTCAGTACTAAGATCAAACAAAAAATAATGACATAATACTCCTGAAATTGGAAAATAAACCCAACTAGGGAAAAAAATAATGGGTGAGAAAAGTAAGACTGTTTGGGTCTTCGACTGCTTTTTTGTCTTGTCTTGAAAGGCTCTACTCAGGATGAAAGCTCTCTTGAGCCACCGGGGGAAATGGAGAAATGAGGCCCTGGCAATGGCTCAATAGACTCTCTTCAGTATATCAGATGACGAAGCATGTAAGTCTCAGAAGTTCACTGCCCTTTTTCTAAGCTCTTAGCAAACTTGTCTTAGCAGCCTGGGCATGTTAGTTTTGTAAGTAGGTTTTAAGTGTGTTATTAAAGAATTTAAAAAGAGCTGGGCGCGGTGGCTCACGCTTGTAATCCCAGCACTTAGGGAGGCTGAGACAGGAGAATCCCGAGTTCAAAGCCAGCCTCAGCAATGGCGAGGCACTAAGCAACTCAGTGAGACCCTGTCTCTACATAAAACACAAATTAGGGCTGGGGATGTGGCTCAGTGGTCGAGTGCCCCTGAGTTCAATCCCCAGTACCAAAAAAAAAAAAAAAAAAAAAAAAAAAGAATTTAAAAAGAAAAGATCCTGTAGGGAGCTTCCTGTCCTGCCCCTGCTTAAGGCACGCTTCTCTTCCTACGTCCCTAATAAACTGCATTTGATGCAATCCTGGAAAAAAGTGAACGCTCCTTTTGAAAGTAATTAAACATCATATTGTAAGCCGGGCGCAGTGGTGCAAGCCTGTCATCCCAGCACTTAGGGAGGCTGAGACAGGAGAATTGCGAGTTCAAAGCCAGCTTCAGCAATGGCAAGGCGCTAAGCAACTCAGTGAGACCCTGTCTCTACATAAAACACAAAATAGGGCTGGGGATGTGGCTCAGTGATCGAGTACCCCTGAGTTCAATCCCCAGTACCAAAACAAACAAACAAACAAAAAAACACCATCATATTCTTTTCCTTGAAGTGAAACTCATAACATAAAGCTGATCGTGAACAGTTTAAGTGTACAGTCCCGTGGTCTTTAGTGCAGCCACAATACTGAGCAATCATCACTTCTATCTTCATTCCAAGATTTTCCCATCCCCCAAGGAATCCCTACACCTGTTAGGCAGTGCCTCCTAATACCTTTCCACTCAGCCCCTGGCAAACACTACTTCCTGTCCCTTTGGACTCGGCTCCCCTGTATGTGTCACGTCAGTGGAATCATTTAATACAGAATCTTTTCTTTTGGCTTCATTAACTTAGCATATTACCTTCAAGGTTTATTCATTATATATCAGTACTTAACTCCTTTTGTTCTGAATAATATCCCATTGTATGGCTGGGCACCTGGAGGCTCGCATGGGTAATTTAGCAGGACCCTGTCTCAAAACAAAAAAAGAGAGAAAGGGCTGGGAGTGTAGCACAGTGGTAGGTCACCTCTAGGTTCAATCCTAGTACTGCCAGGGAGAAAAAAAAAAGATAGAGGCACCACCTGTATGAGTCAACTCTGTGTTACTACTTGATGCAGGTGATACAGTCACCTGTATGCATTATTACTTGATGCAGGCTACTTAGCAAGGAAAGAGAAGTTATTTTGCATCATGGTTCTGAATGGGTTCTGGAGGTTCAAGATTAGGAGACCTCACTGGTTTGGGCCTCTGGTTTGGGCCACATCATGGTGAGAGAGCATGTCAGGCCAGCAGTACTACCCAAGCCAGGAAGCACAGAGGGAGAGAATTAGATCTCAGCTTTTTGAGGGCACACCCCCAAGTGACCTAAGAACCACCCATAAGGCCCATCTCTTAAAGGTCTACAGCACTCTCATCACTGTGGGTGGGCGGGGTGGGGCGCAGCACCCATGTTTTGTTTATCCATCCATCAGCTCATGGACATATGGGTTGTTTCCAACTTTCGGCTACTGCGAATAGAGCTGCTGTATGTGAGAGCATTCTTGCGTGCATGGCTACTTTCTGTTTACCAGAACCAGCTGTACCCTGATTTCTGAGAGAAGCCACAGGTGCTGACCATTCCTTGAATTCCCATGTTCTTGTGGTCTGAGCTTGTTTTGCAGCCTGAGCAATTTCCACACCTGGGTCTGCAGTTCCACGCCTCCCACGCCCCTTGGCAGGTAGGAAAGATATATAAGCCCAGAGTGCTGAAATAAACGAGCTACGAACCTCGAGCTTCTTTTTCTTCAGAATCGTTGTTGTGTGTGTGTTTTTTTCATCCGCGACTCGGTTTCACTTTGGTCCGGCGCAGGCGCTGGCAGCTGTAAACATCTGTGTAAAAGTATTTGTGTGAATATCTAGTTTTTCTTCTTTCCGCCTTTCCTGTGCTGGGGATCACACCTGGTACCTCACATCGCTAGGTGAGTATCACTGAGCTAGACCCCCAGTCCTGAATATCTATTTTGAAATATTTGGGTTATATACCTAGGAGTGTCACTATTTACATTCCCACCAGCAATGCATGAGGGTTCTAATTTCTCCACATCTTTGCCACCACTTGTATTTTTCAAAATGGCAGCATCAGAGGGCTTTTTTTAACCAGGGTTACTCTTGTGAAACTTGTGCTGCTTGAGCACAGCTACACAGAGAGAATGACAGTCAGTGACAGGCTGACTGCTTGCTTTCATCCATCCATTGCTGCGTTTCAGTCACTGTGCCCCTGCTGACAGTCCTTTAACCATTTTTCCTTCCGGTGTGCTCAATCTTAGTACATGTACCACTGTCTGCTGGGTTGCTTGTGCCCCGGGATAATGCAGGATAGCCTCCCCAATTCTTTCCATATCTAAGCCATCACCAGCCCCTGCTGATCCCATCTGCCAAATAGGCCTCAGATCTGTTTCTCATCTGCAGCAGTCATTAAGTTCAGGCCACCATGACCTCTCCCCCACATGCCTCTTCTTTTTTTTTTTTTTTAACTGTCTATATTAGCTATCTGTTACTGTATAACAAATGACCATGAACAGCAGCTACAAAGAATCCATATTTCTTATCTCACAATTTCTGTAGGTCAGACATCTATGGCTGCTTGGCTCGGTGCTCCAGGCTTCTGAGGAAACTGCAGTCAAGGTGTTGGTCAGTGTTTACCACTCCTACTGGGTTAAGATCCACTTCTAAGCTTGTTAACATAGCTATTTGGTAGATGTCAGGTCCTTACAGGCTGTTGGCCAAAGATATCAGTTCTTTACCACATGGGCTCCTCTGTAGGCAGCTCACAACAGGGCAGCTATCTTCCCTGAGAGAAGTTAAGCAAGAGAATGAGCCAAAAAGGGAAGTCACAATTTTTGGAAGTGACATTCACTTCCACCACGCTGCAGTCTTAGCAGTGACTCAGGGGTTCCCGTTCATGCTCAAGGGGTAGAGAGTATAAAGAGCAGGAGGAAGAATTTCCAGGAGTCATTGTAGAGGCTACCTACAACACTGTTCCCTGGAGCCAGTGATCAGTGTCCTCTCCACAGACAAAGCACACCGTCTCCCTCTGAAGATCCATCCTATTGTAGCACCAGCTCAAAGTCCAGAATCTCATCACCAACTCAAGTCTAGATAGAACCTCATTGAGTACAGTTCCTGAAACACATTTCCACCAGGACAGATCTTCTCTTTTGTAGACTTGTGCAAATAAGGTGACAAATTATTTGTCCCCTACACATTCAACATACAATAGGCCTAGGATGATATGATGGATAATTTTGTGTCAGCTTGACTGGGTAAGGACAAATCAGCTAGTAAAACATTATTTCTTGGTACGACTGTGAAGGTGTTTCTAGAAGAGCATATTAATCAGGATTCTGAGTAAACATCACCCTCACCAATGCAGGTGGGCAACATCCAATCCACTGAAGGCCCTGACAGAACAAAAAAGTGGAAGAGTGAATTTGTTCCTTTCTTGACCTGGGACATCCATCTTCTTCTGCCCTTGGACACTGGTGCTCCTGGTTCTCAGGCCTTTAGACTCTGGGACTTACACTAGCATCTTTTCTGGTTCTCCAGTGTGCAGATGGCATTACCTTAGGACTTCTTCCCTTCATAAGTGCACAAGCCAATCCCCATAATAAATCTGCTCTTATCTATTGATCTATAGGCTATACCAATAGTCAATTGGTTCTGATTCTCTGACTTATACAGGCAACAGCTATAGACATTCTTGTGCAAAAAGAGGGATTGGGAGGTACAAAGGAGTCACTGGTCCACGGTGATTCTGGAATCCAATTGGGCAAATGTTGGAAGTTCCATGATTAGTTCCTCAAGGTCTAAGGAAAATCGTTCCTGGCTCCACTCTCTGAGCGATACTTTTTTCATAAAAAATAGCACATTTGGCCTGGTGCAGTGGCACATGCCTATGATCCGAGCTGCTAGGGAGGCTGTGACAGGATAGCAAATCAGAGGCCAGACAGAGCAACTTAGCGAGAATCTGTCTCAAAAAAAAGATGAAAAAATAGAGTTGGGGGGTGGGGCTCAGTGGCAGCATGGCCCTGGTTCAGCCCCCAGTATGGGAATTGGGGTGGGGGATGGGGGAACCACCATCCACTAAGCAAGCTAAGAACTACTCAACCACTGCAGTTGAGTAGTTCTTAGCTTGCTTCGTGCCAGAATTATAATTTCTATTAATCTGCACTGTCTCTCCCTCAGTAAAGAGTCCAAACATACCTTTCAAATACCTTCTGGGGGATTTACTTCTTAGGATTTACTGCATTATACAAAAGCCACACCCACAAATCCCCATGGAACAAGTTCTCTAACTTGGGGTCCTGCTGAGAGATTTGAGGGACAATGACTTTAAACTTCCTAGAGGCCTTATTGTTTGAAATCTATGAGATGTACCACAAATCCTTCAGTGGTACTTTTCATGACTAGTTTTCTGAGGCATCACTTTTGATCTGATGTCTTAACAAAATATCATGGCATCTTCTACTCTAGCTTCAGACCATATAGTAACACTGAATGTGTCTCACAATCTCCACCAAATTCATGTTGAAGCTCTAATCTCCAATGTTGAGGGGTTGGACCTTTGATAGGTAATCGGGTTATATGAAGTCATGAGAGTGGGTCCCCATGACGGGATTAGTGCCCTTGTAAGAAAAGCAAGAGCAAGCAGAGGTTTCTATGTGAGGACACAGTGAGAAGGTAGCTGTCTGCAAGCCAGGAAGCAAGCCCTCATCAGGAACTAAATCTATTGGGAACTTGTCCTTGGACTTCCCAGTCTCCAGACTCATAAGAAATAAATGTCTATTGTGTTATCCACCCAGTCTATGGTATTTTTGTTTCCGCAATCTGAGCTAAGACAGACAGACTCATTTTATGTGCAATGCTGATTTTGATCTTTGCTCAAGGGACTGTAAAATTTAAAAACCATCAAGTCCCAGTGCTTTGTTAAATAATCCTCACAAATTATCTTTCTTTTCGTATTTTATTATAAGTAGAAGAAACTAGGCAACAATGTCTTTCCTTCAGTTTGCAATAACATGTTATTTACTGGCAATATCCTTATTGTTACCAAATTTGTCCAAGATGACTCAGGTTTTCTTTTTTCTTTTTTTGGTACTGAGGATTGAACTCAGGGGCACTCGACCACTGAGCCACATCCCCAGCCCTATTTTGTGTTTTATGTAGAGACAGGGTCTCACTGAGTTGCTTAGCACCTCACCATTGCTGAGGCTGGCTGAGGTTTTCTTTTTTCTCAAAAATCTGTCCACTCTCTGTCTACCACTTGGTTCCAAAACTACTACATTTCAGGGAGTTGTTATGACATTACCATTTCCAGGCACCAAAATCTGTATTATATATTGCATGGGAAGTTACCCTAAAATTTAAAGCCATAAATTTTTTTTTTTTAGTTCTGAGGACTGAACCTTGGGCCTTGCATGTGCTAGGCAAGCACTCTGACACTAAGCTATATCACCAACCCTGAAATGACCGTATTTAATGTTTCTGTGAGCGAGGAAACTGGGTTGGGCTTAGCTGGATCTTCTGACTCAGGGTCTCCCACAGGCTAAAATTCCCAGAGGCTCTACTGGGGGAAGATCCTTTCTAAGTTCACTCACATGGTTAGTGGGCAGACCACTGGTTGTCACTGGTAGCTGGTGGGCCCTTTCACAGGGCAACACTGGTAAACTGAATATATCATCCCGAAATTCATGTTTACTCAGAAGCTCAGAATGATTCCATTTATAAACTGGGTCTTTCCAGCTGTAATTAATTGACATCACACTTAACTAGAGTGGGCCTTAAAATCCAATGACTGGTATCCTTATAAAAAGAAAAATACAGATGACCATGTGAAGACGGAGGCAGAGATTGCAGCTACAAGCCAGAGAATGCCAAAGATAGCCTGGAGTAACGAGGGAAGCAGTCTTCCTCAGAGGGAGCATGGCTCTGTCAAGACCTTGATTTCAGATTTTTTTTGGTACCGGGGATTGAACTCAGGGGCACTTGACCACTGAGCTACATCCTGGGCCCTATTTTGTGTTTTATATAGAGACTGGGTCTCACTGAGTTGCTTAGCACCTCGCCTTTGTTGAGGCTGGCTTTGAACTCATGATTCTCCTGTCTCAGACTTCCAAAGTGCTGGGATTACAGGCCTGTGCCACTGCACCCAGTTTCAATTTCAGATTTCTAGCCTCCGAAAACAGTGCTGTTTTAAGGTCCCATTTTGTGATAATTTGTCATAGCAGCCTTAGGAAACTATTAATAAAGCTCACAGGTGAGATGGACATACCTGTAATCTCAGAGACCCAGGAGGTTGAGGCAAGAGGATCACAAGTTTGAGGCCAGCCTCAGCAACTTAGCAAGATCCTGTCACAAAATTAAAAAAAAAAAAGAGCTATTGGTGCAGCTCAGTCATAGAGTGCCCCTTGGGTCCAATCCCCAGGAAAAAACAAAACCACAAAACAAAACTGTAGTGCATAGGTGAGCTGGCTTCTCTCAGAGCAAATAAGAAAGGACACCCAAGACAGAAGACAGAAGCCATAGTCTTTTTGTAACCTAATCTTGGACATGATGCCTAAGCACTAAAAGCAAGCCATTAGAAAACAGCCCACATGCGGGGTGAGGGGATTATACCAGGAAATGAGCATCACTGGAGGGTATTTTAGTGGCTGCCTACCACAGCCCCCTAAATAGCACAATGTGAATAAATTTCAGTGGAAGAAAACTTCTCCTTCCTTAGGGCTCTGCCTTCTCCATTCACTGAGTCCTTTAACAAATATTAAGTACCTGTAATGGGCTGGGTGTTGGAAATATGACAAGACAGATAAGATTCTTTCCCTGTTGATATTATTCATAATCTAGTGGGTGAGGAGGTCACTAAACATAAAAAACAAATATATCAATAAAAATTGTGATAAGCACAAGGAAATAAGTTGAGATTAAAATAGAAACATCTGATTTATATTGGAAAAGGAAAGCAAAGGCTAGGCATGTCTAAAAAAATCAGTATTCAGAATGAAGCTGAAGGAAAAATAGAAATTGGGCTGTGTGTTTTGACAGGGAAAAGTGGAGTTTCTAGTAGGGGGAAAACAGGTGCAAATAAGTCAGTTAAGAAGCTAAACTAAGAGCTGCTCAAGGGTTGATTCTTTATCCCATGTCTCAAATTATGTAGCAGTGTCTGGCACAGGGAGGAATCTGAAAAATCCTTCCTGAATGAGTGAATAAATCAAACCACCTTCTATTTCCTGTTATGGATAATGTCAACTGAAGTCATTTAGAAATTTTCTCCTAAAGTTCACTGTTCTCATACACACCTGGCAGGACAGGCAAAGCTGCTATAACACAAAGACTTGAATTAAGTAAAACCTTTACACCAAAGTTTATTATTAGTAGTAGTTTTTTTCTTTTGCAAGTAAGAGTTCTCAGTGGACATGCTAGTTGGTGAGGTAGGTTCTCCTCCACTCAGGAATCTTCAGTCTTGAGGCCTTGTCTTTTCCAGACTCCAGTGGTCAATTGCTTCCAGCTGGCAAAGAGGATGGAGGAGCACCTGTCAAAGGTTGTTATGGGCCAGGCCTGGAAAATGTGCACACCTCTTCTGTTTACTTTTCATTGGAAGCGCACAGGCCCGTGCCTACACTTATCCTGATGGCTGAGGAATACAGTGTAGGTAGACAGCCAAGAAAGAGAACAATAATTTTGGTGGACAACTATTCTATACCACAATATTCAATTACTTACTTGACTTATCCTCTGGTACATCTCACAAGAACCTCAAACTAACCTAGATAGTAAAGAACTCTGGACTGCTCACCCTCACCCCCATCAAGTCTCTCATTCACGGAATAGCAGCATCATGACCCATCCATCCATCATTAAGCCAAGCACTCGGAAATTACCCTTAACTCACTTCTCATTCTCACCTCATACATCTAATGTGTCCTGTCAATACTATTGCCAAAACATATCTTAAATCTATCATCTTTTCTCTCCAACTTAACTGCCACTGCCTTCTTCAAACATCATAATGACCTTTCATTTGGATTATTCCAACAGCCATGCTTCCAATCTGACTGCCAACATTCCATTCTCTATATGGCTAAAACATATGTTTGATCACAATTATCTCTAGTTTAAAACTTTCCAGTGGTTTAGAATAAAATCCAAAATAAAATCCTAATGCAACGCAGCCCCTGTCCACCTGTCTACCCTCATTCTTCACCGCTTGCCTTTTACTAGCTCTACTCCAGCTACATGTTGTTCTTGTGAAACCAGTTAAGGCCTGAACACACCTGGACATAAATTCCTTAAATAATCAAGTGCTTAAGCTGTTTTTCAGGAAAACCCTCCAGAATTCACTCAAGGACTCTTTTTTTTTTTTTTTTTTTTTTTGTAGATGGACACAATGTCTTTATTTTGTTGCTTTGTATGTGGTGCTGAGGATTGAACCCAGGGCCTCACGCATGCCAGGCAAGCGCTCTACCGCTGAGCTACAATCCCAGCCCCTCAAGGACTCTTTGACACTGGTTTTTCAAGAATGGACACAAACCAGGTGCAGTGGTGCATGCCCATAGTCCCAGTGGCTCTGGAGTCTGAGGCAGGAGGATTGTGAGTTCAAAACTAGCTTCAGCAGAAGCAAGGTGCTAAGCAAGTCAGACCCTGTCTCTAAATAAAATACAAAATAGGGCTGGGGATGTGGCTCAGTAGTTGAGTACCCCTGAGTTCAATCCCCAGTACCAAAAACAAACAAAAAAAGAAGTCAGATGTGGTAGTGCACTCCTGTAAGCCCAGTAACACAGGAGGCTGAGGTAGGAGAATCCCAAGTTCAAAGCCAGCCTCAGCAACTTAGTGAGACCTTGTTTCAAAATAAAAAACATTTTAAAAAGGGCTGGGGATCTGGCTCAGTGATTAAGCACCCCTGGGTTCAATCCCTGGGACACCCTCACTCCCAGTGACACAAGCAGATGAAGCCACCCAGCTTATCTGGCCAATAACTTTTTTTTTTTTTTTTTTGGTACTGGGGATTGAATTCAGGGGCACTCGTCCACTGAGCCACATCCCCAGCCCTATTTTGTGTTTTATGTAGAGACAGGGTCTCACTGAGTTGCTTAGCGCCTCGCCATTGCTGAGGCTGGCTTTGAACTCGCGATTCTCCTGTCCTGGCCTCTCGGAGTGCTGGGATTACAGGCTTGAGCCACCGCGCCGGGCTGTCAATTACTTTTTTGACTACACAAACTCACAACCCCCACCTGGAACGTGGCAACTACCCCTGAAAACAAACATGCCACTTATGAAGAAGCATGTTGACTATCTAGCTTGAGCAAAAGAACCCTAAAATTCGCCCCTTCTTCATCCAATCAGTAAACAGCTTGCCTCCTCTCCCTTTCTATAAATTCCAAGTACCAAAATACTGGGAAGACATCTCAGCTTACAGCTCCTGGCCTCCATGTCGGTTGATCATGCAAAAAAAGTCTATTTGCAAAAAATTGGTGCCACTCTTTTGGCATCTATGCCGGTCAAGAAATGATCAGCATCACTTGCTGCTGCTTAAACACCTTTAACTTATTTCCACTTACAGACTTTTGCACTTGCTGTTCCCTCTGCCCCCAAGTCCCTTTCACGGATTTCCAAAAGCCAACTCCTCCTCCTCTCCTCAGGGGTATCGGTTTCAATGCTACCTCCTGAGAGACCTTCCCTAAAAAGTAATAGTCCCGGCAACCGGTAGTTCTTACCTCGGCATCCTTTTCATTTTCTTAACATCACACTGTATTATTCCGTTTATTGTCTGCTCACTTTTCCTGAAAGATCCATGCATAGGTCGCCACGCCGTGTTCTTGTTTCTCCAGGGCCTAGAAGGCCCGGCACAGTGCTGTTTAGTAGATAAAGTGAGTAAGTGAAGAACCATCAACAAGTAATGAGCTAAAGCTCCTGTAAGATCCTTTGACAGGTTCTTGATGTGAAGACCACAAACCTAGGTTCCAATGCTGTCTCGACCACTTCCCGGCTGTGTCCAAATGAGTTCGGCCCTGAGTCTCAGATACCATATCTCTAAATGGGTTATAAGGACATACTTACCTCAAAACGCAAAAAGATGAAAGGAGGCAATGGGGGAAAAGAGCTTCAAGGAAGCTAAACGCTCCGTAAACGGAGCAATTATGGCGCTTCTGGAGTAAGCACAGTTCCTTTCCTTTGTAGTAGGGCCCACTGAGGCCTCAGTTCCCTCACTGCCACCGGCTGTGTTTCTGGAAGCGTAAATCTTCCCGTTGCCAGATGGAAGAACAAGACCCCAGAGCTCGAGCCGACGCTCCCGTCCAGCCTCAGCCTCCGCAGGCCCTGCCAGGTAGGGCCGCCTCCTGCGTCACTAGCGCGGCGCCGACGCAGCGGAAGGCCCCGGGGCCTGTCTAGCGTGCGGCGCGCCTTGGGGAGGCCAGGCAGGTGCCTGCATCTCATCCGCGCGGCTCGGGGGCGGCCCGGAAACCCCAGCGGACGGCTGCGAGGGGCGCGTGGAGTCGTGGGGTCACGGAGCCCGGCGGCCGGAGGGGCGACCCGGAGCACCTGCCGGGCATAGCGCGGGCGGCCGGCCGGCAGGGCTGCCCGGCGCGGGTGTCCCGGCGATGTGTGTCGCTGAAGCGGCGGCGGGAGCAGCAGCGGCGGCGGCGGCCTCGGCTTCGGCTTCGTGTCGGTGCCGGCGGCGGAGGCGGAGGCGCAGGCTCCTGCTTAGGACCTGGCGAGCCCGAGTCTAAGCCGCGGCCCCGCAAAGCCCTTGCACAGAGCCTCGGGCCGAGGCCTTCCCCGCCTCACCCTGCCCCGGGAGCCCGCTTCCCCGGCCGGGGATGAGGACGGGAGGCGACCGCGCGGGGCCCAGCACAAAGGCTTGTCCCCAGGGGCCGCCGCCTCCGCCGCTGCCGCCGCCAGCCTAGAGCCGCCCGCCGAAGCCGAGCCGGCGCCGGGCCCCTTATCCCCGCCGGTCTCCACTGGCGGCTGCTTCTCGACTCCCCGAGGCTCAGGGTCGCGAGCTACCAGCCCTTTGCTCCCTCCGCTGCTTGGGGACCCGGCAGCTGCGCAGCCTCCGCCGCTCTTGGCTGCGGGGGCCCTGCGAAGCATGTCGGAAGAGAACGACATGGAGAAAGCCATCAAGGTAAACGGGAGCTGCCACTTCCTCCCTCGCTTCTTCAACGTGGCACTCTCGACTCCAGCCTTAGAAAGTGGAGAGTGTTTGGGGTGAGAGGTTTCTTGGACCACATTTGACAGCCCTGGGGCAAAGTGTGTGTACGTGTGTGTGCGCGCAGGGTGGGATGCCCGACTCCCTCCAGCTTCCCTGCTTAATGAGACTTGCACTTGGCCAGAATAAAGTTGAGTGGCTTGGAGGGCCTAAGTTTCCATCACTTCCCAGATGCCTTCAGTATTTGCTTCCGGATAGTACGCTGCAACAACATTTGGAGAGTTGTCTGTTATTGTCTTTTATCCTCCACCCCACCCCCATGCTGTTGATATCCAAGAGGAAAGCATATACCTATAGGTGTGTTCTAAAATGACCCAAATAAAAATGACAAGTTTTCTGAACCTACTTTCTTACTTTTTTTCACCTTTAACAGGCAAACTTTTCACACTAAAGATTGGTCATCTGTCTTGTCAACTGTAGCAGGAAATTAACTGAACACTGAAGCTTAACGTTTGATGTATTACTTATTTTACAGTGTTGAGCCAACCCAGTGTATTAAGGAATTTCATTTCCCCTTGAGGGACAAGTATCTATTGGCAGATTTAGGATTTTTCCCCCCCTTCAAAATACTTTATACAATCACTGTTAGCAACAACTTTTTTTTTTTTTTTTGGTACTGGAGATTGAACCCAGGAGCACTTAACCAGTGAGCCACATACTCAGCCCTTTTTAAACATTTTTAGAGATAGGGTCTGCTAAGTTGCTTATGGATTTGTTATGTTGCTCTGGCTGGCTTTGAATTCACCATCCTCCTACCTGAGCTGCTGGGTTTACAGGTGTTTGCCATGGTGCCTGGCACCATCAACTGTTTTTAAAAATGTAATAAAAAACTGTGAGATTTTTTAAAAAATATTTTCTTTAGTTGTTGATGGACCTTTATTTTATTCATTTATGTGGTGCTAAGAATCGAACTCAGTGCCTCATGCATGTGAGGCATGCGCTGTACCACTGAGCCACAACCCCAGCCTTGAGATGTTTTTATAGAAATGATTTATCATTCCAGAGAAACTTAATCTTTTAAAGGAGTTATCAATAAAAAAGTATACATTAAGGAAGATCAAATTTTAAGTAATAAATGGGGAAGAAACTGCTTTGATAAATCCTTTTTTTTCTTTTGGTTCAGATTTTATAGTTTTGATTTGCTGCCTGAAGTTATGTGACTGGGTTGTGCACCAAAGCATATGTGATGGATTTTTACATTCAACAAGTATTTGCTTTTGTGTCAGGTGCAGGCACAAGTGGTATGAGCCAGATTTCCAGCTGTCCCTGCTCTCCTGGAGCTTATGTTTTAGATGGTGTATTCAAGGTAATAAACATTGCCAGGTATTTATAATTAAGAAATATAGGGGCTGGGACTGTAGCTCAGTGGTAGAGCGCTTGCCTAGCATACGTGAGGCACTGGGTTTGAGCCTCAGCACCACATAAATATGAACCAATAATGGTATAAAAATACAATAATGTTAAAAAAATATATAGAAAGGGTGAGTAGTACTCTTTTGAATGGTCAGGAAAGGTGTTTCTGAGGAGGTGATTCTAGTTAGTACTCTGAAGGAAATGAAGGAGCTAGCCACCACTGTCTAAAGGAAGACAAGCAGCAGGAATAGCAAGTGCAAAGGTACTGAAGCAGAAGCAGCCAATGTGATGTAGGAAGAGCAAGATAACTGGAATTCAGTGGGTCAGCTTAAGTGATATTAGAGAAGTCATGGGAAGTGGAGCATTTAGGACCTTGTAGGCCATTCCAAGGGGAGCTTTGGGAGAGTTTTCAGCAGAAGAGGGTCATAGTTATAGTGGACAGGTATACAAATGGGGAGGCAATGTTAATGGTCGTTAACAATTTCTCAGGTGGACTCAGGAGTTAAAATCCCAGTCTTGCCACTTATTAGCTGTATGCCCTTGTGCAAATTATTTCACTCTTCTGTCCCTTAATTTCTATTGAAAGGAGATAAAAGCACTCCCCAGCTCTTGAATTTTTTTTTTTTTGTACTGGAGATTGAACTCGGGCACTCGATCACTGAGCCACATCCCCAGTCCTGTTTTGTGTTTTATTTAGAGACAGGGAGGGTCTCACTGAGTTGCTTAGTGCCTTGCCATTGTTGAGGCTGGCTTTGAACTCGCAGTTCTCCTGTCTCAGTCTCCCTAAGTGCTGGGATTACAGGCTTGTGCCATCGCGCCCGGCTAAAAATATTTTGACAATTAAATGGGCAGATGTACCTAAATATGCTTATAGTAATAACTGAGAGTAAGAGCTCAATGAATATTAGCTCATAGAAATTTTTTTAAAAAATTTTTTAAAATTTTTAATTTTTTTTAGTTGCAGATGGACACAATATCTTTATTTATTTATTTATTTTAAATATTTTTTTTCTAACATTTTTTTAGTTGTTGATGGACACAGTGTCTTTATTTTATTGCTTTGTATGTGGTGCTGAGGATCGGACCCAGGGCCTCACGCATGCGAGGCAAGCGCTCTACCGCTGAGCTACAATCCTAGCCCCTATTTTATTTATTTTTTATGTGGTGCTGAGGATCGAACTCAGTGCCTCACACATGCGAGGCAAGTGCTCTACCACTGAGCCACAATCCCAGCCCAGCTCATAGAAATTTAAGGGTAGTTTTAGTTTTCTTCACTTGTTGACTGTTGCCCCATCTTACTTTCTTAAAGTTTTTTTTAAAATATTTTTTTAGTTGGTAGATGGACGCAATATCTTATTTATTTATTTTTATGTGGTGCTGAGAATCGAACCCAGTGACTCATGTATGCGAGGCAAGCGCTCTGCCACTGGGCTACAGCCCCAGCTCCACTTTCTTAAAATTTTAAAAAAGTTTTTCTACATTAAATGTACTTGAAAGGGACTGGGGCTGTAGCTCAGAGGCAGAGCACTTGCCTTGCGTGTGTGAGGCACTGGGTCCTATCCTCAGCACCACATAAAAATAAATACATAAAATAAAGGCATTCTGTCCATCTACAACCACAAAAAAATTAAAAAAAAAAAAAGTACTTGACATTGGTGAATCTTCCTATTAAAACCAGTACTGACTAGGATGCACTCCTTGGGAAGCAAGCTAGCAGAATATCAAATCAGAGCCTTTGGGTCTGTTCCATTGTTTTGTATTTATTTTGCTTTTTTGAGGCATTCATCAAATGAGCACAGGTAAGCACTGAGACCTGTGTAGTTCAGCTGGAAAAGCTATTTTCCTGGATTCTAACAGTTGCACTTGAACTTCTGTTGCCTGACTGAGATTGAGCTGATTGGGCTTTAAGATTTCATCCCATTACTCTTTTTTTAAAAAATATTTTTAGTTGTAGATGGACGCAATACCTTTATTTTGTTTATTTATTTTTATGTGGTGCTGAGGATTGAACCCAGTGCCTCACACAAGCTAGGCAAGCGCTCTGCCTTTGAGCCACATCCTCAGCCCCATTATCCTTACTCTTTAAATTTTAGAACAGGGCTGGGGTTGTGGCGCAGTGGTAGCGTGCTCGCCTAGCACACGTGAGGCACTGGGTTCGATCCTCAGCACCACATACAAAATACATAAATAAATAAAATAACGGTTTAAAAAATATTTAAAAAAAAATTCAGTTTAGAATATTCCCATCCCCCTTAGGAAGTTCCTTCTGCCTGTTTGTCCTCAGTCCTTGCTCCCATTTCTTATCTGAGACAACCCACTAGTGTGCTTTGTGTTACTATAGTTTGCTGCCTTTAGAAATTCCAAATTAATGAAATTTTACAATATGTTATCCTTATGTGTTTGGCTTTTACTTAGCAGAATGCTTTTGAGGTTCATATTTGTTAGCACATATTTTAGTATTTTCATTCTTTGAGTAGTGACCATTTTATTAGTCTTTTTAATCCATTCTCAGTTCATGGACATTTAGATTGCTTCCAGGTTTTAGCTGTTATGAATAAAATGATAAAATTGTACAAGTTTTTATGTGACCATATGTTTTAATTTCTTCTCGTTAGTCACCTTGGTGGAATTACTGGCTAGCGCAGTAAGTTTGTGTTTAAATTTTAAAGAAACTACCAAATGGTTTTCCACAATGGTTGTGTCATTATGATGTTTCCACCAGGACTGTTTGAGTGTTCTGGTTCTTTGACCATTGTAACAAATATTCAGCCTTATAAATTTTCTATTTTAACTGTTTTGGTGGCTATGTGGTAGTATCTCATTGTGGTTTTAATTTACATTTCTGAAATGACTGATAATGTTGAGCATCTTTTCGTGTGCTTATTTGCCATTTGTGTATATTTTCTGGTGACAAGTATTCAAAATCTCTTGTACATTTTAAAACCAGGTTGTCTTATTGAGTTGTAAGAATTCTTTATATGCTTTGAGTATACTCAGAGCATATAGTAGTGTATACTTTAATACGGTTGAATATCTTTTTTTTAATGTTGTATTTTTATACCTTTATTTTTTATACATTTTTATTTTTTATTTATTTATTTATTTTTTGTGGTACTGGGGATTGAACTCAGGGGCACTCGACCACTGAGCCACATCCCCAGCCCTATTTTTTGTGTTTTATGTAGAGACAGGGTCTCACTGAGTTGCTCGCTTAGCGCCTCGCCATTGCTGAGGCTGGCTTTGAACTCGCGATTCTCCTGTCTCAGCCTCCCTAAGTGCTGGGATTACAGGCTTGAGCCACCGCGCCCGGCTATTTTTTATACATTTTTAAAAAAACCTTTATCTTATTTATTTATGTATTTGTATGTGGTGCTGAGGATCGAACCCAGTGCCTCACGCATGCTAGGCAAGCGCTCTACCACTGAGCTATAGCCCCAGCCCCTGAATATCTTTTTTTTTTTAATATTTTTTTAGTTGTTGATGGATCTTTATTTTATTCATTTATTGTTTGTATGTGGTGCTGAGGATTGAACCCAGTGCCTCACGCATGCTAGGCAAGCGCTCTACCACTGAGCTACAGCCCGAGCTCCTCTTTTTTTCTTTTTTAATTTAAAAAAAAATTTTTTTTTAGTTGGAGATGGACACAATATCTTTATTTTATTTATTTTTATGTGGTGCTGAGGAACAAACCCAGTGCCTCATGCATGAGAGGCAAGCGCTCTACCACTGAGCCACAATCCCAGCTCCTTGAATATGTTTTTTTAAAAAAAATTTTTAGGGAACCAAGCGCAGTGGCGCAAGCCTGTAATCTCAGCACTTAGGGAGTCTGAGACAGAGAATCGCGAGTTCAAAGCCAGCCTCAGCAACGGCGATGTGCTAAGCAACAACTCAGTGAGACCCTGTCTCTACATAAAACATAAAATAGGGCTGGGGATGTAGCTCAGTGGTTGAGTACCCCTGAGTTCAATCTCCAGTACCAAAAAAAAAAATTTTTTTTTAGGGGCTGAGGTTGTGGCTCGGTCATAGAGTGCTCACCTAGCACACATGAGGCACTGGGTTTGATCCTCAGCACCACATAAAAATAAAAAAATAAAGATACTGTGTCCCAACTAAAAAAATACATATTTATTACTAATTATTATTATATTAAAAATATAACTAAATATATATATTATTATTATTAATAGATATATATTTATATATATTTATTACTCCCAACTAAAAAATATATATTTTTTGGTACTAGGGATTGAACTCAGGGGTACTCAACCACTGAGCCACATCCCCAGCCCTATTTTTTTTTGTTTTTTTTTTTAAAAACTGAGTTGCTGAGTTGATTAGTGCCTCACTGTTGCTGAGGCCTTTCTCCTGTCTCAGCCTCCCAAACGCTGATATTACCGGCATGCGCCACCACACCTGGCTAAAAATAAATATTTTAAAAAACAATTTTTTTAGTTGTTAATGGATCTTATTTATTTATTTATATGCAGTGCTCATGATGAAACCCAGGGCCTCACACATACCAGGCAAGTGCTCTACCACAACTTCAGCCCAGTTGAATATCTTTTTATATACCATTTTGTTATTTCTGAATTTTTTTCTTTTTTTTTGGTACTGGAGATTGAACTCAGGGGCACTCGACCACTGAGCCACATCCCAGCCCTATTTTGTGTTTTATGTAGAGACAGGGTCTCACTGAGTTGCTTAGTGCCTCACCGTTGCTGAGGCTGGCTTTGAACTTGCGATTCTCCTGTCTCATCCTCCCTAAGTACTGAGATTAGAGGCTCTGAATTTTTTTTCTTGTGAACTGTATTCAGATCTTTTTGCCCATTTTTAACTTGGGATGTTTGTCTTATTGAGATTTTGGAGTTCCTTATAAACTGAATAAAAGTCATTTTTCAGATATATGATTGGCAGATATTTTCTACCAGTCTGTGCATATCTTATCACTTTTTTGTTTTACTTGTTGGAGGTGCTGGGGCCTTATGCATGCTAAGTAAGCATTCTGCCACTGAACTACATTCCCAGCCTCCCTCTTGTCACTTTTTTTTTTTAAATAATTTTTTAGCTGTAGATGGACATAATGTCTTTATTTTATTGCTTTGTATGTGGTGCTGAGGATCGAACCCAGGGCCTCACGCTTGCGAAGCAAGCGCTCTACCGCTGAGCTACAATCCCAGCCCCCCTCTTGTCACTTTTTAATGGTGTATTTAAAGAACGAATTAATTTTGATAAAGTCCAACTTAGCAGAATTTTTCCTTTTATGGATTGTATTTATCCATGCACATAACATTTCTTTTTTTTTTTTTTAATATTTTTTTAGTTGTAGATGGACATAATGTCTTTATTTTTTTTATTGCTTTGTATGTGGTGCTGAGGATCAAACCCAGGGCCCCACGCATGTGGGGCAAGCGTCCTACCACTGAGCTACAATCCCAGCCCACATAACATTTCTTACCCAAGAAATCCTTGCCTAATCCTAGGTCATTAGGTTTTTCTCCTATATGTCCTTCCTTCCTTTCCTTCCCTTTTTCTCTGTGCCTCCCTTCCTCCTCTCTTTTTTTCTTTCCTTTACATGTTGGGGATCAAATCCAGGGCCTCACATGCACCAGGCAAGCACTCTGCCCCTGAGCTATATATGCCTGGCCCGCTCACTTTTTTTTTTTTTTTTTTTGGTACTGGGGATTGAACTCAGGGGCACTCGACCACTGAGCCACATCCCCAGCCCTATTTTATGTTTTATGTAGAGACAGGGTCTCACTGAGTTACTTAGCTCGTCGCCGTTGCTGAGGCTGGCTTTGAACTCGCGATTCTCCTGTCTCAGCCTCCCGGAGTGCTGGGATTACAGGCTTGAGCCACCGCGCCCGGCTTGGCCTGCTCACTTTTTTTTAAAATATATTTTTAAATATTTATACATTTTGTTTATTTTATTTTGTTTATTTATTTTTATATGGTGCTGAGGGTTGAACCCAGTGCCTCACACGTGCGAGGCAAGCGCTCTGCCACTGAGCCACAATCTCAGCCCTTGGCCCGCTCACTTTTAACATGGATATCTAGTTGTTCCAGGAGCAGTTCTTCCAAAGACTCTTTTGCCCATTGAATTACCTTTCCATCTTTGCTTACATCAGTTGATCATGAGTGTATACATTTAGTTATGTATTCTTAGTTCTGTTATGTTGAGCAATATGATTTACTTCTGCCAATACTATACTGATTACTGAATTACTGAAATGCAGTACGCTTTCAAATGAGTAATATGAAAACCAGCTTGTTGTTTTTTCAAAATTGTGTTGGCTATTTGAATTCTTTCTAATTCCATATAAATTTTGAATCAGATTGTCAATTTCTACAAAAATGTCTCCTGAGATTTTGGTGTTTATTTGGGGACAGCTGCCGTCTATCTGTGAACATGGTATAGCTCTCTTTCTTTTTCTTTTTTTTGGGGGTGGGGTGGGGTGGGCATCAGGGATTAAACTCAGGGGCACTCAACCACTGAGCTATTTTGTATTTTTATTTGGAGACAGAGTCTCACTGAATTGCCTAGTGCCTTGCTTTTGCTGAGGCTGCCTTTGAACTTGAGATCCTCCTTCCTCAGCTTCCTGAGCTGCTGGGAATACAGGCGTGCACCACCACGTCTGGCTATAGCTCTCTATTTCTTTAGGATTTCTTTAGTTTCTCTTAGCAATGTTTTTTAGTTTTCAGAATATAGATTTTGCACTTCTTTGGCAAATTTATTCCTATTTTATTCTATATGATACTATTAGAATGGATTTTTTAAAATTTCATTTTTGGGTTATTTGTTGCTAGTGTCTAGAGATACAGTTGATTTCTGTATGTCATAGAATTTTTTTTACAGATTCCTCAGGATTTTTTATATATAAAAATCACATCTTTATCAAACAAAGTTAGTTTTACTTCTTCCTTTGTCAAATTGAGGATGTTTCCTTCTCTTCCTTGGTTGCTGAATTTTTATCAGGAATGGATGTTGTGTTTTTGTGAAATGCTTTTTCTTCATCTATTTTGTGGATCTTACGGTTTTGTTGTTCTTAATTCCATATACAGTGCCATTAATTGATTTTGAGAGTTAGTAAGCTGATCTTGCATTCCTGGTATGAACTTTACTTAGATCCATTTATTCTTTCTTTTCTTTTGAGATGGTGTCTTGCTATGTTACCCAGATTGATCTTGAACTTATTGGCTAAAGCTGTCTTTCCACTTCATCCTTTTGAATAGCTGGGACCCCAGGCGCATGTCACTGCACCCAGCTTCCACTTACCATTTGTATATGTTGCTGGATTCAGTTTGTTAATAGTTGATTGAGAATTTTTGCATATTTATATTCATGGAAGACATAGGTCTATAATTTTCTTTGAGATGTCTTCATCTAATTTTGGTGTGAGTATAATTCTAGCCTTATACAATTAGTTGGGAAATGTACCCTTTTCTGTTTCCCAGAAGAGTGTATGGAGGATTGATAATATTTCTTTAAATCAGTGGTTCTTGGTGGAGGGAGATTTTGCCTCTTGTGAGACATTTGGCATTGTCTGGAGAAATGTTTGTTTGTCACCACTGATAAGAGATGCTTTTGGTTTTTACTAAGTAGGAGCGAGGAATGCTGCTGAGTATCATACCTCACAACAGAACTGACTGGCTCAAGATTAAAGCCTACTTTAAACATTTGGTAGACTTTACCACTGAAGCCATATGGACTAGACCACTTTGTGGGAAGGTATTTAGTTATTCAGTTAAAAAATTGTTATAGGTCTTTTCAAATTTGCTAGTTTCTCTTGTTCTTGTTCTTATTGTTCTTCTTTTTAGGGGGAGGGTACTGGGGATTGAACTCAGGGATACTCAGTCATTGAGCCACATCCCCAGCCCTATTTTGTGTTTTATTTAGACACAGGGTCTCGCTGAGTTGCTCAGCGCCTCACTGTTGCTGGGGCTGGCTTTGAATTTGCAATCCTTTGCCTCAGCCTCTCTGGCCACTGGGATTACAGGCCTGAATCACGGTGCTGGGCCTTGCTGTTTCTTCTTGAGTTAGTTTTGGTAATTTGTGTCTTTCTTGAATGTGTCCATTTCATCTAGTGGTCTAATCTATGACATGAAGTTGTATACAGTTTTCCCTTATAATCCTGTTTCCTGTAAGGTCAAATATGATGTTCCCTTTTGGGTGTCTAATAATTTTGGTTGGAAACTGGACATTTAGGTAGCATTTTATAACAATCCTGGATTTTTGTTTCCCCCACTGTAGCTTGTTACATTTAGTAAATGCCTAGATTAAGCTGAAATGTATCTTCCCTATGGTATGCTGACATCTCTGCTCAATTTTTATTTTTATTTTACTTTTTTAATATTTATTTTTGTAGTTGTAGATGGACAGCATGCCTTTATTTTATTTGCTTATTTTTACGTGGTGCTTGAGGGGACAGCCCCAGCCGGGTACCTAACTCCCTTTCGGCCAGCGAGTGAGGGGGGGTCTCCGGTGGGGGTCGAACTGAGAGAGGAAGGCTGCCTGGCCCAATTCACCATGAACCAGGGGGTCTCGTCTAAGCAAGTACCAATTTATTGAGGGGGTTCACAGGCTTATATAGGAAGCAGGGTCCAGTGGTGTCCGGTTTCTAAGCTAATGATGCGGAAGGGGCTGTCCACCTGAAAACAGTATAGGGTCACTCGGCTAAAGCAGTATGGGAGCAGAGGTCAGCCAATAAAAGTGTGGGGAGGTGGCTTCTCAGGGCAGTGTGGTCAGCACTGAGCTGACTGCTCGGCGCCATCTTGTGGCACGCCCCCACAGTGCTGAGGATCAAACACGTGCTAGGCAAGCGCACTGCCACTGAGCTACAGCCCCAGCCTTCTGCTCAGTTTTTAAATTCTTAATTTCATTTGTTTTATTAGCCAGACTTCTGAAGGGTTGCCTTTATGGGTGTTTACCTTGGTTGTCAGCCTGTGATTTTTGTCAGAGGTCTTCAAATTCTTGGAGCATCTAAGGTTTTTACTCTTTCTTGATCAACTTGTGTGTTGTCTTGGAGAAAGGCTCCAAGATTATAACTGATCCCAGGAATAGTGGCATGTGCCTGTAACCCCAGATACTTAGGAGGCTGAGGGAGGAGGATAGCAAATTTGAACCAGCCTGGGCAACTTTGTGAGACTGTCTCAAAAATGAAGTTGTGGCGGCTGGGATTGTAGCTCAGCGGTAGAGCGCTTGCCTCGCATGCATGAGGCCCTGGGTTCGATCCTCAACACCACATACAAACCAATAGAATAAAGACATTGTGTCCATCTATTTAAAAAAAAAAAAATGAAGTTGTAGAGCACCTTCCTAGTATGGGTGAGACCCTGGGTTCAGTCTCCAGTATCAGGGGGGAAAAAAACCAACAAAAACCAGATTATTACAACCAGCTCTGAATTCTCCTTGGGCTTACAATTTTCCCTGGCTTTCTCAAGTCTCACTAGTCCTTGTGTAGTTTCCCAGTCAGTCAGGGTTGTGTGAAGAGCTTGTCTTGGCCTTCCTATGGCTCTGTCTCAGTTTTCTCATTTAATCTCTGGGTGTTCTGCATACTTAACAGGGACCACTGTCTTGGGGCTAGCAAAACTATCCATTCCCACCAACATTTACCACTTTTAGTTGGTAGAGCCATGAATTTTCTTCCTGCTTTGAACTGAGTCCACACCCTAGGGCAGCAAAGCCGCTGATTTTCATAGCCAGCTCCATGCTGGGAAACTAGCATCACCCCCAATGGATTGTGCTTTGGGCAGTGAGAAGCAAAGGGTAGGGGATTGCTGGAGCCCAGGCTGGAAAGTGGTTTTTATGTGAACGCCTAGAGGAGTTTTAAGAATATGTGCTGCTCAGTTTGTTTGGTTTACATTGTCCCGAAGTCATTTTTTTTTGACAGCTTTGTCTAATTTAAAATCTGATCTTTGTGGCAAGGAATTGCCTACTTTTTCATGCTGTGAGCACAAGAATTTCCTTTTTTTCCTAACTGTTGAACTTTAGAGAATGCCGAAGGTCCACATCAGATAGAGACAAAAGTGGGAGTAGGATACCAATGCCCAGCCTCCATCTCAAACGTGTTGTATTAGAATCTCATGTGAGGGACCTTGGCATTGGGTAGTTTAAAAAAAAAAAAAAAAACTCAGGTGATTGTGGTAGGCAATTACTGTTGAGCATACAGTCTGGAAAAGCAAGTTTTTTCTGTAAAGGGTCACATAGAAAGCGTTTTAGGCCGTTTGGCCCATAGGGTCTCTTTCTCACAGTTCTTCAGCTCCGCAGTTGAAGTGTGAAAGCAGCCACAGACTGTACTGAAATATTTCTTAGTAAAATCTGGTCAGTGTGTTTGGCATTGATATCTTTTTTTTTTTTTTTAATTTTTTTTTTTTAGTTGCAGATGGACACAATATCTTTCTTTATTTTTGTGTGGTGCTGAGGATCGAACCCAGTGCCTCACGCATGCAAGGCAAACGCTCTACCACTGAGCCACAATCCCAGACCGGCATTGATATCTTTAAAGAATTAGTTCTTGATTTCCTTTAGTAAGGTGGTTTTTATTGTGTTATTTTGTTTTGAGTACTCGGGATTGAACCTAGGGTGCTCTACCAACTGATGTATATTCCCAGCTCCCTCCCCCCTTTTAGTTCTGAGGCATGATCTTGTTAAGTTGCTGAGGCTGGCCTCAAACTTCACATCCTCCTACCTCAGCCTCCTGAGTCACTGGGATTACAGACTTGTGCCACTGAGCCTGGCCAGTAAAGTGGGGGTTTTTTGTTTGTTTTTGCTTTTAATATATTTTTTTTGGTTGTAGATGGGCCAGTATCTTTTTTTTTTTTGGTACTAGAGATTGAACTCAGGGGTTCTCAACCACTGAGCCACATCCCAGCCCAATTTTGTGTTTTATGTAGAGACAGGGTCTCACTGAGTTGCTTAGTGCCTCGCTGTTGCCAAGGCTGGCTTTGAACTCGGAATAATATCTTTATTTTTATGTGGTGCTGAGGATGGAACTCAGTGCTTCATGTGTGCGAGGCAAGCACTCTACCACTGAGCTACAATCCCAGCTCATAGTAAAGTGTTTTAATTGATACTTACTTTACTGTCTTTTCCTTTGTTACTAAAATGTGTCAGAAAATGTGCCAGCTACACACAGGTTGAGAGGTGTAAATGTGTTGGCTTAATGAAATCTTTGCATTGACTAGTGTTTGTGGCACCATCAACAAAGATGCATGAATTAGATCTGGGGCAGACAGAGGGTGTAAGAAATCAGGAATATAAAGGTGTTCAGAAATCAGGAATATAAAGAGGTCTGGCAGTGCTTGTTTCACTACTGCGAAATCAAATGTCAAAACTCTGGTCAGAGTCTCCAGGTTGAGCTTTCCTGGCTGTCAGGTGGAGCAGACAATGCTAAGTATTGTGGGGAGCTGGTCTAACAACTTATTTACACTCCTCCAACTTGAACGACTGTTTAAGGATATAGGTCTCTATAGCATAGCAATACCTGACAGTCTTTCTGAAATCATAGAAAACACTTGAGTAATTGCTTCCATTTTCTCTTGTGGGGACTGAACCAGGTTCTTGCATGTACTAGACAAGCACTCTACCACTTACCTATAGCCCCATTTTGAAAGAACCTCTTCTTCCACTTCAAAAAGGCATTGATTGTCTCCTCGAATAGACCTTGTAGATAAGCTGAATGATTTCTTTTTTTTCTAAAATCTGTGCCTTACTGGAAAGCAATGACTATGAATCATTTAAACTAAAATGTGTAATTATAAAACCCTGTAGTTTCCCTTAGAAGATGAGATGTTGAGACATAGTTCTGTTGTCCCACCTCTGCTTACTTATTCAGCTTTTTAATTGGGGAATCATTCTCTGCCCATCTTTTTTTTAATTTTAATAGGAAACCTCCATTTTGGAAGAATACAATATCAATTGGACTCAGAAGCTGGGAGCTGGAATCAGTGGTCCTGTTAGGTAAGAGACCCATATGAGAATCATGACAACATTGTTCTGAGCAGGACCATTTGAAATTAGAAATATCAGGTGTGCCAGATTTGAGAAATGACCTTAATTTAACAAGTAGAGGATTTTTTGTTTGTTTTTGTTTTTTGGTGCTGAGATTGAACCTAGATCCTCACACTTCCTAAGCATGTGCTCTACCACTGACCTTACTCCCAGCTTCTACTTGAAGTTTTTTCTTTTTTCCAGGGCGGAGGATTGAACCCAGGGCCTTGGGCATGCTAGGCAAGCACTCTGCCACTGAGCTAAATCTCCACCTCCTTGAGGTTAGGTTTTTCCCTCATGCATCTAGAAATATAGTTAAGTGATGAAGTCACCTGCTGTGTAATTCAGAATCATTTAGGATGTGAAGATTGTGGAGCCACTGAGAGAGTCATTTGTACCCAGCCAAGGCCATTATTTCTTCATTGGCTCATTGTGGCAAGTAGATGTCATGTATTCAGGAGCTGTGACCTGAGCATGGGCAACTGGGAAGAGGAGTGAGATGCTTTTCTGCGTCCCCCATGTGCCCTGGGGGCAAGTTTGTTCTGATGCATCTGGACATATCCTTGATTAGAAGTGCAACTTCCAAAGAACAGATTTGTGAAATTAATTTTCACTGTAACATAGATGATTGCTGACTGATTTTGTGTTTCCTCTCCAAATCTAGAGTCTGTGTAAAGAAATCTACCCAAGAACGGTTTGCACTGAAAATTCTTCTTGATCGTCCAAAAGCTAGAAATGAGGTATGGTCCTGTATTGCCTTGACTTGCCTTGAAGTACCTAATAATTGTTCTTTTACAATCAAGGTAGCTTCCTAGAGAGAATACAGAGATACATGAAGCATTTTATGTCCATACTTACCTTTCTGCCCTATTCCTGTTATCATTATAAAGTTATCCCAGATCTGTCCACTTGGAGGCTGTTAGTAGAGTCTTTTTCCTTCTAATCACCCTGACATATTCAGTTTATTTCAGTTTTTGCTTCTTGAAAATGGTGTTTGAAGGATGGAGATAAAATAGGATGAAGAAGGATCAGGTGAATGTTGTATAGAAAAGTGATGCTGCAGGAGGAATCTGAGAATGTTCCCGGTTTTTGTAAATATACATTGGTTTTAAATTATCTGGATGCAGTGGTAATATGCTATTAACATGTGCAGTGAGGGACTTACTCTTTCGCTTAGAGAGATGGAGTTATTTGCCAAATTTTTTATTTGCTAATAGGATGATAGTAAGTCTGTTAGTGAGATTTTATTTATGGAAAGAGCATTAAGGAGATGACCTGTGAAAACACTAGTTTTTTTTATATCATTCCAGGTGATAAGCCTTTTTATAAAATAGTCTTATCCCTTACACCCAGTGTGGTGAGTTTTTGGGAAGTTGGGAGAGCAAATGTTGGCATCCCTTTGCACAGAAACATTTCCTCTGTTCTCTTTAAGGTACGCCTGCACATGATGTGTGCCATACACCCAAATATAGTTCAGATTATTGAAGTGTTTGCTAACAGTGTACAGTTTCCTCATGAGTCCTGTCCCAGGTAAGACTACACAGCATCATCATCCCATGTCCATATGTAGACCAAGGTGCAGCAGAGTCTTCCTTTCCTTTATACATTCTTTCCCCTCCCTCTGTCCTTTTCTCCCTCACCCCTTTCGAATTTTGGGAAGATATCAGACATTTGCAGGAGCAGAGAGAACTATGATGGGTTTCCCAGTGGTCATCACTCTGCCTCAACAGTTACCATCCCACAGGCAGTCTTGTTGCATCTACTACCCACTCTCACCGGCCCCTGATTATTTCAGTCACTTTCGTTTTTTCAACAAGCATTTAATGTGGAATTTCTACAGATTTATCTCTAATCAGTGAAAGGGCCCTAAACGTTACTCTAGGCAGCCTTAGACAATGATATAGCAAAAAGCCCTATTGCTTAGTAAGACTTTCCTTTGAAGGAGAAGTAAACATGATTCTTTTAGTTGCCAAATGTTTGGCAAACGTATTGCGTGACATTCTGAGTTTCTTCTTGGAAATTCACTGGGGAGATCTAGATGTAAATCCATCATCACAGCAATGTAATAGGCACCCAGGATGGGCATCCATGAAACGTTCCGAACCTTATGAAGGAAGGGAGCTGTCTGGGAGGCTGTGTGAAGTGAAGGCTAGGGCTTAAAAGGAGGGTAGGAATTTTACAGGTGGAAAATGAAGATGGAATTTTAAAAACAAATGGAAATTCAAGTGATTATTTTTCACAACTGTGCTCTGTTGGTGAAAGCATTTGGATGGAAGCTGGAAGCATTTATATCAAAGGATGGTAACCAGAATTTATGGGGTTTTTTTGTTTGTTTTGATTTGTTTTTGTTTTTTTAAACATAAGAATTTTTGCTCTTATTTAATAGTTGTGTTACCCTGGACTTAGGAAGTAGTTATACACTTTGTAGATGAGATCCCGTTAGGTCAGTTTTTATGTTTCAGGGGTATTTTTCTTTTTTTCTTTCATTTTTTTGTTTTTGTTTTTGTTTGTTTTTTGGGTTTTTTTTTTTTAACTTAACAAAATCAAATGCTTTCAAACAGGGCTCGACTCTTAATTGTAATGGAGATGATGGAAGGGGGAGAGCTATTTCACAGAATCAGCCAGCACCGGCACTTTACAGAGAAGCAAGCCAGCCAAGTAACAAAGCAGGCAAGTTAACCCCGGGTACCAATCAAACTACCAACAAAGTTGGTTAACAAGCACAATTCATTAGGGGAAATAAAAGAAAGCTTAAAGAAAAGCTCTATTTGACTTCACATTGCCTGCTTTGTTATGTAATCAGAAAGAATATCTTAACAGGAGAAATGTGACCCCTTTTATTCTTTGGGGGGAGGACTGTATTCTTAATTGTTATCACTGTTTTCCTGAGGCCTTTTGTAAGATTTAAGTAAACTTTGAAAGGAAGATAATTTACCTCCTTTATCTGCTTTCAATATCTTTGGATATGTAGCTTTCAAACACTATTATTGGACTTTGAGTTCAAATACTGTTGATGCCACCTCAAGATTGTGTGGTGTAAAGTCTGTTCTAAGACAGTGGTAAAGAAGATGCTTCCTGCACATGAGTTAGCTTCCTCACATTTCTGCAGATTTTGATAGTATTCTAAGATCTTTATAATTCTGGGTCATTCCTAGTTATTTTCTTTATCTTGACATCACATTTTATTGCTATAGAAATGAATCATGTCACAAACAATACTAGGAATCTAACTGGTACTAACCTCTTCTGGAGGTGAAAAGCTAAAAGCTCAAGATCTATCTTTAGACTAGGCAAGCAGGGCAAAGAAAAGCAGGAAGCACAGCCTAATTAGGCTTTAATAAAAAGAGCTTCCAAATTTTTCTGTAAGCATTTTGCAAGCATTTTTGGACACTTCCTTTCTGATTGATAAGGGAGGAACTGATATTTGGATTGCTGAAAATTCCACATAGAATTGAAGAACAATAGCATCTATTCTTTGTTTCTTAAAATTACAACTTTCATTTTTCAAATATTAGAACTAAAGATGATCTCTGAAAGTCTTCTGTAAAACAAAAACCCCTCATGTTCACACAAAAAGGCAACATTTTCATCAAGTAAGATGAGCAAATTGGAATATCAGTTGGAAAAAAACAGCCAGCTGGCTTGAAGGCAGAGCCTTCCATTCAGCTCCTTAGAGAGTGCAGCTCTCCTGAGCCTGCCCTGCTGCTGCCCTGCTGGGGACACCCATGCCTGCTGAAGATGGCCCAGCTCAGTGTTCCCTCTGTTGTGCCTCTTACACCTCAGATGAACAAAAATGGGAGCATTTCAAGTTTTTCATTTCTTACAGGATGTAACCTTCAGTTTATTCTGACAGAATTGTTTTACTGGCATATTTTTCTTTTGGTTTAGCAAAATATAGGTTGCAGTTAAACTAAGTTTAATTCATTTCTGTTTCTTGGTACCCCAAGCCTTTCTTAATTTCTGCTTTGAAATGGAAACTGACCACAGTTTAATTGAACTTTAATGAAGGGTTTTTTTTTTTTTGGTACTGGGCATTGAACGCAGGGGCACTTACTTGACCACTGAGCCACATCCCCAGCCCTATTTTGTGTTTTTATGTAGAGACAGGGTCTCACTGAGTTGCTTAGTGCCTCGCCATTGCTGAGGCTGGCTTTGAACTCATGATCCTCCTGTCTCAGCCTCCCTAAGTGCTGGGATTACAGGCTTGTGCCGCTGCACCCGGCTGAAGGATTGTTTTTAAACACTCTCTTTCTCTACTCCAGGGACATTAAAGATTGTTCTTTTCTAAGAGGTGGCTGCTACACTGTGTCCTTTTTCAGATAGCTCTGGCTCTACAGCACTGTCACTTGTTAAATATTGCGCACAGAGACCTCAAGCCTGAAAATCTGCTTTTCAAAGACAACTCTTTGGTGAGAAAACTTGCTTTTCTTCATTTTAGTGCTTCTGCTCTTAACATAACTCAGGAGTGGGCATGTCTGTGTTTGGGGTTCTCCTAATCCATGGTGAAGAGAGTTTAGGACAAAGTGCTTCTGATAGCTTATTTCTTCCGTTCGTTCCCTTGGAGGAGGGAGGCTCAGAGGAATTGTGCCACCCTAGCATTAGTAATTTGGGATGATACCAATATGTGTTTGTGGGACTTAAAATTTTGGATATTACTGAGAGGGCTTTTAGGAAGGGGCAGGAGTTTATATATCTCCTTGAAACTCAACAGTTTCATTTGTTAACTCTGATAAGGTGTGTTTCCCTTTAGTCCTCCCCTTGCCCCCTGCACCATGTGCCACCACAGAAGTTGCTCCAGCTGTCATGGAGCTTAGGGCTGATGTTCAGAGTGAAGCGGTGTCCTGGACTGATGAGAGGTGGTGGCCCACAGAGCGAGGGGGCAGCAGACTATGCCTTTGGTTTTAGAGCTGCCTTTCCAAGTTATAAAGCAAGGCTAACTAGGCGAGTAGGAAGAAATCCCTCTTTTCTGTATCCCTGAATATTGAATCATTGTCTCCAGAGCTGAGTACTTGTTATCTACTGACTCAGGTCTCGGGTCTTATCCAGAAACTTCGAAGGGCTCATGGTACAGGGTAACATGTCTTAGACCTGAATTTCCTTTTTTTTTTTTAAGTTGTAGATGGACATAGTGTGTTTACCTTACTTTATTTATTTTTATATGGTACTGAGGATCAAACCCAATGCCTCACATGTGCCGGGCAGGCGCTCTACCACTGAGCTACAGCCCCACCCCTGAATTTTTCTTTAATGTTTACTGAGAACTCTGGAGCAGTGACACCCACCCCCACCCTCTTTTTTTAAAATTTCAGGATGCTCCAGTGAAGCTATGTGACTTTGGATTTGCTAAAATTGACCAAGGTGACTTGATGACACCCCAGTTCACTCCTTATTATGTAGCACCTCAGGTAAGCATTTGCTCTTTCTTCCCTATGATGTGTTACTAAGCTGCCTATAGACTTAGGTCCCTTTTGTTCTATAGCTTAACATGCTATAGACCTCAGCTTCAGAAACCTACAGATTGCTTCATTTGGTTTAGATACTTCATTCTTTTAAAATCAACTTTTACTAGGCTGGGGTTGTGGCTCAGTGGTAGAGCGCTTGCCTAGCACATGTGAGGCCCTGAGTTCAATCCTCAGCACCATGTAAAAAGTAAATAAACAAAATAAAGCTATAAAAAGAAAGTTACCTCATTTAAAAAAAATTAACTTTTACTGAGATTGCTTTAGAGGTATGATTTATATAGTAAAACACTGTGGTCCCCATTATCTCCAGGGAATATATTCTGGAATCTCCAGTGGATGCCTGAAATCACATTTAGTTAGTACCCAAACCCTATATGTACTATGTTTTTTCTTATACACACACACCTTTGATAAACATTCACCTTTTCATTTAAAGGAAGCACTTTATGGCCTCTCTTTGACATATCTGAATTGCCGGCATCAGTATTTACTGTCTGTGGCTGTTACTATGTAAAATAAGGGTTATTGAGATAGTTGGTCTGGTAAGGAAGCTAGCTACTAAGTTTTTCTAATAGGCAGATGGATAGTGGGTATAGTGTGGATATGCTGGACAAAGGAATGATTCAAGTCCTAGGCAGCATTGAGCAAGATGGCCCAAGACTAAGATTTATCACACTGTTCAGAACTGTGCACAATTTAAAATTCATGAATGATTTCTGGAATTTTCCATTTAATTTTTTTGGACTGTGGTTAACCTCAGGTAACTGAAATTGTAGAAAATGAAAACACAAGCCGGACGCGGTGGCACATGCCTGTAATCCCAGCACTTTGGGAGTCTGAGACAGGAGAATCACGAGTTCAAAGCCAGCCTCAGCAAGGCGAGGCGCTAAGCAACTCAGTGAGACCCTGTCTCTACCTAAAACACAAAATAGGGCTGGGGATGTGGCTCAGTGGTCAAGTACCCCTGAGTTCAATCCCCAGTCTCCTCCCCACCAAAAAAAAACACAGATAAGGGAGACTACTGTACTCCTACTTTAGGTATAGTTTGATGAATTTTGACAAATGCATTTTCCACATGACCACCACCACAATGAAGATTTTGATGTAAAACTTTTCTATCACTTCACAAATAGTTTTATACCCCTTTACACTGAGTCCCCTGCAAACCTAACCCTGGTCCCAGGTAACCACTCTTCTCCTTTCATCATTGATTAGTTATACCTGTTGTCAAATTTCATAAAAATGGAAACATGGACTTTTCACATTTGACAACTTTTTGCTTAGCATGTTTTGGAGATTGATTCGTGTTGCTCTATGTATCAATAGTTAGTTCGTTTTTATTGTAAGTCCATGATAGGGCCAATTATGTTTTTCTATGCACAGATTGGTGGCCATTTTGGATTGTTTCCTGTTTTTGACTATTATGAATAAAGCCTGTAAGAGCATGCATTTGCAGGTTTTGGGAGCCATAGTTTTCTACCCCTAAAATAAGTATTTTCAATAATTTTTTAGTAGTAGGAATTGAGCCTATGGCCTCACACTTGCTAGACTGGGGCTCTACCACTGAGCTACATCCTCAGCTCTTTATATTTTTTTTTTTTTTTTTTTGGTACCGGGGATTGGACTCAGGGGCACTCGACCCCTGAGCCACATCCCCAGCACTATTTTGTGTTTTATGTAGAGACAGGGTCTCACGGAGTTGCTTAGTGCCTCGCCATTGCTGAGGCTGGCTTTGAACTCGGGATTCTCCTGCCTCAGCCTCCCTAAGTGCTGGGATTACAGGCTTGAGCCACCGCGCCCGGCTAGCTCTTTATATTTTTAAATTTTGAAACAGAATCTTGCTAAGTCGCCCAGGCTGGCCTCAAACTTGCTCCTGCCTCAGCCTCCTGAGTAGTTGGGTTTACAGACATGTGCCACCACACCTGGATTTTGAGGAGCTACTTTGACTATGATTTATCCATGTTGTTGCATGTATCACTAATTCATTCCTTTTTATTGTTGCGAAGAATTCTGTTACAAGAATTCTGGTATAACCATGATTGGGTTATCCATTCATCTATTGATGAACATTTTTTTTCCATTTTCTTGCTGTTATAAAAAAGCTGTTATAAACATGTGTATAGTTTTCTTTCTTTTTCTCTTGGGCAAATCCCTAGAAGTGGAATGGCAAGATTGTGGGGTAGGTGTATGTTTAACTTGTTTAGAAACTACTAAATTGGTCAGACACCATGGCATACATCTGTAATCCCATTACTCAGGAAGATGAAGGAGGAGGATGCAAGTTGAAGGCCAGCCTTGGAACTGTCTCAAAATTAAAAATTTAAAAAGGTCTGGGAATGTAATTCAGTTGTACAGCAAGAACTTCCTTTGCATGCTCAAATCCCTGGGTTCACTCTCCAGTACTGCAAAAAAAAAAAAAAAATTAAATTGTTTTGCAAAGTGATTGTATCATATTACATTTCTACCAGCAGTGATGAATGTTTTAGGTCTTCTATATTGTCATTAGCATTGGTGATTTTTTTTTTTTTTTTTTTTTTTGGGTACTGAGTATTAAACTCAGGGGCACTTGACCACTGAGCCACATCCCCAGCCCTGTTTTGTGTTTTATGTAGAGACTGGATCTCACTGAGTTGCTTAGTGCCTTGCAGTTGCTGAAGCTGGCTTCGAACTCATGATTCTCCTGTCTCAGCCTCCCAAAGTGCTGGGATTATAGGTGTGCGCCACTGTGCCCAGCTATGGTGGTTCTTTTTAACTTTAGCCACTTCAGTGGATATGTAGTATTATTTCATTTGGTTTTAATTTACATTTCTCTAATAACTAAGGACGTTGAACATGTTTTTGTATGCTTCTTTTCCTTCTCTGTATTTTCTTCCCTGAAGTATGTGTTCAATTTTTTCACATTTTTAAAATTGAGATGTTTGTTTTCTTTTTAATTTCAGTTATTTATATATCTTGAACATATATGCTTTTTTTTTTTGAACATATATGCAATTTTTTATTATTAGATATATGCTTTGCAAAGACTTTCTTCCAGTCTGTGGCTTATCTTTTCTTTTTTAGGGGGTCAGGTGTGTTACCAGGGATTGAACTCAGGGGCACTTGACCACTGAGCCACATCCCCAGCTCTATTTTGTATTTTTTTTTTTTAGTTGTTGATTGACCTTTATTTATTCATTTGTTTATATGTGGTGCTGAGGATCGAACCCAGTGCCTCCCACATGCGAGGCAAGTGCTCTACCACTGAGCCACAACCTCAGCCCCTATTTTTTTTTTTAAACAATATCTCTTATTTTATTTTATGTGGTGCTGAGGATCGAACCCAGTGCCTCACGTATGCGAGGCAAGCGCTCAACCGCTGAGCCATAGCCTCAGCCCCTCTATTTTGTGTTTTATTTAGAGACAAGGTCTCACTGAGTTGCTCAGCCTCACTTTTGCTGAGGCTGGCTTTGAACTCACGATCCTCCTGCCTCAGCCTCCCAAGCTGCTGGGATTATAGACGTGTACCACTATGCCTGGCTATCTTTTTACTTTTAGCAGTCTTTTGAAGAGTAGATTTAATATGATGAAGACCAGTTTATCTGAATTTTTTTTTATGTCTATGTTTTTGGTTTCCTATGTAAAAACATTGTTTAACTCAGGATCGTAAAAATTTTCTCCTGTTTTCTTCTAGTAATTTTATATAGTTTTAGATTTTACATTTAGATCTATGATTCATTTGAGTTAATTTTTGTATAATGTATAAGGGATGAACTCAAGTTCACAAAAGGTGGTCTTTTTCAGCTGTATTGTTTTTGAGTCTGTGTCAAAAATCAGTTAAACAAGCCGGGTATGCCACCACACACATGTCTATGATCCCAGTGATTTGGGAAGCTGAGGCAGGGAGATTGAAAGTTTGAGACCAGCCTCAGCAGTTTACTGAGATTATGTCTCAAATTAATATGAAATTTTAAAAAGGGCTGGGGATGTAGCTAGTGTAAAGATGCCCTGGGTTTAATCTCCAGTACTGTGCCCACCAAATAAGTTGAACATTTATATATGAGTGTATTGGGTTTATTTCTGGACTCCCCATTGAGCTTTTTTTTTTTTTTAGTACCGAGGATTGAATTCAGGAGTGCTTGACCACTGAGCCCATGCTCAGTCCCATTTTTGGTGTTTTATGTAGAGACAGGGTCTCACTGAGTTGCTTAGCGCCTCGCCGTTGCTGAGGCTGGCTTTGAACTCGCAATTCTCCTGCCTCAGCCTCCCTAAGTGCTGGGATTACAGGTGTGCGCCACTGCGCCTGGCCCCATTCATCTCTTTATCTGTCTTTACTCCAGTATTGGAATGTCTTGATCACTATAGATTTGTAATAATTCTTGAAATCAGGTAGTCTTAGTGTACTTCTTTTTCAGAGTTGTTTTGGCTGTTTTGATTTCTTTGCATTTCCATATGAACTTCAGAATTCACTCTTCATTATTTTAAAAGTCTGCTGGCATTTTGACTGGGGTTGTTTTAAAGCTATAGTTAAGTTTGGGAGCACTGACCTCTTCATATTAAATCTTTCACCCTTGAGTATTTGTTTTTATCTCTTAATTTCTCTCAGAAATATTTGTGTAGTTTTCAGTATGGGTTTGTGTGTGTGTGTGTGTGTGTGTGTGTGTGTGTGTGTGTGTGTATGTGTGTATACTGGGATTGAACCCAGGGTCTTACACATGCTAGGCAGATTCCTAGGCTGGGACTATGTTTCCAGCCCTTTTGATTTTATTTTGAGGCAGGATCTTGCTAAGTTGCCCGGGCTGTCCTTGAACTTGGGATCCTCTTGCCTCAGCCTCCCAAGTTGCTGGGATTACAGGTGTATGCCACCATGCCTGGCTTTTCCCATTTTTTGATTGGTTTGTTCTTTTTTTTTAAATATTTTTTAGTCATTGATGGATTTTTATTTTAGTCATTTATTATTTATATGTGGTGCTGAGTCTCGAACCCAGTGCCTCACACATGCTAGGCAAGCGCTCTACCACTGAGCTACAGCCCCAGCCCCATTGATTGGTTTATTCTTAATGTTCAATGGTTTGTTGTTGTTTTTTTTTAAAGTATTTTTTTTTTAACATTTTTTTTTTTTTAGTTGTAGGCGGACAGAATATTTTATTTTTATGTGGTGCTGAGGATCGAACCCAGTGCCTCACGCATGCCAGGAGAGCACGCTACCACTGCGCCATAACCCCAGTCCATGTTTAATGGTTTTTATGCTGTTATAAATAATTTTTTTTTAGATTTAATTCATTCACATTATTTTCTGTGTATTGGCCATAGCTAGACACTAGGTCCTCTGCATAGAGATTCTAGGGAAAGTCTTTACAAAATGGTCAATGAATTCCTCTTGGGTGAGAGAGCTATAGGTCTTGGAGAGGGCACTGAAAGTGACCTTGTCAGAGTTGCCCAAGGTGGTAGTGCAGCCCGTGGCCAAGATGTAGTATTTGCCAGTATCTGCCATTAGCAGCAGCTAAGTGGGCACAGGGACTGAGATAGTACCAGTGGGTCTGGGTGTGGGGATAAAGTACACTAACACAGAGCCTCAGTCTCCCGTCACTTTTCAGAGAACAGTATAGGGCTTGCCAGTCTTGTCCTTCTGCCCTATAATCCTGTGACATGGAACAGTGGAGTGGAGAGCTTGGCAGGATGATAGTCCCACAGATGGCGGGGCTGTTTCTTTGGAGCACTTAACACACAAACCAGTGTGACTCTTATAGTCCTTGATGGTGACAAATGCCTTGATTTTCTGCCCAGTGGGTCTGCTTTCCCATAGGCATGGGGGACATCCCAGAAAAAAAGTCAGTAATTAGACTCCTTGACAGAAAGAAGACAGTCTTTTCTCTCAGGATTAGGGAGTTGATCTTATATCCTTCATCTGAATGATAAATTACTGGTTGTAAGAAGAAAAGTGATTTGTGAAAATGCTGTATTGATGTTATTTTGGAATTGTTGATTGCCAGTCCCTCTTCAGCCTTCCGGTAGTCTATCTCAAGTTGTAGGACATTGGTGGTGTGATTTTCAGTAAATTTTTCCTTTTGGTCTGACTTGACAGGTACTGGAGGCGCAGAGAAGGCATCAGAAGGAGAAGTCCGGCATCATACCTACCTCGCCAACACCCTACACTTACAACAAGGTAGGAGGAGACATTTATCTTCACCTTGTGGGTGCAGCCTCTCCCTCTCCTCTGGGGATGTAGTCAGTCCCATTCATACTCCTTTGCATTCCAGCCCAAAAGATGGAAAGCAGCCAGAAATGCAGAAAACTACTTGGAGTTCAAGTTTTTGGCTGAAGAATATGAAATCAAATTCTTACTCATTTAGCTTTTTTTTGTTGTTGTTGTGTGACAAGGATCTGAAATGTATATTCATTCAGCAATCCTTTCATTTGGTCAATGCCTTTTTTTTTTAAAAAGTTTTTAAAATTTGTTCTAATTAGTTATATATGACAATAGATAATGCATTTTGACACATCATACATAAATGGAGTATAATTTTTTATTCTTCTGGTTGTACGTGATGTGAGTAACACAAGTCATGTAATCATCTATGCAAATAGAGTAATAATGTCCAATTCATTCTATCATTCCTACCCCCTCATTTAGCTTTTGCAGCAGGAACCAAGGTCCATAGTCACTGGTCAGGTTATTTATTGACCTGATTGAAAGGACATCACCACATGGAAAGGACATGGTTCCTTGCTTTTTTGAGATTGGAAGTCATTTCTGAGGTACAAATGCTAGAGAGCACTCTGTGGTCATTTATGGTAAACATTCTTTTTTACCTCATAAGAAATACACACTCAGAACAGTGTCCTTGGGGCTGAGATTGTGGCTCAGCAGTAGAGCACTTGCCTTGCATGTGTGAGGCGCTGGGTTCGACCCTCAGCACCATGTAAAAAATAAATAAATAAATAAATAAATAAATAAATAAAAATACAGATATTGTGTCCATCTACAACTAAAAAAAAAAAGAACAGTGTCCTGTATATACAAGTGTTCTTGCATGTCCCTTGGTACTATCACAGTTCCTCATCTGTAGCCCACATATTAAGCATCTCTGTTCTGAAGCACGAGAGCTTTGGGGCCTCTGGAAATGTGTCTTGAAGTTGCTGGGTAGGCCAGAAAAAAATGATGCTTCTTGGGAACTCGAGGCTAGACATCGATAACAGAGAAGGAGCTAACGGCAAGAGGCTGGGAGACCCGCTCTGGCTCCAGCACACTTGTCATGATGCTAGTTAGGTCATTTAGTCTCATTCTTTTTTAAAAATTTTTTATTTTTTTATTTTTAGTTGTAGATGGACATAATACCTTTATTTTATTTATTTTTATATGGTGCTGAGGATCAAACCTAGAGCCTCATATGTGCTAGGCAGGCACCCTACCCCTGAGCCACAACCCCAGCCCTAGTTTAATTCTTGACTCTGCAGTATCAGTCATCTCATCTGTAAAGAGAGGGATTTGAACTTGGTCATTTTAAAGATCTCTTTTCACCTCTGTAGTTAAATAACAATGTACAACGTGCGTTATGACATCCACAGACACCCACTGGTGTGGTGCCAGACGGGCTAGGGTGTCTGAGCTAACCTTATCTTCCAGGCTTTTCTCTGAGCAGCACATGGCTGTGGTATGAGGGGGAGTGTTGTCTCCAGGGGTAGGCTCCCAGGGTCACCCTGGTCAGACGGACACTTCTTCGGTCACAATTCAAGAAGCCTCTGCAGACACATTTTCCAGGCAGGTAGAACTTCATCTAACTAGAATCAGAATCCTTTCTTTATTAACAATAATGCAGTGATTAAGCCGGGTGCGGTGGCGCACACCTGTAATCCCAGCACTTAGGGAGGCTGAGACAGGAAAATCGCGAGTTCAAAGCCAGCCTCAGCAACGGCGAGGTGCTAAGCAACTCAGTGAGACCCTGTCTCTACATAAAACTCAAAATAGGGCTGGGGGTGTGGCTTAGTGGTCAAGTGCCCCTGAATTCCATCTCCAGTACCAAAAAAAAAAAAAAAGCAGTGATTATAGGCCATGTAGTCACCTTAATACCTAGAAACATGGTAGTTGGTGGTGATTTTAGTTGGTGGTGATTTTCTTTTGTTTTATAGTACCTTTCCCCAGAATTGTATAAGGTGTTGTAAATGGGCTGAGTCTTTTGTGGCCAAAGGAATGCTTTTAGACCTCTTGTTATTTCTTCTAGTGCCCCTCCCTGATCTGTGTGGAACTGTATTAGCTTTTTTCAAATGGCTTGTGCTGTGTTCTGGGGTCAGCCTAAATATATCTTAGCTGTTTTTAATTTTTATTTTTGGCACCCTCAACCTTGCCCAGGGTGACACAGTACTTGATTTAGAGTGAGCTGGTTTACATCTATTACTTCTCTGGCTGGGGGTATAGAATCTTACATATACTCAAAGATCAAATAGGACCTTGGGCATTAGCAGTGAGAATAAAAGTGACTATTTGAATCTAGACTGGTCTTGTATGAAGAGAAAGGTTGATTCTCCTAATGTGTCCTAAAACTGTTTCAGTCTCTGTTAAATGATTCTTGGAGATATCAGTTTGTGTATGTCAGGGGTATTCCTGTTCTTGTCCTGGAGGCCTTATTTTGGGGTCTGTCTCTGCTATGAGTGACCATTTTCTTTCTTGCTTTCAGAGCTGTGACTTATGGTCCCTGGGAGTGATTATCTATGTGATGCTGTGTGGATACCCTCCTTTTTACTCCAAACACCACAGCCGGACCATCCCAAAGGACATGAGGAGAAAGATCATGACAGGCAGTTTCGAGTTTCCAGAAGAAGAGTGGAGCCAGATCTCGGAGATGGCCAAAGACGTTGTGAGAAAGTAAGCCCCTGGGCTGCTGGGATGGAGGCCAAGGAGGCCTGGAGGTGGCAGTGCCCGAGGACATAGGTAGAGAAAAGTCATTTGTTTCCCTGGTAGGCTCCTTCCTGTTTTAACACCACAGACACCTTATGTCTGGCACCAGAGGTGAGAGCGCTTAGCATCCACATCTCAGTGAAAATGGAGTTTTGCTTCCTCCTGTTGCATCCAGGGCTGTGAACCCAGGTTCCTCTGTCATCAATTTGTCTGGGCACTGACTCGGGGACCCTAAATGGCAGACCTTCTGCTGTGTCCTCCTCCTTGCATGTAGGCTAGTCACAGGGACCGACCTGATGCCAGTAGTTGAACTGGAGTGCTCAGATGATGATGACATGTCTGGCTTTTCATTCCTTGGGTGCCTTTGCGGGGTTGTTGGTTGCTGGGACATGTGTTAAGCTGGGAGGATTTGGTAAGAATCAGGGCCAGTGAGTGGATGGCAGAGAGTTGACACTCGGAGACCTGTGGTAGCAGGAGAATTAAAGGAAACAGACCTAAATTTGAGGCATATTTGCTGGAAGAGTGGCTGCCTGTGGCATTGAGCACTGTTCTGGTGTTCCCACTGCTTGATCTCCATTGAGCATTTTCTCCTCTGTTGATCTCAGTTTCTTCCTCTGTAATGGGATAAAGGGAAGTGTTAAAGGGGTAGGACTGGGGAGAACTACCTCCTGATAGTGCAGTCATTTCTCTATGGAGATTACTCCTTTTCAAAAGTAAACTTGTGCCAGGTATGGTGGCACATTTCTATGATCCCAGCCACTTGTGAGGCTGGGGTGGGAGGATTGCAAGTTCAAGGCCAGCCTTGGCAGCTTAGCAAGACGTATCTCAAGAAATGAAAAATAAAAAGGACTGGGAGGCTGGGGTTGTAGCTCAGTGGTACAGTGCTTGCCTTCTATGTGTGAGGTACTGGGTTTGGTCCTCAGCACCACCTAAAAATAAATAAACAAAATAAAGATATTGTATCTAACTATCACTAAAAAACATTATTTAAAAAAAAGGGCTGGGAGTATAGCTTAGTGGTAAAGCACCTCTGGGTTCAATCCCCAATATAGGGGAGGAAAAAGTGAGCTTGCCCTATTGGTTAGGAAGTCTGTGTGTTGTAAAGAGGTACTATTTTCTAAAATATGCAAGGAAAATTTTTACTTTATTTTTTTTTTATTTTTTTATTTTTTTTAGTTGTAGGTGGACAGAATATCTTTATTTTATTTTTATGTGGTGCTGAGGATCGAACCCAGTGCCTCACGCATGCTAGGCGAGCGCGCTACCACTGAGCCACAATCCCAGCCCCGCAAGGAAAATTTTTAAGAGAGTAGGGGCAATAGGTGGAGTCTCCATCTATCTTCCTAACATGCTACTTCCATTCTGTAGGCCTAACTTTTTTTTTTTCGTGCTGGGGATTAAACTCAGGGGCACTCAACCACTGAGCCATATCCCCAGCCCTATTTTGTGTTTTATTTAGAGACAGGCTTGTTTGTCCTGACTGACATTTGGAGTAGCAGGATGTGTAATTGGAAGGAGGCTGTGCTACAGAGAGCCCAGGGAGCATGCTGAGGTCAGCTAGGAGTTGTGTCAGCAGAAGTGGGAAGGAGGTGGAAGAAATGAGGTCAGAGAGCACATGGCACAGAAGTGATACTTTAGGCCTAGAGGGAAATGCCACCATGCTGCCACTTTCTCAGAGGCTCAATTTTTAGCTTTTTTTGGGCGGGGGGTGGGGGGTTACCGGATATTGATTCCAGAAGCGCTTAACCATTGAGCCATATCCCCAGCCCCTTTTCATATTAAAGACAGGGCCTCGCTAAGTTGCTGAAGCTGGCTTTGAATTTACGGTCCTCCTGCCTCAGCCGGCTGAGCCTCTGAGATTACGGGTGTGCCACTGTGCCTGGCAAATTTTAGCTTTTTAGTGTCTCTAGAATAAAGGCAGGCTCATGTCTGTCACATGGTGGCATCTAAGAGTTTTATCATAGGTAGCAACCTGCTTTTTCAGAACTGCATGGCCCCTCAGCTAATTTTGTAGCCACTAGTAGCTAAAAGAGTACTTCAGGTTCCTTTTCTAAGTTTAAACCCATGTCCTGGAAACTTCAGTATGGGGATTCAAGGTCTCAGGAAGCCATTAAACCCTTGGACACAGTCTAGAGTATCAGCGAATTAAGCTTTTTGTACCATTTTTTTCCTCACTTTTTTCAATACAGAAAGGGCTACTCAACGAACAGTTCCCCCCAAGTGGTTGGGGCCTAGAATCCTAGTCCTGTTGCTCAGGTAGAAGACACAGGCCTGCAGGAGTGGGTGCAAACTCAGAAGAAGCCAGATCTTTTTTGAGTCAGACCACAGACCTAGAAACTTCCTATATTTCCTTTGGGGACATTTATACATTGCAGCCCTATTGGTGTTTTTTTCCACAGGCTCTTGAAGGTCAAACCAGAGGAAAGACTCACCATTGAGGGAGTATTGGACCACCCCTGGCTCAACTCGACTGAGGCCCTGGATAACGTGCTACCTTCTGCTCAACTGATGATGGATAAGGTTTTGAATGATGTTTATTTTGTTGGCTGAGAAGGCTGTATTAAGAAAGAAAGCTGGGGCTTGACCCAGTGAGGGTTTAAAGGCAAAACAATGGCAAGCATGTCTTTCCAGAGGAACGTTTCTGGTTTCCTGAAAATTGGGATGTGACATAAAGTATTTCTTTCTATAAAACATTAGTCCGAGGCCTGGTAAATGTGCACTAAGGGAATGTTCAAAGGAACATCCTCCATATCTGTGCTGTGAATTTGGAAGCACACAGCAGTGTGAGATACCTTTTTTTAAAAATATTTTTTAGTTATACATGGACACAGTGTCTTTATTTTTGTTTTACTTATTTTTATGTGGTGCTGAGGATCGAACCCAGTGCCCCACACGTGCAAGGCAAGCGCTCTACCACTGAGCTACAACCTCAGCCCCGTGAGATACCTTTTCCCAAGGGGTTTAGACAAGACTGGTTGGGAAAGGCAAGCCTGGGCTCATGGAATATGGCACATTCAAGATACGAGAATTCTGCCTGTTCCATCTTCTGTGAGTGCTGTGGGAATTCAGGAAAAGAGAACATCTCCAGTGGGGGTGCAGTTTGCCCCATGAGAAAGTAGTAGTCCTCATACTTACCACTACCTACTGTGTGGCACCTTCTGAGCTCTTTCCCAGCTGCAGCCTGAGATGTCCTTGGCGTTTGAGTAGACAGTGTGAGTGTCACATGTAATGAACAACAGGAACAAAAAGTTAAAGAGACCAGAGTGTGCCAGTGGGAAAGGCGGCCAGGCCTGAGCAGTAGGAGGGCAGTGAGATGGTGTCACGGGGCTGGGCTCTGTGCACAAAAACAGAGGGCTTTAGTTCTTGTCAGGTTGCAACTGAGAGGCCTTGGTGGATTTTTTGGGGGGGTGGGTGGGGAGGATACTGGAGAGTGAATCTAGGGGTGCTTTACCCCCTAACCACATCTCTAGCCCTCTGAAAAATATTTTTATTTGGAAGCAGGGCCTTGCTAAGTTAATTAGGGCCTTGCTAAGTTGCTGAGGCTGGCTTTGAACTTACAATCTTCCTGCCTTAGCCTCCCAAGCCACTGCGATTATGGCATGTGTGCCAGCCATGATGGATTTTTGAAAATAGCTTTGCTACTGGGAACGTATCTATAGATGGTCAGTCCAATTTGCAGACATGCTAAACTTTGATTTCTACAGTGATGTAGAAGCTGAAGGGGTGGCTCAATATCTGTGAAGAAAATTTTCTTGTTTTTGCTGACTGATACAAAGAGATAGTGGCTAGCTTGGCAGGTCATGCTATTGACAGAAAGCAATGAGGAAGGAGGCTGATTCTGGTGAGGTAAAGTCTCTTAGACTTTAGATATATTATTAGATATTATTTGAAGTGACAGAGGGACATTCAGATGAATGAGATGTATAGTGTGGGACGAAAATGTGACTGAGCAGCTGGCCAAAGTAATGACACAGACTTGAGAATTATCAGCTTCAAAGGGATGGAGTTTAAGTTTGAAAAAGAATGAATAAATGGGAAAAAAGAATGCAAAGTTTAGCTGGAGCATGGGAGAAGAAAGAGAGCTGGAAGGAAGAGAGTTTTGTGACATGTCTGATTTGTGGGTGGTTGTCTTCCAGGCTTAAATATAACCACTTGTCTAGGAATGGTTTGGTCAGTCCAAAGCCCAAAACATTTACTTAAATCCTGTTGTTAGCCACATGGAGGTTATAGTTACAGTACACTGTTCCTCAAGATCTTGGAAATGAGGAGAGAAGATTGCCTTCTCTTACTTACAAATCACTATACACAAGAAGCCAAGTCTGGATATACAGAATTTTCTTAATGAGAAAGATAAAAGTTCCCAGACCTAGAAAATGACATTGCTGTGTGACAGAGTATTCCCGTTTCTAAAGCAATTGTGTGATCAGGATGGGAGTTGGTCAGCTTTAGAGGTGTAGATGTTGAATAGCATCCATCTCCTCCCTATGTAGGAGCCTAAGCTCATGACCTGGAGCTAGTTCTTTGGTTGGTCCATTACTGATGAGGAGGTAGCTGAAAGGGTGTAGAAAACTGTAGCCAGGGCTAGCCATGAGTATGTGATGCCCTTAAGTAAGCTTGAAGTGTTCCTGATCTTACTGCCTGCTCACCAAGGAGCTACTTTTTAAAGTTGTCCAATTTTTTTTTCCTTAGAATTCAGATAAAACAGCTGGGAGTGGTGTCACACACCTGTGGTTGTAGTTATGTGGGAGGCTAAGGCAGGAGGATCACAAGTTTAAGGCCAGCCTGGGCAACTTAGCAAAACCCTATCTCAAAATAAAATTAAAGCCAGGTACAGTGGCACATGCCTGTAAATCCCAGCACTTTGGGAGGCTGAGACAGGAGAATGGCGAGTTCCAAGCCAGCCTCAGCAACGGCGAGGCGCTAAGCAACTCAGTGAGACCCTATTTCTACATAAAACACAAAATAGGGCTGAGGATGTGGCTCAGTGGTCAAGTTCAATCCCCAGTACCAAAAATAAATAAATACATAATTAAATTAAATTAAAAAGGGCCGGTCATATACTTCAGGGATATTTCCCTAGCATGTATGAGCCTGAGTTTAATCCCCAGAACTGGAGAACTTAAAAGAAAAACACACCATACCCTGTGACTGTTACTTCTCATAAACCAACTGATGGGCTTGTCCATTAGGATGTGGCCTTGGTGAGGGTCTGCCCTCATGCTTGGCCATGCTCGAGGTTCTGAGCCAGCAGGACTGAGGTGACTGACTGCACCATGGGGGAAGTGAATAAAGGCCAGTGTGTGAGCCTCTGGGGCGACAGCTGGCCAGCCTTTCTTCTGAGGTTATCATGCCTCCCTTCGCATTTGCTCATGTGTATAGATGTGAACGTGATGAGGTTAATATTTCTGTTCCCACTACCAGGAAAGAAGTGCTAGCTATCATGTGGCCTTTGTTTGGCCTGCTGTTCCCTGGGCCCTACTGATCTAGGGGAAAAGTTCTACCTTGTCCAAATTCATATAGCATCAGCATAAGAGTGCAGTTGCCCTCGACAGGCTTTGGGCTTCTCCTTCCTACTTTCTTAGATTGGCTTTCCAAGTGCCTGACAATGAATGTGAAAAGCTGATAACAGTGTTTGCATGCAGGCGGTGGTGGCAGGAATCCAGCAGGCTCATGCCGAGCAGTTGGCCAGCATGAGGATCCAGGATCTGAAAGTCAGCCTCAAACCCCTGCACTCAGTGAACAACCCCATTCTAAGGAAGAGGAAGTTACTTGGGTAACCGAGCTTATTTCTTTCGATTGTTCTTCCTGGCTAGTGTGGTTGAGTGCTAGGTGCTGACAGCTCAGTCAGGGGTCTACCCTTTTTCTGCCTCTTAAGAGGTAGAGAAGATAAGTTCTTTAAATTGTATCAGAAATTGGACACACACTGTGATTTGAAAAATCTGTTAGCTTGTGTTTAGAGTCAATGTCTGTTCTGAAGTTTCATCTTGTTTTCATCTCTCCCCCAAACTTTTAAAGCACCAAGCCCAAGGATGGCGTTTATATCCATGGCCATGAGAATGGAGCTGAGGATTCAAATGTTGCCCTGGAAAAGCTTCGAGATGTGATTGCTCAGTGTATTCTCCCCCAGGCTGGTAAAGGTCACGCCATTTACTAATGCTCTCTGTATGTGTGTGTGCATATGTATAACAAAAAGGTGTTTAATTTGGGATTATCTAGTTCATCTTTGTGTTAGAAGAAAACAAGTACATTATATAGTCTGTGCCCACTCAAAAGAGTGAACAGTGGGAATTCAGAAATGTGGAAGTTCTACCCTTACTTTTCGGTGAGATTTCTTGTTTAGGCTTAATTGTCAGCATCAGGTAAAGCATGGAATTTTGTGTTATCTTAGTTTGACAGCAAGGGCCCAGAGTAAAGATAATGGAGAATGAAAATATGGACAGGGTCAGAATTAGGTGTAGGCCATGAAAACAGAGACCACCACCCTAGTTTAGAAGTAGCCCCTGCTGCTACTTGGATCATAGACAAAGTGACTTGCACATGGCCCCCTGAAGCTCTTACAAGTTTTCTTTCTGTGTTTCTGCTTCCCTCAAAGGAGTGTGATATGAAGGGTATTCTCATTTGATGAATGAGATGCTTTACCTATTAGGCCAGAAAATGTTGAGGTGACCCATTTTCCTTGATTCCATGGCTTCTAAGAAAACTCATGATGTGTGCCTCAGACAGCCTTCCAAAGCAAAGATTGGATTTGAGAGAAAGAAGGCAGCCCACCCGGTCTTGTTTTCCCTCTCACCATTCTTTGGTTTTAGGTTGGCCATGTATGTTTGCATAGTGATAGGGTTTGTCACAGTCTATTTCTCATCCCCAATACTAAGACTCTGAAGCTATCAGAGCATTTGTGTGAGGATGTCAAAGTAGAAGAATTCAGTGACCAGAAGTGACTGACATGTGATATTAGAACTAGCAGTAAAGCCCTTCTCTGGTGGTTTTGCACATGTAGTCATCATTTCTTAACCAGTTGGACATCATGTCCTCTCACCTCTGATACTAAAATTGCATGATGGTGCAGGAAAAATGCAACTTCTTCTTCCTTACCAACAGGAGAGAATGAAGATGAGAAGCTGAATGAAGTAATGCAAGAGGCCTGGAAGTATAATCGGGAATGCAAACTCCTGAGGGACACTCTGCAGAGCTTCAGCTGGAATGGTAGGAACGGCAACCACTCCTTTGCTTGGGAATGTATAGAAGTGATTTTCTGTTTAGAACATGTTGGGTGGCCTTGGGGCCTGAGCTGGATCTATTTTCTGTGAAGTGAAGTTGGAGAGTGAGGGGAAATTTTTGGGGGGGGGTTACTGGGGATTGAACTCAGGGACACTTGACCACTGAGCCACATCCCCAGCCCTATTTTGTGTTTTATGTAGAGACAGGGTCTCACTGAATTGCTTAGCACCTTGCCATTGCTGAGGCTGGCTTTGAACTTGAGATTCTCCTGCCTCAGCCTCCCACAGTGCTGAGATTACAGGCTTGAGCCACCGCGCCCAGCTGAGTGAGGGGAATTTTGAGGGAGTGGTGTCAGTTGTACCGTTAAGTGCTCAGGCATATCTGGTCCTTTAATTGTTTTGCAAGAGTTCAAGTGAAGCAAATTCAGCACTGAGGAGTTCCTATCACACACCACTTGAGGAAAAGAAAAAAAAAAAAAACACCCAAAAACCTAAATCTCAGAATTCCTCCCACATCACCAGATCATTGAAAGGGGAAAAAAGGACAGAGGACCAGGAAGCGCACCCTGCTTAGCTTAGAGAAGAGCCATGTCACTGAAGAGTAAGACTTTGCCAAATCTGCTGCTGGTTGAATTTTTTTCCCCCAGGCAAACAAGGTAGAGAGGGTCATTCACTTTTTTTTTTTAATGTTCTTCCTTAATAAGAAGTTTTTGAACTAATTTTTATGTTGTCATTCTAGTTTAGCAGACTACGTTAAATAAGCTCCAGAATTCTCAGGGAAGGGAGCAAATTCTTTTACTTCATTGCTGGCTTGTTTCTTGGATTTGCCATAGGAAATCTAAAGTGCTGGCCTGGCCATTCCTATACCGGGAAGAGATTAGCTTCTCTAGGATTTTTTATTTTTTAATTTGATCTACATCATCAGTATAGAAAAGTGATCACATGTGAAAAAGTATGCACTTCCATTGAATCACCACAGAGTGAACACTCCTCCAATCAGCAGCCAGGTCATAGTGGAACATGGGCTGTCTTCCTGTCACTCCCTCTCTAGGGTAGTCACGATCCTGATTTCTAGCACCACAAATTAATTTTGCCGAGTTTTACGTTTTATGTAATCAAAATCAGGTAAGTCTGTGTTCTTTTGCAAGTGACTTCTTTTAGTAAACATTATGGGTGCCATCCCTGTTGTGTATAGCAGCAGGTGATTTGTTCTAATTATGTGAGTATCCTGTACTCGTCCATTCTGCTACAAATGGACATTTGGGTTGTTACTAGGCTTTGGTAGTTGAGGAAAGGGCCATTGCAAACTAATTTCTCTTAAATATATTTAGGATTGGAGTTGCTAGTTCATGAAGGTATTCATCTGTTTGGCTTTTGGTAGGCACGCCACTAGTTTTCTGAATTATTTGAATTTGTAAACTCCCACTATAGTGTTTGGTTCTAGTTATTCTTTTTTTTTTTTTTTGGTGGTACTGAGGATTGAACCCAGGGCCTTGTACTTGCAAGGCAAGCACTCTATCAACTGAGCCATATTCCTAGCCCTGGTTCTAGTTATATTCTATATTCATACCAACTCTTGCTATTATCTCTCTTTTTTTTTTTGGCACCGAGGATTGAACTCAGGGGCACTCGACCACTGAGCCACATCCCCAGCCCTATTTTGTGTTTTATGTAGAGACAGGGTCTCACTGAGTTGCTTAGTACCTCGCCTTTGCTGAAGCTGGTTGAACTCGGGATTCTCCTGTCTCAGCCTCCAAAAGTGCTGGGATTACAGGCGTGTGCCACCACGCCTGGCTTATCTCTTTTATGTTAGGCATTCTGGTTAATATGTAATGGCATTGCAGTGTGGTTTTACTTGGCATTACCCTGATGACAGATGAGATTATGCACTTTTTAGATGAATGTTCACTGGCCATTTAGATTTTTTCTTTTGTGAAGTGTGCCTATTCAGGTCCTTTGCCCATTTTTCTACCAAGTCGTAACTTTTTATATACATGTTGGAATTCTTCATATATTCTGGATGTGAGTCTCTTTTCAGACACACATGTTACAGAGATCTTTCATTGTGGTTTGATTTTGTGTTGTAGTGAACTTTGGATTTTTATTGCCGTTTCATAGAACTGCTTAATGATCACCTGAAAAACGGGAGATCTGAACTGCTTTTGGTTAGTGTTGAGGTAGTTCCTACATTGGCAGGGTGAATTAGGCACCATAAGGTCCACCTTATTGGGTTCCTCTCAGTATGAGAACTGACCTTATTCTTTCTTGGATTTCAGGTCGTGGATTCACAGATAAAGTAGATCGACTGAAACTGGCAGAAATTGTGAAGCAAGTGATAGAAGAGCAAACCACTTCCCACGAATCCCAATAATGACAGCTTCAAACTTTTCTTTTTAGCAATTTGAAAAATTATTCTTTAATGTATAAAGTAATTTTTATGTAAATTAATAAATCATAATTTCATTTCCACATTGCTTAAAGTTGCTTATAGATTTATGTACAGGATTTACTAATAGTATAGTTATTATTTGTTTTAGAAAAGCTCAATTTCTAGAGACATACTATTATTTTAGGACGTTTGGTCTTATATTTATAAGGTGATTGATAGATGGTATTCTCAAGCAAGATTGTCTTATTTCTAATAAACAGAAACCACATACCAGGGGTAGATAAAGGACCAACTATACTGACCTTTCTGCACCATCAGTAGATTAGCTCTCAATCATTCCAGGACTGCCTGGTGGAAATCACAGGACGCACACTTGGGTGCCTCCACCATGGAAGAAGCAAGGAACCATGCTCTAATTTCTCTTGTTCCTAATTCCCCAGAGAAAAGTGGCACCATTTCCTTTTTGTCTTACTTGTTTAAAGACTATTGGTATGTTTCTTAAATCTAATGGAATTCACTTTGGAGTTTATTCTTTACATGTATAACCAGAGCTTCCCTTTACCCTTCCCTAAGGTCCCACTTTATCTTCTCCTCCCCACCCCTCACCTCCTCCATCACTTTTAAAAATTTTTAGTTTTTATTTTTTCATGTGTTCTAATCACTTATACATGACAGAATGTTCTTCGATTCATTGTACACAAATGGAGCACAATTTTTCACATCTCTAGTTGTACACAAAGTAGGGTCACACCATTTGTACTCTCCATCACTTTTTAATTCCTTTCCCTATTCTGGCTCCCATTTTTATTTTTCTGAGAAAGTTATATATAATATAAACTAGACTATTAACATTAGCTTTTAAGTTGATTCACTTTTTTCCTCTTAAAGCTGCCCATTTTTCTCTAATGTTTCTGCCTGGATTTCTTTTTTTTCTTTTTTTCTTTTTGGTACTAGAGATTGAACTCAGGGGCACTTGACCACTGAGCCACATCCCCAGCCCTATTTTGTGTTTTATGTAGAGACAGAGTCTCACTGAGTTGCTTAGCACCTGGCCGTTGCTGAGGCTGGCTTTGAACTCGCGATCCTCCTGTCTCAGCCTCCCTAAGTGCTAGGATTACAGGCTTGTGCCACCGCACCTGGCTTTGCCTGGATTTCTTGATGGCATCCTGTGGGCTGTATTTATTTTCTTCAGTACCCTTCATTTTTAGGAAGCATACTTCTGGCCCAGAGAGCAGCTGTCTCAATGAAAAATAAGGCTAGATGTGTATCTAGTTATCTTTTGTGCATATAGGCACAAACCAACTTTTTTTTTGGTACTGGGGATTGAACTCAGGGGCACTCGACCACTGAGCCACATCCCCAGCCCTATTTTGTGTTTTATGTAGAGACAGGGTCTCACTGAGTTGCTTAGTGCCTAGCCCCTGCTGAGGCTGGCTTTGAACTCACGATTCTCCTCTCTCAGCCTCCCTAAGTGCTTAAGCCACCGCGCCCGGCTTTTTTTTTTTTTTTTAAAGCAGTTTTTGGTGGGTATCTGTGTCAATACATAGAAGAGCTCATAGATAAACTCCAGCTCACACCACAGGGCAAGAGGATGAGTAGTCTCAGCAATTCAGTTTTATCTTGTCACATTCTCTGTAATCAAAATCGATCCCACGAAGCTCACTTATTTTCTGACTCTTACATTTTGCTGAGTATACCTTCAGGATGACATCTGGTCAGTATGCCCCTTAAGAGTGCAACTGATTTTGGGAATGTATGATAAAAACACTAAAGTATCTTCTAATAATTACTTTATTACACTGATTCATTTTTATCTTAAAGAATATGTAATTCAAGGTTTTTTTTTTTGGAACCAGGGATTGAACTCAAGAGTACTCGACCACTGAACTGCAGCGCTGTTTTGTGTTTTATGTAGAGACAGGGTCTCACTGAGTTGCTTAGTGCCTCGCCGTTGCTGAGGATGGCTTTGAACTTGTGATTCTCCTGTCTCGGCCTCTCAAAGCGCTGGGATTACAGGTGTGCGCCACTGCGCCTGGCTTCAAGGTATTTTTTATGGTTAAGTTTACTAATGTTAGGTGACTGATAACATGAATAAAAACCTTGCAAAAAGAACCAAGTACTTTCACGATAGCAAAATCTATCAGTTAAGCAGCAGAAAAAAATGAAAATTTTATTTACTACCAGAAAATTTAGCTGAGAGTTAAAATAGGGCTTATTTAGTTTCTCAGTGAAATGCAATCATTTCTTGCCGTGAGAGAAACCGCACTTGTTTCTGTGATATCTGAACCCCTCTAGTGTTCCTACCTTAGGGCAGAGGTTTGGTATTCCCTGGGGTGAGGAAGGCAGTAATACCTTTGTTACTCTTTTCTTTAAAGGAGCCTTCTAGCATTAACTTCTCAAATTTTATTATTTGGGTGTATTTTAAAGGCTCAGGCTGATTTTTTTCCCCCCTTAGTGTGTGGTCAACTTTAGGCCTTGATCTAAAATGGCATCCAAAATGATACTTCTTTTTAATCTGAGCTTCAGTTTCTTGTGTTTTAGTCACTTCAGGTTGAATTCATGAGAGTTGCCACCAGACATGTCCAGATGAGCACCATGCTGGAAGTCTGTAAAACTGGGTGCTCCAGCTGTTATAACTCAAAAGTGTGTCCTACCCAGAACAGAGCTCCTTACAAATGCAGTAGGCTCCCCAGAGACTCGACTCTGTTTAGTCGTCAAAATGTTTTGTTTGTATGTTCTTAGGCCAGTAGTAAATTCTGTTTTAACATACAAGTCAGGTTTTCTAGGACACAAAATCCACACATAACTGAGAGTGAAACCATATCTTCTTTGTATTTCATAGACTATCTAACACCTACAGCTGTGGAAACTTAGCATTTTAAGAACAGTTCTTGTAAAGCAGCAGTTTACAATCTATAGTTTCCCCACATGACTTGCTGATACTTTGCTATTTAAGACCATTACTCAGTTACCTTTAAACTTGAGGTAGAACAACATCCTTATATTTTTCTGGCTAATATACTGAATGATCATCGAAGAAAGCCTGTGAGAAATATATCTTTTTGAAACATGGAATTGCTTTTTTAAAAGAGCTTATGTTGTATCCATGTGAGAAAAATAAGTTGAAAGAATAGTAGGTATTGTTGGTCAAAGAAGAAGTTGAAAGATTTAAATTAGATCTTGTGTGTCAGTTTGTGTGCACATGTATTTACTGAGAACTGGAAAAACTGGATATTTCATTTTAATTATATATTTTTAAAATTTGAAAGGTACAGTGTTCTTCCATGATTGACTTTTGATCCTTTTATTCCACCAAATGAGAAAACAGGTAATGCCAATAACACAAGAAACACCCTAAAATCTTAAATATTTTCCAAACTCTATAATTTGAAGTACACTTGCTCTTACATAAACTATAAAAGAAATCCAATTGGAAGTCATTTCACTTTTATTGCTGTAAAATTTCTAATGATTTATGATGTGACGGTATGAGTTTTCTTGCTATATGCTAATGAAAGATTTTATCAACTGTATTAGAAATCAACTATTATTAATTGAGGATGGATAATGAGTTGATGTACTCTCATGGTGATATCTGAGACCCTTTGGTACCATTACAAGTCTATTCGGAATTAGAGCATTTCTCCATTGCCAACTCTTAACCTGTAGTCATACCTTGTATTTTACAGGTTTTATGCTGTAAATATTTGACTTGATATAAAATTATTTTTATGCAAGATAAAAAATGCAGTCTTATTTTAGAATGCACAGAGAATGAATGAACGGGCAAAAAATCAGTAGAGCTTCTCTTTCAAATTTATACTGCTAAAATCACCAATGAAAAAAATTAACATCAAAACCAAATCCAAGGACTTTCGCAGCAACTACCCAGTTCAATTTTAGTTACAAAAGCGAAGAGCTTTTTAGAAGTCTTAGCCTATTTTATTTACTTATTCATTTTGGTACCAAGGATTGAACCCTGGGCATTCAACCACTGAGCTATATCCTCAGCCCTTTTTTATATTTTATTTAGAGACAGGGTCTTGCTGAGTTGCTTGGGGCCTCACTAAGTTGCTGATACTGGCTGTGAACTTCAGATCCTCTTGCCTCAGCCTCCTGAGCCACTAAGATTACAGGTATGTGCCACTGTGCCTGGCTCTTTTATTTTCTTGATAAAATGGTAAGGAGATACATGATTAATCAGTTTTATTTTTCCACACATTTTATTTTTATATTGAATCACTAGGGAAGAATTAAACTTTTCAAAATGTATATATATTTTTTTAAGTTGTCAGTGGATTTTTATTGTATTTATTTATATGTAGTGGTGAGAATTGAACCCAGTGCCTCACACATGCTAGGCAAGTGCTCTACCACTGAGCTACACACCCCAGACCCTAAACTCCCCCCCCCCCCGCCCCCCGCAGCTCTAGGGATTCAACGCAGGGCCTGACCCAGGCCAGGTAAACACTCTATCAATGAGCTACACACCCAGCCCAGTAACTGAACTTTGATCCTGGTCCCTTAGATACTTCAACAGTAAAAGTAAGATCACTTAATCCTTATGTCTGTGCCTTAGGAAAACTTCTGAGTAGAGAAGAATTATTCATAAGCAGATATAAAATGTCTAAACTCATTTATTATAAACAAAGGATAATGAGGGAAAATGTGGACATCCATGAACGTTTTTTTCTTGAATTAAAGGAAAAAATGAGTTACAGGCAAAGGATTGAAGTGAGAAAGAGTACCCTGAATAATACAGAAAAAAAATACAGAAATGAGGAAAAGACATAAAAGACATTCCCCAGGGTATCCCTGTCCCCTCCCCCGGTCTCCTGCCAGAATGTTGGGTTTCAAAGAATGAACAGATTAACGGATGTCAGTATTAATGTGGTCTCAGGAGGATGAAGGATAATTGGCCTGATTTATAGTACTGGCTGAATCTTACAGGCCTTCTGCATGGCTCAGCTCTCCATGAATGTCAAAGAAACTTAGTCAAGGGGCGTAACAGCTGTTGCTGTTGAAAGGAATTCCTGTGCTACGGATACCATCAAAGACCAGGAGACAAGCAAGAATATAGAGAGACAACCTGAAGGCAGTGAGACGCAGAGTTGGATGGAAAGCACTCAAAAGGGAGCTGGCACAAATGTGGGGATAATATGTAAGTCTCTGAGAGTCAAGTCAGGGAGAGCTGCCACTGAGAGATATAGACCCTGTATCGTCATTTGGGCCATGTCAGTGGCAGTATCATTGAGAAACTCTGCCTCTATCTTATCATCTCTACAGAAAAATCAAGTGGCCTTCAAAGAAGCTAAGATAAACCTGATGTGGGCTCTACAGAAGTGGAAATTGAGGCTGGGGCCACTGCCAGGACATTCATGTATCAGGTTAGGGATCTTGATGCTGTTGTTGATTTTTTTGCCAAGCACATACTGTTACCTGGGATCAGTATCTTATTCTTTTTATGAAATAACTATTCCTAAGAGACTGACAGTCCAGGAAAGCAATAACCCAGTGGAAGAAATATCCTACATGCTGTTTATGCAAGGCCAGAAGCAGCTGCTTCATCTGAAGGTGAGAAGAGACTATTCTGTAAGTAACTTCCCCATCTACAGTTACCACAATGGCAGGCTGGGGCAAG
>CM053407.1:119670839-119692748 GCA_028644305.1 Xerus rutilus | reverse complement strand
CTCATGGTCCACGAGCTCGGGCACAACCTGGGTATTCAGCATGACCATGCGGCCTGCATTTGTAAAGATAAGCACTTTTGCCTCATGCACAAAAATATCACCAAAGAAAGCGGCTTCAGCAACTGCAGCTCTGACTACTTCTACCATTTCCTTCATGAACACAAAGGGGCCTGCCTCTTTAACAAGCCATGGCACAGAAGCCGCAAGCGCAGGTATTCCCGCTGTGGAAATGGTGTGCTGGAGGAACAGGAGGAGTGTGACTGTGGTTCTGATTGTGACAATCATCCATGCTGTGACACATTATGTAAACTGAAGGAGGGTGCAGTGTGTAGTAATGGACTCTGCTGCCATAACTGTGTTCTCAGAGGGAAGGGTAGTTTATGTCGTCGTTCTCAGGATGAGTGTGACCTCCCTGAATACTGTGATGGTCAATCTGAACAATGCCCTGTGGACAGCTACAAGCAAGATGGCTCAGTGTGTGAAAGAATTTACTATTGCGCTGGGGGGCGATGTAAAAACCCCGATAATCAGTGCATGAATATATATGGGTACCCTGCAAGATCTGCCCCAGAAGACTGTTACATTTCAATGAACAGGCATCCAAATCGGTTTGCAAACTGTGGCCGTCCCACTTCCACTTCCTCAGCGTACATTAGGTGTAAAGGTGACAATATATTTTGTGGAAAACTTGTATGTACAGGTGTTAGGACCATGCCAAGAATCCCACCCCAACATACACTGATCCAAGTTGCTCATCACAATGACTGGTGCTGGGTAATGGATGCTTATAGTGTCACCGACATCCCCGATTATGGTGATGTGCAGAATGGCACTTACTGTGCTCCCAACAGAGTCTGCAGTGCTCACTCCTGCACCGATCGAGCCGTGCTCCGTTATGACTGTGAGCCAGAGAAACGATGTAATGGGAGAGGAGTGTGTAACAATTTCAGGCACTGCCATTGTGATGATGGCTTTGCCCCTCCTGACTGTACGAGTCCAGGAACTGGGGGTAGTGTGGACAGTGGCTCTCCTCGTAAGCCACGCAAGGTAAAACAAAAAGCAAAGGATACTCAGGACCGCCACGATGCTGAGGAAGCACGCCTGAAGATGCTGTTGTTCATTCTCCCTATAGGTCTCATCGTTTTACTGTGCACTCTACTGCTAATTGCCTACCTCTGGTCTGAACTACAGGGACTGCTGTCACCCTCATCAGAGGCATCTTTAGCCCAACCAAAGGCGGCCCCACCGCCCACACAGGTTCCTCCACGCGCACCCGCGCCTGCACCGGCCCCTCCACCTGAACCCGCGCCAGCCCCTCCACCACCACCACCGGAGGGGGCCCCGCCGCCACCACCACCACCACCGTAGGCCCCACCACCAGTGGCCCCAGAAAAGCCTGTACCAAGAGGAAGCAGGTGAAGCACATGAAAAAGCAGAGGCAGAAATTTAATGGAGGATGAAACCAAATATGTTGAACACCTCAGGCACCAAGTGGGAGTAAGAATCTCAGAAGCAAACATGAAGTGAGAATTACCTGCACTGGCTCTGACTGGACTATATTATACTAATGTGGGAGAAGGGATTACTCCACTTTCAATATTCATTTTAGTAAATTGATTATATTTTCATATATGAAATTGCCTATGAAATATTCTTTTTCTTTTTACATTCCCTGAAGCAATTTTACTTAAGCTCTTTTCTTGGATCATTGCTATCCATGTTTTTCACCAATAGGGCTGATTTTGAGACATCTGGAATGGTTCTTCAGGGCATGCCATATTCCATCTGCATTGTTTGACAAAGTATTATCTGTACCTATATTGCCATCTCTAGGTTAGTTATCACAGTCATAACCACTGTTATGTTAGAAATGTTATATTTGTGATTAGAGTATTCTAATTTGTCCTGTCAGTTTCTGTTCAAGAAATAATAGAGGTGATTTTAAATAAATAAAAGGCCTTTTTTTTTTTCAGATGAAGCATCACTCTAGACTCCAGGTAGCTTAGAATTTGGGGCTTGTTTGTATTGGGGCTCTCTGAAATGGCAGAGTCTGATCCATGGAGGTCTGTCTCAGCCACACCAAGTGCTTGGGGAAGGGAAGGCAACTTACCCAGGAAGCCCCTTCAGTGCTGAGTTCACATTTCAAGTATTTGATTTTTCATTTGCTTTCTTAGTTTTTCTATTAAATTTGATATTTTGTAAACTGATAAATACTGATAAGAACACTTTATATGTAAGAGAGCTTTGATGTGATTATTTCTCTGGAAAGTAAGCACAGAGCAAGTAAAATAATATTACTGTTTATTTGCAGAGCACTATGTTAAACAGTGTTTATTTCTTTTTTTTCTTTTTTTTTGGTACTGGGGATTGAACTCAGGGGCACTGGACCACTGAGCCACATCCCCAGCCCCGTTTTGTGTGTTTTATGTAGAGACAGGGTCTCACTGAGTTGCTTAGCACCTCACAGTTGCTGAGGCTGGCTTTGAACTCGCAATTCTCCTGTCTCAGCCTCCCTAAGTGCTGGAATTACAGGCATGCGTCTGCGCCTGGCTTAAACAGTGTTTATTTCTTAATCTTGCCAACTGCCCTGTGAAAACCCCATCTTGTACATAAGGAAACACATAAGAGCTTGCTGTGGAGCTAGCTAGTAAGTGGTAGAACCTGCACCCCTCCCCAGGTTAAACCAAAACTACAATCTCTGCAGCAGTGTAAGCCTTTTATTCAGCAAAAAGTGAGGGGAAGACATTTAATACATCCTTAATTGCCCAACACATGAGATTACTGAAAACAACCTTATAAATGGATATTGACTTCTATCAAGAACTCACTACATGGTATAGGCATTACAGATTAGAATGTCTTTAAAGTGGGCAATTAACTGTAGAAGTAGAGAAACCTAAGCAACTCTCATGAGTTGCCAAGCAGGTGATGGTGAGAAGAGCCTCGAATCCTGGTAGCCTGTGAGGTGAAGCTATAACAATTTGCTGATGGAGCAGATGTAGAGAATGAGAGAAAGGTAGCAGAGAAGGCTGACTGGTGGCTTTGCCCCAAATAACCTCAAGAATGTAGGTGACATGGGGATGAGTGTGGAAAACACAGATACTGCACATGTTTATTATGAGATGCCTGGCCTAACACCCAGTGGGCATGTTTTCTAGGCAGTGAGATGATTGGGGCTCTCTGGAAATCAGGAGAACCATCAGCCAGGATGTGTATCTGAGAGCTGTCTGGGTATAGTTGATATTTCAAGGCATGGGATGGCTGATACTACCCAAGGGAGCAAGTATAGCTAGAGAAGAGATCTGAGAACTGGGTGAAAACTTACGCTCTGGGAATTTCTCAAGATGGCAGAATAGAGATTACTTTCCTGGCTGCTTTGTGGAGTGAAACCAAGAAAGCAAACAAGCAGCTTCTTAGCAAGGTGGGTGAACCAAAAAAGGGTGGGGCTTTTCTGGAATTTAAAACTGGACATTTAACATTTAGAGCAGATCCGGGACTCAGGAAGTTGGATATAATAAAATAAGGAAGAAATCTCCAGTGGCAAAGCCACTGCTGTGGCAAGACCAGAAGTACCAGCCAGAGTGGTCCCTCCATGAGCAAAGTGGAGGGAATTAAAGGAACCCACATTTTTAGGAGATCTGAGGCCCATCTGGGTACAGAGTGTTTAGCAATCAAGGCCATTGCTTGACTAAATTGAAAGGCGTGCTACACAATATCCTTGTGTGGGAAAAAAGCAGTGTGGCGATGTCCTGAGGACAAAAGAAGGAACCATTCTGCAGCTGCAGCATGGGGCTGGCAGCTGAGGGAGCCAATTCCTGGCAAACCCAAGTTTGGCCTAAAATATAGGCCCAGTAAAAAAAAAAACCTGCATGCCATAAAGTGTGTGTAAGTGATCAGAAGAAAGTCAAACATGGAGAGAGGTTTACACAGGGGACAACTGATCGTGAAAACCCACCTGGCTCTACTCCTCCCCCTCCCATCTGGCTGCTTGCATAACCAGCTGGGAGAGACTCACCTGGCTGGGAATTCAGAAGGGCAGAGGTGGGAGAGATTGTTTGGAGATTGAACCCAAGACCAGGAAACATGAGGTCTGCAGGTGACTTAGGGAACTAAGAATTGGCTCCCCTATCACATGAGTGGAACCCAGGAGAGATCCCTGGGGTACAGTCTTCCAGTGTGGACCAGCACTTACTGGGCCCTGTAGGTTCAATGATTTAAAATCTCCAGACCAACCGGCATTCAGTGAAGACCCTATGAAGCAGACGAGACACTTCCACCCAGAAGACCCTTACCATGATTAAGCAGAAACTCCCACCATATTTGTAACATATAAGTTCCTCTTCTTGTCAGAAAACTTTATAAGAGAACATGAGCAAAAATTTCTGCAAAAAAACCTCAATATGCAATAGAATTTACTATTTTTTGTGAGGACAAAATTGCTATCTTGCAAAAGCTAAGTTTGGCTGCAGACTTGATGATGCTACTTCTGCTTTTGTGATAAAACTTGTAAAACCTCTGAATATCTAAAAAAAAATGGGACAAAAAAACACTTGTCATGTAAACCTTCAAAAAATTTCTAGACTTGAGGCCCAGAGAAATTTTAGGTGATAGCCCCTCTGGACACTGCAGCTAATAAACCTGCTTCCTGAAAATTCCTCAGGTGTCCCGCCACTTCTCTTTCACATCATTCACCTGGAGCCCACCTAAGCCTAACCCTGCCTCCAGGAATTCCGCTTTGGGGACTACCTCTTTCACTCCAGCAATCCAGAGGGTGGAGCATCACACTCCAGATGACCCCACCTCAACTTGCTAAGAAGAGAAGCTAAGAATCTTGAACTCCAATGGAAACAATTTTTAAACTTTTCATTGAGTTTTTTTCTCTTTTCCTTTTTTTCTTTTCTCTGTTCAATTGTGACCTTAATGGTATATGGACATTTATATATACTCATATTTTTTTTTCTCATTTCTGGCATTTCTGAAGCCATGGATAAGTTTTTTGAGGAGGAGGATGTTTGATTGGTATATTTTAGCTTTATTCTGTATTCTTTTATTTTTATTTTAACTTTTAAAAATTTATTTATATATATATATATTTTTCTCTTACCTGTTCCCTTGATTTACTTTCAGTTTTCTTCCACTAACATCTCTATTCTTTCACCTTCCCTTTAATTTTTTACTTCTATCTTATCTTTTACCCTTAAGCCTTTTGCAAACTTGCTATTTTTATTGTAGGAAATAACTGATCACATCATTTCTGTTTACTGTCTTTATTAACATTTGTAGATGTCATAGTAGGAACTATTTGGTTTAATGTTGTATATTGTTTGCATTGGTTGCTATTAATTGTCTCCCCCTAAACAGTGAGGTACTGGTAACTTTCAGGGACACTATAAGTCCACAGGGTAGAAACTCTGCTACCTTGGATTCATATAGCTAGATGTGTAGACACACAAATAACATGAAACAAAGGGAACAAATCAAGGGAATAAATCACCGCAAACCAACCAAGATACTTCAATAAAAGAATATAATGACACCATGGTGGAAGAAATGTCAGAGAAGGAATTTAGAATGTACATAGTCAAACTGATCTGAGAAGTAAAGGATGATGTAAAGAGTGAAATCAGAAAGAAAATACAAGAAGTGAAAGATCACTTCAAGGGCTGGATTTGTAGATCTGTAAAGAAACTTACTTTCACTCTTTCAAGGACTGCTCCTTTGTTTCTTCTCTGGGATGCCTTCTGTGATTACTGACCACTGTCCAATAGAACTCTGCAGTGAAGGAAATGTTGGCATGGTCCAGTTCACTAGTCTCCACCTCTGTGTGGCCATTGAGCTCTTGAAATGTTTGCCTAGCATGTGTGAGGCACTCAGTTCAATTTGCCTAGCATGTGTGAGGCACTTGGTTCAATTTTCAGCACTGCATATAAATAAATAAATACAGGTCCATCAACAATTTTTTTAAAAAGTGAATTGTTGATGACATTAAAAAATATATCAGGAGCTGGAGTCATGGCTCAGTGGTAGAGCACTTGCCTAGCACATGTGAGGCACTGGATCCTTAGCACCACATAAAAATAAATAAAATAAAAGTATTGTGTTCACCTACACCTAATTTATATATATATATATCACTTCAATAGAGAGTCTGACAAAAATCAAGCAGAAATCCTTGAATGAAGGAATCAATAAGCCAAATTAAAGAATTCAATGGAAAGCATCACCAAGATCACTTGGAAGACAGAGTTTCAGGCAATGAAGGCAAATATATATAAACTTGAAAAAAGTTGACCCTGAAAAAAAGATGTTAAGAGACCATGACCTGAACTTCCAAGAAATATGGGATAACCTGAAAAGACCAAATTTAAGATTTATCAGGACAGATGAAGGCTTGGAGATACAAACCAAAGGACTACACAGTCTTTTCAATGAAATAACATCAGAAAATATCCCAAACCTACAGAATGAAATGAAAAATCAAATACAGGAGGCTTACAGGATGCCAAATACACAAAATTACAATAGACCCACACCGAGGCACATTATTATGAAAATGCCTAACATACAGAATAGGGGTAGAATTTTAAAGGCTGTCAGAGGAAAATGGCAAGGTAACATTTAGAGGGAAACTAATCTGGATTTCAGCTGATTTCTCAACCCAGACCCTCAGAGCTAGAAGTTCTTGGAATAACATATACCAAGCTCTGAAAGAAAATGAATGCTAGCCACAAATACTATATCCAGCACAATTAAGCTTCAGAATTGATAATAAAAATTTTCCATGATAAACAAAAAAGGATTTATGACTAGAAAACCTGTAGTACAAAACATTCTCAATAAAATATTTCATGAAGAAATGAAAAATAAAAGTGAAAGTGGGCTTTGAGCCAAAGTTAATCAGAAGTGACAGAAGGAAATTTCATACTGCTTAATGGAACTATACATCAACAAGATATAACAATTGTTAAGTATTTATGCCCCAAACAATGGAGCATCTATGTACATCAAACCATTCTCAGTTTCAAGAATCAAACAGACCACCAAGTAACAATACTGGGTAACTTTAACATGCCTCTTCAACACTGTAAAGATCTTCCAAACAAAAACTAAATAAGGAAACTATAGAATTAAAAAATGCAATTGATAATTTAGACTTTACAGACATATATAGAATATTTCATCCATCAATGACTAAATACGTGTTCTTCTCAGCAGCACACAGATCCTTCTCTAATATAGACCATGTTATGTAAGCTATCACATATGTTGGCATGCAATTGTAATATTACCTTAATATATTTTTAGCATCTGAAGGGTCATTTTGATAGCTCCCTTTCCATTGATATTAATATTTGTGTTTTTGCTTTTTCTTGATTAGACTTGATTTTTATCAACTTTTAACTGTATTATTTGTCCTTTTTTGTATATTTTTGCTCCTACTCTTATTTTTTCCTTCCTACTACCTAATTTGAAAATAATTTGATTGTTAATCTAGCTTCTTTGTGATACAAGTACTTCAACTTATAAATGTTCATCTGAGTACTGTTTCATCCCAAAGATTCTGATATTTTAAGCTTTTATTATCACATATTTCAAAGCACTTTTATTTACTTTTCTTGTACTTTCTTCCTTGACCTGTGAGATATTTATAAGTGTGCCATTTAATTTTGAAGTAGTTGACATGTAGGAGTGGGGTTCCATATATCTTAGGGTGGTTTATTTCTAATGTAATACATCATGCAGGAAACAGTCTGCATGATTTCAAATTTTAAAAAAATAATGGAAATGCGGGTCTGAATTGTGGCTCAGTGCTAAATTGCTTACCTAGCACATGTGAGGCATTGGGTTCGATCCTCAGTACATATAAATAAATAAATAAATATATAAATAAATAGGATAAAGTTGCAAAAAATCACACACATGTACAAAGTAATGGAAATGCTTTTTATATAGATTGTTTGATTATACATGTGTCAGAACATGTCAAAACTGATCAAATTGCATACTTCGAATATGTGCATTTAACTGTACTTCAATTTTACCTCAATAAAGCTATGGGGAAAAAAAAAAACTTAGGCCCTGGGACACTCCATGTGTTTATGTTGCCACGATGAGGAAGTTTCAGAGAAGAGGTCTGAGAAGGAGGGTCTGGTATGGTAGGAATACCACCAAGGGAGAGCTCTGTCCTGAAAATCAAGAGAAGAAAGTGTTTTTGTAAGAGTCTTACACTAATCTACCAGGAAGTCCTCTTGGCTAGATCTTCAACAGATACCCAGAATGTGGCCTCTCAGCAGTACCCCAACCCTTCAGTGCAGTGTGAGTCACCCTCAGTTCCCACTCAGACAACTGCAGAAGTCATTCATTGTTCTGCTCTTCCACTCTGGCCCCGCTAGTGACCCAGGAGGCAGACGGTTTATTCTAAAATGTGAGATCACAGATGAACTTTTAAATGTTGCTGATATGTTGGTCCATAGAGACAGGATTGAGGAATGATCATGTGATTTGATAATGGGGACTCAGACACTGCAAACCTGCAATATGAAAGTTTGTTTGGATGGCCAGGGATGAGCGAGCATTCTCAATAATAATCAACCATTGGTAGCATTAATATAGAGATCAACATTTGTAAAGGTGTTGAGAGATTTGCAAAGTATATCACCATATACCATAAACACGGCAAAATATAAGACTCAAACACCAAACATTACTGAGAATGTATAATGGGAGAAATCCTCACAGTGCTTTGGGACTAGAATGGCGCATAACTGTGAAATACAGAATATTATATTTTAGTTAAATTTACACTTTATCTATCCCATGACCTAGCATTCTACTTCCAGGTATATACTCAAAAAGTCATGTACATCTGCTATGGACATCACTGGCAATAATGTTCACAGCAACATTGTTCATAGTCTTTCCTAAAGTAGAAGGATACAGATAATAGAATCATTAATGAATCATGAGAGATTTGTGCAGAGAGATACCAGCATAGAACAATGGAAAGAAAGGAACTATGACTTCATGCAATAACATCATGAAAACCTAAATGAAGTGTGAATAAAAGAAGCCATGAATAAAGTTGTAATGATATGTATTCATATAAAATCTAAAGACAGATACAATGAAATCATGCTACAAGCTGTGTATTTTGAAGGTAAAACTACAAAGAAATGTGAAAAAGTAGTTACCATGAAAGACAAGACTATGATCATCTGCACAAGGAAGGTTCTATAAATATAAAGGGGCACAGAGGTTACTTCTGTGGACGTTATGGGGTTAACCACTTGAAGAAAATTAAGGTCACACAGCTCTTCCATTTTAATACCTCCCCAAAATCTACATCTAATTTTAAATGGCATATTGCAGTGAATGTGCTATATTTCACAATTTTAAAAATGTTAGAGCAGAAGACACCACTACCACCTGCCCCCACCATGTCGGCAGCTTTAGGGTCAGTGGCTGCCATAATCACAAGCCTGAGTCCTGCCTGTTGCCCAACAAGAACTAGGAAGGTATGCCTCTGTGCATCAAGACCTGGGAAACATCTCAGCCATGTCTGCAGCTTCCAGAAGTCAGCTACTAGAGATTCCAATCCCTGGAAACCCCTGGCACTCACCCAGTGAGGAACAAGGAAGGGCTCCTCCCAAACCCACACCCTTTGGACTGTGGCTGCTGGGGCCAAAACCATAGCATCAACTTTGTCTGTCCCTTTGTATCTGGGGAAGGTCCCAACCATATCCCGAAGTGCCAAAGACAGGTATTAGCACCCCAGACCCTGGCATCATCTGCATTCGCCTGGCCAGAAGTAGAAAAGGGCTCCTTCCCAGCCCACTGCCTTGGGACTGTAACTGCTCATGGAAAAAGCTCCAGTATCACTCAGGCTCATCCCTGGGGTCCAGAGGAAGGTTACACCTGTGCCCTGTAGCTCCAGGACTATGGCTACCAATGCTACAAGCCTGGGCCCCACTGGAACTCACCACATGTGATGTAGAGACATTTCTATCCATGTCCTACAGCTCCAGGGCTACAGATACCAAAGCCACAAAGTCCAATACCAGATGCACTCAACCCTCAGGACCTAGGGGGGTAGTCCATATGCTATAGTGCCACATGACCAAACATTTGCCCCCTTCACATGCCCTGGGACCACATAGGTCCCAGCCTATGAAGTCAGGGCCATAGACATGGATGCCAAAAGCCCTGGTACCACTTACATTTGTCCCTTGGGACCTAGAGAAGGTTCCCTGTGGGTCCCACAGCTCTAGGAATGCAGCTACCAGCACCACAGGCCCAAGCACCGCCCAGAATCACCCAATGGCACCTGGGGAAGTTCCTCTTTGTGTCCCACAACCTTGAGTCCATGGTCACCAGTGCCACAGTCCCTGAATTACCTGTGTCCATCCCACAAGTCTTGTGACTCCAGACCTGTAGCCCTTGGTGCCACAAGCCTAGGCATCTCCTGCATTTATCTTTAGCATCCTGGGGAAGGTCTCCTTCACATTCTGGGGTTGGGACCAGGGCTGCCAGTGCCACAAGTCTTGGGGTCCCCTGTGCTTGCCCTGAGAGACCTGGGACAAGCTCACACCACTGATCTGTGGCACCTGCCACCACAAGCCCCAGGGCCATCAGAGCGCAGGTCTGTGGAGCCTGAGGATACCTACCTTTGGAAGTCTAAGTCCGCTGCAAAGTTGTGCAACTACCTCCATGAACCACTATACTCTAGATTAGACCAGTACTCATAGGCAGCGCCAACATCAATCAAAGCTGAAGTAGTCACAGAGATACACTTTTGAGCTCACCTGCACCCAAAGCCAAAGCACCTACGCAGTACCCTAGGTCCCATCTAAATGAAAAGAGTTGTTTCCTACAAACTTAGTCCTTCAAAATGCAAGAGGCAACTGTTACACCAGATGCACAGACATGAACACAGGGACACAAGAAGCATGGAAGGAACATGATACATCCAAAGGAAAACAATAATTCTGTGGGAATAGATCCTAATTTGAATAATCTATGAAATGCCAGATAAAGAATTCAAAATAATGATCTTAAAGAAACTTGGCGAGGGGCTGGGGATGTAGCTCAGTGGTACAGCACTTGTTGAGCATGTGTGAGGCACTGGGTTTGAGTCTCAGCACCATATATGAATAAATAAAATAAAACAACTAAAAATATATTAAACAAAGAAAAAGAAAAAAGAAACTCGGTGAGCTGGGTGCAGTGGCACATGCCTATAATCCTAGTGCCTGAGGAGACCAGGACAGGAGGATCACAAGTTCCAAGCCAGTCTCATCAATGGTGAGGCACTAAGCAACTCAGTGAGATCCTCTCTCTAAATAAAATACAAATTAGAGTGGGGGATGTGGCTTATTGAGTGTCCCTGAGTTCCATCCCTGGTACCAAACCAAACCAAACCTTGGTGAAATGGAAAAAGAATACAGACAGACAACATGAAGAAATCAGAATAACAATTTAGGGTATGAGTGAGAAATTCACTAAAGAGGCAGAAATCATAAGGAAAAAAAATCAAATAAAGAAAAGAAGAACAAAAGAGAAAGAGGGCGAGACAGAGAGGGAGAAAAGAACAAAAACAAAGAATTAGGAGTTCCTAGAAGTCTATGGGACATTGTTAAGGAAACAAATATTCACATTATGGGAATTACAGGAAGTAAAACACACACACATATAGACACACACACACACACACACAAGGGGAAAAGCACTGAAAATGTATTTCATTAAAAAAATAGCTATAAGGGAGCCGGGCGCGGTGGCTCAAGCCTGTAATCCCAGCACTTAGGGAGGCTGAGACAGGAGAATCGCGAGTTCAAAGCCAGCCTCAGCAACGGCGAGGTGCTAAGCAACTCAGTGAGACCCTGTCTCTACATAAAACAAAATAGGGCTGGGGATGTGGCTCAGTGGTTGAGTGCCCATGAGTTCAATCCCCAGTACCAAAAAAAAAAAAATAGCTATAAGGGGCTGGGGTTATGGCGCAGTGGTAGCGTGTTTGCCTAGCACGCGTGAGGCACTGGGTTCGATCTTCAGCACTACATAAAAATAAAATAAAGATATTTAAAAAAAAATAGCTATAAATCTCCCTCCCCAAAACTTCAAAGAGATTATGCACGTCCAGATACAAGAAGCTCAAAGCAGGTCTGGGATTGTGGCTCAGTGACAGAGTGCTTATCTCACATGTATGAGGCACTGGGTTTGATTCTCAGCACCACATTAAAAAAATAAATTAAATAAAGGCATTGTATCCATTTGCAACTAAAAAAAATATTAAAAAAAAAAAAAGATAAGAAACTCAAAGCAGGGCTAGGGTTGTGGCTCAGTGGTAGAGCACCTGCCTGGCATGTGACAGGAACCAGGTTTGAGTCTCAGAACCACATATAAAGGAATAAGTAAAATAAAGGTCAATTGACAACTAAAATAAATATATATTTTTAAAAAAGCTAAAAGCACCTTAACTAGATTAAACTAAAATAGAACTTTGCCAATGAATGTTATAGTCAAAATGTCAAAAGCAGCCAGATGCAGTGGTGCAAGACTGTAATCCTAGCACTTAGGGAGGCTGAGACAGGAGAACTTCGAGTTCAAAGCCAGCCTCAGCAACGGCGAGGCGCTAAGCAACTCAGTGAGACCCTGTCTCTACAGAAAACACAAAAATAGGGCTGGGGATGTGGCTCAGTGGTTGAGTGCCCCTGAGTTCAATCTCCAGTACCAAAAAAAAAAGTCAAAAGCACAAAACAAAGAGAATTCTAAAAAAACCCAAAAGTATCAAATCAAATATAAGGGAATGTCCATTAGACTTGAAGCAGATTTCTCAGCAGAAATCTTATAGACCAGAAGAGAACGGGTTGATATATTCAAAGTCCTGAAAGAAAAAAAATTCCAACCAAGAATACCCTACCTAGCCAAGTGCAGTGATGCACACTTGTAATTCCAGCAGCTCAGGAGGCTGAGATAGGGAGCTCACAAATTCAAAGCAAAAGCAAGGTGCTAAGCAACTCAGTGAGACCCTGTCTCTAAATAAAAAACAAAACTGTTCAAGGGCTCAGTGGTTCAGTGCCCTTGAACAATCCCCGGTACCCACCATCCAAAAAAGAATACGCTACCTAGCAAAATTATCTTTCAGAAAAAAATGAAAATCTTGCCCAGATAAGCAGACCAGCCTCTCAGGAAAGAGTTAATAAAGTCCTACACTAGACACAAAAGGATGATAACCAACACCTTGAAAGCACACTAATGTACAAAACTCATTAGAAGAACAGATACACAAAAGAAAAATTACAGTGAATCAAATCTTAGCATGACAGAAAACTTAGCAAAACAGAAATCATAAAAATAAATAAGAAATGGAAGGAAACCAAAAACTAGAAAAAACAGGCAGAATATGATTAACAAAAATGACAGGAGACAATTCATACCTATCAATAATGACCTTGACTGTGAATGGATTAAATTCACCAATCAAAAGACAAAGACTAATGAAATGAATAAAAAAAAAACAAGAGCCAACTATATACTGCCTACAAGAAACTTACTTCACTGGTGAAGATACATATAGACTAGCCAGGCATGGTGGTGCATGCTTGTTATCTCAGCTATTGGAGGCTAAAGCAGGAGGATCAAAAGTTTCAAACCAGTTTGGGCAACTTAGCAAGACCCTGTCTCAAAATTTAAAGAGGGCTGCAGTATAGCTCAGTGGTAGAACGCTTGCCTAGCATTTGCAAAGACCCTGGGTTCCTTGTACTTTAAATAAGGACGGGAAGGTACACATAGACTGAAAGTGATAGGTTGGAACAGGATATATCACACAAATGGAAATCAAAAGTGACCAAGATTAGCTATACTCACATAGGATAAGCTGAACTTAAATAAAAAGCTATAAAAAGAAACAAATAATGTCATTTTGTAGTGATAAAATAAGATAGGATAATTATAAATAAGTATGCACCCAACATGGGACTGCCCAAATCCACAAAGCAAACAATATTAGATCTAAAAGAAGAGAGGCTCCAATACTCTACTTTCTTCAATGAACAGCTCATTCAGACAGAAAATCAACAAAGAAGCTTCTACACTGAATCATACTACAGAGCAAACTGACTAACAGATATTTATAGAACATTTCACCCAATAGCAGGAAACACACATTCTTTTCTTCAGCACATGGAACATTCTCCAGGATAGATAAGATGTTAGGCCACAAATCAACTCTCAATAATTTCAAAAAGTTTGAGTCATATGTACCTTCTCAGACCACAATAGAACAGATGTAGAAATCAGCAAGAAGAATGGAAAATATACAAATACATGGAAAGTGAATAATGTGATTCTAAATGTCCAATGGGTAACTGAAGAAATTAACAGAGAAATTAAAAAATTCTAGAAACAAATGCAAGTGCTGGGCGAGCACTTTGGGAGGCTGAGACAGGAGAATCGTGAGTTCAAAGCCAGCCTCAGCAACAGCAAGGTGCTAAGCAACTCAGTGTCACCCTGTCTCTACATAAAACACAAAATAGGGCTGGGGATATGGCTCGGTGGTTGAGTACCCCTTAGTTCAATCCCTGGTACCAAAAAAGAAAAGAAACAAATGGAAGTGACCAAACAACATATCAAAATCTGTAGGATATAGTGAAGCAGTTCTGAGAGGGAATTTTATAACAATAAATGTATACATCAAAAAATAGATTTAAGCCGGGCGCGGTGGCTCAAGCCTGTAATCCCAGCACTTAGGGAGGCTGAGACAGGAGAATCGCGAGTTCAAAAGCCAGCCTCAGCAATGGCGAGGCGCTAAGCAACTCAGTGAGACCCTGTCTCTACATAAAACACAAAATAGGGCTTGGGATGTGGCTCAGTGGTCGAGCACCCCTGAGTTCAATCCCTAGTACCAAAAAAAAAAAAAAAAATAGATTTAAAATTAACAACCTAAGAATGTACTCAAGGACTGGGGATATAGCTCAGTGGTAAAGTGCTCGCCTAGCATGTCTGAGGACCTGAGTTTAATTCCCTCACTGCAGTTAAAAAAAAAAAGAAAGAAAGAAAGTAATCAATGACTTTGGAAAGTAAGAATAAGCCAAACTCAAAATCATTAGGAGGAAATAAATAGCAAAGGTCAAAGCAGAAATAAATAAAATCAAATCTCAAAAAAATTAAAAGAGATGAATGAAAGAAAGAAGTTGGTTCTTTGAAAGGATAAAGATTGACAAATCTTTAGCAAGACTAAACAAGAACAAAAAGAAGTCAAATAAATTCAGAGATGAAAAAATAGACATTACAACTAATACTACAGAAATATAAAGGACCACAAGAAACTATTATGAACAATTATGTGATAAAAAAGTGGAAAACGTAGAAGAATCAGAAGAGTTCATGAACACATACAACCTACCAATATTGAATCAAGAAGAAAGACAAAATCTAAACATACCAGTAATAAGTAATGAGACTGAAGGAATGAATAAAGGACTAGGGCAAGGCCCTAGGTTTGATGCCCAGTATGTGTGCACACAACACACACAGAAGAAGGAGAAGAGGGGGAGAAAGAGGATGAAGAAGGAAATTCCAGTTCTTCTTCAACTATTCCTAAAATTAAAGTGGAGGAATTCTGTCAATTTTTTTAATGAGGCCAGTATTACCCTGAATCCAAAACCACATAGAGACAACAAAGAAAACTACAGACCTATATCCATGATGAACCTGGAGGCAAAATCCTCAGTGAAATACTAGCCAACTGAATTCGACAACACATCAAAAAGACCACACAGGGCTGGGGATGTAGCTCAGTTGGTAGAGTGCAAGCACAAAGCCCTGAGTTCAACACCCAGCACCACACACACACACAAATCACACATCATGATCAAATGGGATTCACCCCAGGAATGCAAGGATGAATCAACATAAACATGATGTGACATATCAAGAGAATGAAGAACACAAACTGTATCACCTTAACAGGTGCAGAAGAACACCAATAAGATTCAACACCCTATCATGAGAAGTAAGTTGCTCATCATATAAGTCTGAGCATCCTCTGTTTAAGGAGGATAGAATACTTTCAAGTGATCCTTCCTTAGATGGCTCCATTTACATAGTAAAGATTGAAATTAAACTATAATTATCATCCTGGACTACATCTGCATTTGTGTAATACTGTGCATATCCCAGCAGCTTTTTTTCATCTTCTTAAATCTATCAATTTATTAAAATAAATAATTTTTTAAAATATTTATTTATTTTTTTAGTTGTAGGTGGACAGAATATCTTTATTTTATTTTTATGTGGTGCTGAGGATTGAACCCAGTGCCTCACGCATGCTAGGTGAGCACGCTACCACTGCGCCATAACCCCAGCCCATATTAAAATAAATAATTTGTGGAAATTTGCTAGACAGTGCTATGCTGTCTGGTTTTTGTTATTAACCACAAAGATATAATAAGCAGCTATTTATTAATTTATTTAGTCAATAGTTACTATATACCTGTTTTGTGCCAATATCAAAGTATAAATCCATTTTATTGTAATAAAAAGTAATTTAAAAAAAAGATTCAACATCCTGGAGCTTGTGTAGCTCAGTGGTAGAGCACGTGCTTAGATTCAACATACTTTCATGATTAAAAACTCCACCAATTAGGTAAGAAAGAAACATTCCTCAAAATACTAAAAGCCATATATATTTAAAACAATACCTACATCCAATATTACACCAAATGAGGAAAAACTGAAAGCATTTCCTTTAAGATCAAGAAGAAGAGGAGGTTGTCCACTTTACCCATTCTCTTTAACATAGTACTGGAAGTCTTAGCAAGAGCAATTAGGCAAGAGAAAGAAAGGGTATCTAAATTGGAAAGGAAGATATTATATTATCCGTGTTTGCAGGTGACATAATTTTATACAAAGAAAAATATAAATGTTCCATCAAAAAGCTGTTAGAATTGATGGATAAATTCAGTAAAATTGTAAGACACAAAATCAACATAGAAGAAACAGTAGCATTTTTATACACTATAGCTTGCTTAAAGAGAAATTAAGAAAGCAACCCTTCACAATAACTGCAAACAAAATTAATTAGGAATAAATTTGAACAAAGAAATGAAAGATCTCTACAACAAAAATTTTTTAAATATATTTTTAGTTGTTAGGTGGATACAATACCTCCATTTTATTTGTTTTTTCTTATGTGGTGCTAAGGATCGAACCCAGTACCTCACATGTGCTAGGCAAGCGCTCTACCACTGAGTCACAACCCTAGCTCCTCTACAACAAAAATTTAAAACACTAATGAAAGAAATTATAGAAGACACACAAAAAATCGACTGTGTTGAGAAAATTAATATTGTTAAAATAACCACACTACCCAAAGCAATCTACAGATTCAATGCAATTCCCATAAGAATACCAGTGACCTTTGTCACAAAAAATAGAAAAAACTATCCTAAAATTCATGTGGGACCATAAAAGACCCAGGATGGTTTAAGTAATCCTGAACAAAAATCAACCAATGTGGGGACACCATAATACCTTACTCTCAAATATCCTACAAAGTTTTAGTAACCCAACAGTGTGGTACTGTCTTAAGAAAAAAAGACACAATGGACCAAAGTCCAATGAACTCCAATGGACTAAAATGGAGAACTCCAAAATTAATCCACGTTCATTGTGCCAAGTGATTTTGACAAAGGTGCCAAGAACCCACAGTGGAGAAAAAATGGTCTCTTCAATAAATGGTGCTGGCAGAATTTGGGTATATACATGCCAAAGAATAAAAGCAGATCCTTTTCTCTAACCATACACAAAAAATCAACTCAAAATAGATCAAACGTTGAAATGTAAATACTGAAACTTGGAAATCACTACAAGAAAACATAAGGGAAACACTTTAAGCCACCGGTGTACACATTGAACTTTTAGATTGAATGACAACAGGGACAGACAACAAAAGGAAAAATGGACAAAAGGAATCTGTAAAGCTTCTGAGCAGGTAAGGAATCAACAGAGATAAGAGACAGCCTTCAGAATGGGAGAAAATATCAGCAAACTAATAATCTGTTAAGGACTTAATATCCAGAATATATAAGGAACTAAAAAATCTTAACACCAAAAAAACCCCAACAACAACAACAAAATCTAATTTAAAAGTGGGCTAAAGAACTACAGACACTTCTCAAAAGAAAACACAATTGGGCACTGTGGTGCACACCTGTGATCCCAGGAACTGGGGAGGCTGAGGTGGAAGGATTACAAGTTTGAGGTCAAGCTCAGCAATTTAGCAAACTTAGTGAGGTTGTCTCAAAATAAAACATAAAAAAGGGTCTGGGGATGTGGCTCAGTGGTAGAGCACTGGCCTTGCATGTATGAAGCCCTGGGTTTGAACTGCCAAAAAATAAATAAATAAAAATAAAAAGGGCTGGGAATGTGACTCAGGGGCAGTGTGCTCCTGGGTTCATTACCCAGTACTGAAAAAGAAAAAAAAAACTGAAAAGAAAACAAAAAAGAGATATAAAAAGCCAAGGAGTATATGAAGCAATGTGCAATCTCACTAATCATCAGGGAAATGCAAATCAAAATGACAATGAGATATCACCTCACCTCCATTAAAATGGCTATCATCAAAAAGAGAAAACATAACAAACACTGGCAAAGATGTAGAAAAAGGGAAACTCTTATAGACTGTTGGTGGAAATGCAAATTAGTATAGCCATTATGGAAAACAGTATGGACAGTCCTCAAAAAACTAAGAATAAAACTACCATATGATCCAACAATTCTGCTACTGGGTAAACATCCAAAGGAGATACCAAAAAGACAGACATACTCCCATGTTCATTGCAGCAATATTCAAAACAGCAAGAATGAACACAGAAAATGCAGTCTATATACACAATGGAATATTATTCAGCCACGAAAAGAAATCCTGTCATTTGTAGCAACATGGATGGAACTAGAGAACATTATGCTAACCACCATAAACCAGACAGAAAGACAAGTGCCGCATGTTCTCATGCATTTGTAGAAATAATAAGTTAAATTCATGGCAGAATGAAATCAAATGGAATAGTAGTCACTAGACTGGGAAGGACAAAGAAAAGTGGGGAGAGAAGAAGTTAATAAGAGACACTAAAACACTGAGAGAAAAAATTAGCTTATTTTTCTAGAGCACAGGAAGGTAACTGGTTTAAAATAATATATGACATATTTCAAAACCAAAACATAAAAACAATTGATATGTGAGGAGATGGAAATACTTATTACCATGATTAGATTATTACACACTGTACACATGTATTGAATAACCACAATGTAACCCACAAAGATGTACAAATATGCTGCAATACAAAATTTTTAGAAAATGTTGAAAAATAAGAATGTTAAGATGCATTGGGTGATGAAGAATGGAGACAGTAATTATGTGAACTTTTCAGAGATTTGTTATGAAACAAAGGCAAGATCTGGATCACTATTAGAGAGTGATGTAGGCCGAAAGGAATGGTTTTATTAAGGAAAGATATTACAGCACATCAGGATGTTAAGCCAATGGACAAATGTCTAAGATATCAAAGAGAGAAGGGATGAGTTGAAAGTGAAGCCCAGGAGAAACAGAAACGAAAGGAGACCCCCACATGAAAGTGGAAGGACCACCCTTAAAAAGGGACCACTGTAACAGGGGGGAAATTTAGGTACAAGTGTAGTCCCTCTACACATGGAAGTGCTTTCAACTGCTTCTCTGTGTTTTCAGTGAAACATGAGGTAATAAATTACATGAGGGCTGGGGTTGTGGCTCAGTAGTAAAGTGCTTACCTAGCACGTGTGAGGCACTGGGTTTGATCCTCAGCACAACATGACAATAAATAAATAAAATAAAGCTATTGTGTTCATCTACAACTATTTTAATATATATATATATTAAAATAACTGTATTTTAATATATATATTAAATTTATATATTATATTATATATATTAAATTTATATATATAAATTAGATGAGTAAAATGACCAGCAAACTGTAGTAGGGAAATCTGGAGACTATGCATGTGCATTAGTCAGGAGTAGGTGGCATATGAGCTTTTCTGAAGGCCTTTTCTACCCATCCAGGCAGACACACAGCAAGTACGATTAACTGATGTGCAACAGATGAGATGCTGTAGCACCCACACCTAGGAGTCATTTATTCATTCAAAAAAAAATTCCTGTTCATCCACTCTTGGACAAGCAGTCTTCTAACTCTGGGGGAGGAAGAGAGTGGGGTCAGGATGAGCAAGTAGAAGTGGCCACTGAAAACATGGGAGATTATATTTTAACACAGGAGAGACTTCCCATATGCAGAGCCTTCAACAGACATAATCTGAGGATACGAACATGTCGGGGCTACCCTAAGAGGGATGGTCCTGGAGATACCAACCAACGTGGCATGGTATTTCACACGTTAACAGGGGGCCATTCAGCTGGCATCTCTCATACACACTTGTGGACAGCGTTATAAAGCCATCTTGAGAAACTGAATTGTGATGATGTTCAGAAACAGTGCTACTAGGCTGGAATATAGCCAGTGGTGAAGTGTTTGCTTCACAAGAGCAAGACCCCATCCATGTTCAATCCCCAGGGCCACAAGAAACAAAAAGCACTATTGTCCCTTCCCCACGGGTCACTAGCCCACTGGGCTCTACGGTGGGTACAGGGAAGCCACTGCACTAGCCTGATCTAACAGACTGATCTCTGAGGTGTGTACACACCTTTAACGCTTCACCAAGTGGGAAAGATCACCCTGGGCTCGGATGGATTCATGTACTACAGAGCAAGGGTTTTAGAAGAGAGGAAATGGGTGATGGAGTGTCCACTAGAAAGAGATCTCCAAGCCCCCTGCTCTGGAATGTTTGGAGTTAGCTGAGCAACTGACAACGGGAGGGGTGGGGGAAGGGTGTTCCGTGCGGCTCGGTGGAGGAAGGCATGGAGATTTTGTTTCCTCTCTCAAGATAGTCTTGCATTATAGAGTCTGCAGTTCTTCATGATACATCCCTCCATCATGTCAAAAGGACTTCAGTGACGGAGCACTGAAGCCAACTTTGAAAGAGGACATCACCAGGAATAGAACGTATCTGAAAGGTATCAGAGAGATCAGAAGGACCAGTCAAGACCCAGCCAGAAAGCTAAACTTTCAGAGGTGCGAAGTAACCCCTGTGTAGGCAGTTCACATAGATCTGACACTCAGACGGTCTGAGGGTCTGCATGTCAGGGAGGGCTGCCATCAATGGACAGAGGCTCCAAGGCATCAACTGACTCACTGGGGCCATGTCAGTTTGGGGCTTGGTGAGAGACTCTGACTCCTCCCCATCTTCTCTATGGAAACTCCACGTGGTTTTGCATGAGGCTAGAGGAGTGCTTCAGACTTGGGATCCCCAGTTGAAGGGTCTGAGGCTGGGGCCAATGCTAGGACTTTTGTGTGTCAGATTGATGACCATGTTGCTGCTAGGAATAATTTTTCTCCCAAGCATATGCTGTGACACGGAATCCATATATTACTCTTCTTATGAAATAGTCATCCCCAAGAGTCTGACAGTTGAGGGGAGTAAAGACCCAGTGGAAAAGGCATCCTACATGCTGTTTATGCAAGGCCAGAAGCAGCTGCTTCATCTGAAGGTGAGAAGAGACTATTCTGTAAGTAACTTCCCCATCTACAGTTACCACAATGGCAGGCTGGGGCAAGAAATGCCTTCCATCTCACAGGACTGCCACTTTGAGGGCTACATAGAAGGAGTGCCAGGTTCTTTTGTGTCTGTCAACACCTGTTCCGGCCTCAGGGGCATCCTGATCAAGGAGGACACATCCTATGGCATCAAGCCCGTGCTCTCTTCCAAACGGTTTGAGCACGTGTTATACACCATGGCACATCAAGCTCGAGTCTC
>CM053407.1:119649093-119670339 GCA_028644305.1 Xerus rutilus | reverse complement strand
TGTCCTACTTGTGGTCAAACACCAAGTATGTGGAGATGTTTGTTGTGGTCAACAACCAACGGTTCCAGATGTGGGGCAGTAACATCAATGAGACAGTCCAGAGAGTAGTGGACATCATTGCTCTGGCCAATGGCTTCACTAGGGGAATAAACACAGAGGTGGTGCTGGCTGGAATAGAGATCTGGACCGAGGGGGACCTCATAGAGGTCCCAGTGGACCTGCAAGTTACACTCAGGAATTTCAACAGTTGGAGACAAGAGAAGCTCTCGCGTCGTGTGAGGCACGATGTTGCCCACATGATCGTTGGGCATCATCCTGGAGAGAACATGGGCCAGGCATTTCACAATGGTGCCTGTTCAAGTAGTTTTGCGGCGGCCGTCGAATCCTTCCATCATGAAGATATCCTCCTGTTTGCGGCACTCATGGTCCACGAGCTCGGGCACAACCTGGGTATTCAGCATGACCATGCGGCCTGCATTTGTAAAGATAAGCACTTTTGCCTCATGCACAAAAATATCACCAAAGAAAGCGGCTTCAGCAACTGCAGCTCTGACTACTTCTACCATTTCCTTCATGAACACAAAGGGGCCTGCCTCTTTAACAAGCCATGGCACAGAATGCAGAAAAGGGCTGGTAGTTGTGGTAATGGTGTGATTGAAGAGATGGAACAATGTGATTGTGGGTCTGAATGTGAGTCAAGTCAGTGCTGCAACGCAGAATGCAAACTGAAGGAGGGTGCACTGTGTAGTAATGAACTCTGTTGCTCTGCATGTAAATATCGAGTTAAGGGATACACTTGTCGTCCTGTAGCAGGACCATGTGACCTCGCAGAATACTGTAATGGCAGTTCTCCAATATGCCCTGGAGACAGGTATAAGCAAGATGGTACATTATGTCGCGACACGTATTTCTGCCTTAAAGGTGAATGCATGGACCCCGATGTTCAGTGCGAAGAGCTTTTTGGATCTGGCATAACATCAGCCTCAAAAGATTGTTACAAAACTGTAAGTAGCAGAGGGGACCGGTTTGGAAACTGTGGCCGACCTACTGACGAAAATCCAAAATATGTTAAATGTTCAGAAGAAAATATGTTCTGTGGGAAAATTGTTTGTACTGGTCTTACTGCTTTACCAGATATAAATGCACACTATTCAGTGATCCAGATACCTCATGGAGATAACTGGTGCTGGACCACGGATGCCTATGAAAAAACTGATATCGCTGATGATGGGGATGTGAAAAAGGGCACACAGTGTGGTACAGGCAAAGAATGCAAGGACACTAGTTGTATAGACAAGACTGAGGTCAAATTTGAATGTGAGATAAATGCAACTTGTAATGGGAAAGGAGTGTGCAATGATTTAGGGCACTGTCATTGTGATGTTGGCTTTGAACCCCCTGATTGCTCAGCGACAGGAAATGGGGGAAGCGTGGACAGTGGCCCTGTTGGTGAAGGAGGTGAAGGTTCACCAGAAGAACCTGGAGGACCTGAAGGACCAGATAAAAATCAAACCGTTACCCGAAAAGAAGAACCGACTGTAGACGTAACACTACTTGCCTTTATTATATTAATTGTAGTACTTCTAATAATTCTATTGATTTGCTGCTGCTGCATGGCCAAAGGCTCAAAAGCTGCACCAGCACCAGCGGCTGCTGCAGCAGCACCACCACCTGCACCAGAAGCTGCACCACCTGCACCAGAAGCACCTCCTGCAGAAGCACCTCCTGCAGAAGCACCCCCACCAGAAGAGGCCCCACCAGAGCCAGTCCCAGAAGAGGCTCCAGAACCACCACCGGAACCAGCAGAACCACCACCAGAACCAGAACCAGAGGCAGCGGAGTAAGAGGATGACTCCAAATATATCAAACTCCTCAAGAACTGAGTGGAAAGGAGAGGCTCAGTAAAGCAAAAGTTAAGGGAGAACTGATGGCTTCAGTGGCTCTGACTGGAACACTACAGTCTAAAAATACACTAATGTGGGAGTATGGATTCCTCCATTTTATTATTCCTTTTAATAAATGTTTACTTCATATATTAAATATTTTACTATTTCTTGATTTTACTTATTTTTTTTTTGGTACTGGAGACTGAACTTAGGGGGCACTTGACCACTGAGCCACATCCCCAGCACTATTTTGTGTTTTATGTAGAGACAGGGTCTCACTGAGTTGCTTAGTGCCTCGCCCTTGCTGAGGCTGACTTTGAACTTGAGATTCTCCTGTCTCAGCCTCCCTAAGTGCTGGGATTACAGACTTGAGCCACCGTGCCCGGCTTCAGAAGCAATGTTTTAAGGGAGAAAATTGTCTAACATGCCACACAATATGGAACCATTTAAAATTACACTGAACTTTTTTATTTTTAATTAATTAATTATTACAGGCTTACACCACTGCGCCTGGCTTCTTGCTTTTTACTTATAACATGTACCTTTGCACGTCAATGTCCTTGTCTCTTTGGGTCAGTTTTTTTTCAGTTACCAGAAACTATTTTTAAGGACATGCTATCTTTCACGTAAGTTCTTTGACACATGATACAGTATATTCCTGTGCGGTAAGCCACCCATGAAATGCGTGAGGACTTTTTCAGCATTGAAGCCAGTGAGAGGTAGATCTAGTATTTGGGAACTTATAGTGGCACTCCCGCTATTAAGACTGCCCAATTACAAGTGAACTCCCCCTCCACTCTGCCAAAAGATCCCATGCAGCACTGGAGATGGGCGTGTCCCACTAGGAACCAAGCAGCCTACCTACCCCCACCTCTGTCCTGTTTTGGTGAAGAACTTTCTATCTCAACCCTTTGATGTATTCTGATATAAATAAAGCAAATGCAGGCTCCCTTCTTTGTTAGAAGCTGGACACTTCTGGTCAGATTTGCCCATTGCTGTTCCCACTCTGAAACAATTTTTCGGTGTCCTTTGGTTATTTCATAGTACTACTTTTCTTAGCTTTTATTTCTCAGCCATCCCTCCAGAGGGGAACCCATTCCCTTGCCCATGTGGAATGATGGTGAGATTCCTGAATTTATTACTATCACTGGGATTTTCATTTCAAGCCATAACTATTATGCAAGGACATTTGGTCACATGTGCTTGTTGATTGTTGTAACTTGCTTAATAAATGTGCTTTTGTCAAGCAAGAAGTTTTTAAATCCAAAAATAAATATTGTATTGTATTCACGTGAGACATGTCTTCATGTTCTAAATAGGGTAGCTATTGAATCCACTTTGTTCTGTGGCTCTGTGAGAGGGGCTCTATCTGATAAGAAGACTCTAGTGGTTCCTGGGTTAAGAAGCAAGCATTGGCACTGGGGCTGTAGCTCAGTGGTAGAGTGCTTGCCTAGCACATGTGAAGCATTACATTGAATCCTTAGCACCACATAAAAATAAACAAATAAAATAAAGGCATTCTGTCCATCTATAACTACAAAAAATTTAAATAAACATATATATATATATAAAAGCAAGCACTAAAAGGTAACCATCTTTCCAAACCTGATAGATGTGTGATGTGATATATATATATGTTTAGTTTATTACTATCTCAGTAATTCTAGATGCTTCCTACAGGCATACTTTCTTCTTATCCCAAACATTTTTTAATTCCAGAGCAGTTTTCATAACCCTCCTTTGTTCTCACTGCCTCAGGATTAATTTCACACCCCCAGACATCTCATGGCCAAAGGACATCACCTAGAGTTAGGTATTGTGTTTATACTAATTTTATAATAGTATGAAGATGCCAGCCAGGTGTGGTGGCTCAAGCCTGTAATCCCAGCACTTAGGGAGGCTGAGACAGGAGAATTTAAAGCCAGCTTCAGCAACGGCGAGGCGCTAAGCAACTCAGTGAGACCCTGTCTCTACATAAAACACAAAATAGGGCTGGGGATGTGGCTCAGTGATCGAGTATCCCTGAGTTCAATCCCCAGTAACAACAAAAAAAAGATGCCTACCCACATTGCTGAGTATGCATATAAAATGGAAATTTTTCCCTTCTATTTTTCTTTTAAAAATATTTAAACTGGGGCTGGGATTGTGGCGCAGTGGTAGCGTGCTCGCCTAGCATGCGTGAGGCACTGGGTTCGATCCTCAGCACCACATAAAAATAAAATAAAGATATTCTGTCCACCTACAACTAAAAAAATAAATAAATATTAAAAAAATATTTAAACTAATAACTTATTGATTGACCATCAGAAGAAACCTTTCCTATAAGGTAACTGAATTCTGGAAGTAGCAGTTATTTCTCTGGGAAGAAAGTGCAAAGCTCATTTTGTGCCAGTACTGTGTTAACCATTTTACATTCATTGTCTTAATTTAACCCTCTCAAGACTGGAGATGTGGCTCAGTTCTAGAGTGCTTGCCTGGCATACACATATCCCAAATCCAATCCCTAGCACTACAAGTACCAAAACAAAAACCTTATAACTTCCCAGTGAAACTTCCATCTTGTCCAGGAAGAAAGAGAGATCAAAGAGTTTACTCTCAAGTGAGATAAGTGATGGAACTTGGATGACTTCCTAGGTATGAATGAACTTGCCATTTTCTATTGCCCCATGAGCCCTTCCCTTCAGTAAAAAATGAGGGGAAGACATTCGGTAAGTCCTTCATAGGCTTGTTTCTCAGTGACTGCTGAAACAAAAGCCTTACAAGTTTTGTTGACTTCTGTGAAGAACCTACTGCAGGTTGCTTGCTCACTTTTGCGCTCTCTCACTCTTTCTCTGTTTCCTGACTGCTGTAAGATGAGCAGCCTTCTTGCACCATGATGTTTTGCCTCATCTCAGGCCATAGCAATGGAGTTGGCCAACCATGGACTGACTGTGAAGCCAGATTAAACTTTTCCTCCTCTTAAAAAACAGTAGGAAGAACCCACTGCACTGAGTAGTCATTATGGATTGAAGTGTCTTTTCCTTTACTAGATCCCGACAGCATGGAGTAGGAGGCTGGCATCTCACTTAGTGCTAAGGCACAACTAACTGTAGATGTTCAATAAATGTTGACCAAATGAACGATTTAACCAAAGCCAACTTTAAAAAAATGGACCATGGCTGAGCATGGGGGCATACACCTGTAATTCCAGTGACTTGGAAGCCTGAGGCCAGCCTGGACAACTCAGTGAGACCCTGTCTCAAAATGAAATCAAAAGGGGGTGGACAGATGATGTAGCTCAGCAGTAAAGTGTCCCTGGGTTCAGTCTCAAGTACTGAGAAAAAAGAAATGGTGCAAGCTGGGCACAGTGGTGCATGCCTACAATCTCAGCAATTTGGGAGGCTGAGATAGGAGGATCACACATTCAAGGCCAGCCTCAGCAATTTAGTAAGACTCCTGGCACCTTAGTGACACTCCATCTCAAAAATAAAATAAAATAAAAAGGATTGGTGATGTAGCTCAGTGGTAAAGCACCACTGTGTTCAATCCCCAAATCCAAAAACAAAACTAGCATATTCATTCAACAGACCATTATTCAGCAATAAAAAGGAATGAGCTACTGATACATGTTACAATATAAACGAACTTTGAAAATATTATTCTAAGTGGGAAAAGGCACACATAGTATGATTCCGTGTATACTAAATGTTCAAAATAGGCAAATCCATAGGAAAAAAAATATTAGTGATTGGCTAGAATGAGGACATAAGAAGTTGATGGCAACATATGAATGACTGCTAATTGGCATGTTTCTTTCTGGAGTGACAAATGCTCTAAAATCAAACTTTGGTGATTATTACACAGTCTATAAATATCCAAAAAACCACTGGATCGTACACAGTAATGGGTGAATTTCATAGTATGCAAATTATGTATTATAAAGTAATTTATAAAAGTAATAAAAAGTGAATTGTTAGGGTAAGGTCCCATTTTATAACTATTCCTAACCTCAAATCTTCCCCCACATCCATATAGGGAACCGTTATTATCAGTTTAGTATCTTTTCAGACCTTCTTCTAGGTAGAAAATAGAATTGTTTTATGTTTGTAAAATGTAAGTGATACTATGCTTTTGTTAAAACTCACTATACCTTAGAGAGGGGTTCACTTTATACATAAGCTCTTCAAAGGAAGTGATTTATGGGTATCCTAGGAGTTATAAATGGTGACTATATTTTAATGTAATCCGAATAAAGCATCATAAAGATGTAGAGAGAAAGATACTGTCATTTCTTGAAAGGGACTTCATGTCTTACTAATTCACCAATCTCTAAAATAGGTTAAATATTTCTAATGATACAGTGGGAAATTTTCTATAATCTTTGATTAAAATTTGATTAAGATTTCATATCACATTTTATGAAAACAAACTGATTCACCATAGATGTAGTATTCTAATTTTTAATGACCAGGAGACACACTTAAATATGAAAAAGGAAGGGAGATTTTAGAGAAGGTGCCAGCAGCAGTATAGTTTTTGTAATCTCCTCAAATCGCACTCATAAAACCAGACAAAAACTAATATGGCAAAATCAAACCCTGCAGACAGCAGCTATAATGAAAACACTGATAAATCTACAAATTCAGAAATATGGGTGGATGAGGACAAACTACATGTAATTCCAAGACCTGAGTGATATTAGCATTCTTAAGTGAGAAAGCAGAGGTAAGTAATGAGGTGTCTGTTGGATCTTAGAACAGAACTCCTAGGGCTGGGGTTATGGCGCAGTGGTGGCGTGCTCGCCTGGCATGCGTGGGGCACTGGGTTCGATCCTCAGCACCACATAAAAATAAGGTGAAGATATTCTGTCTGCCTACAACTAAAAAATAAATGTTTAAAAAAAAAAAAAAAAAGAACAGAACTCCTAAATATCCAATAGACACTGAAAAATGTAGCAAACCAATTTGAAAATAAACACTTTAAATTGCAAAGAGTTTTTTTTTTTTTTGTACTAGGGATTGAACTCAGGGGTTCTTGACCACTGAGCCACATCCCCAGCTGGCTTTGAACTCATGATTCTCCTGTCTCAGCCTCCCAAAGTGCTGGGATTACAGGCATGCGCCACTGTGCCTGGCGCAAAGGTTTTTGACTCTTTTTTTTTTTAAATTGGTACTGGGTATTAAAACCAGGGATGCTCTACCACTGAGGTACATTCTCAAACCATTTTATTTTATAGTTCTATATTCTTTTTAATCACCAAATTTCAGTATTTGCATTTTTTGTATTTTTTTTTTGGTTTGTTTTTGTTTTTTTGCTACTGGAGATTGAACTCAGGGACACTTGACTACTGAGCCACATCCTCAGCCGTATTTTGTGTTTTATTTAGAGACAGGGTCTCACTGAGTTGCTTAGCGCCTCGCCATTGCTGAGGCTGGCTTTGAACTTGCGATTCTCCTGTCTCAGCCTCCCTAAGTGCTGGGATTACAGGCTTGCACCACCACACTCAGCTATTTTTCTGTACTTTTTGAGACAGAGTTTCGTAAGTTGCCCAGGCTGGCCTTGTACCTGAGATCCTCCTGCCTCAGCCTCTTGAGTAGCTGAGATTATAGGGATGTTCTACCATGTCCAGTGATACTTTCATGCCTGAGAGAATGCAAGAGGTTCACTATAAGGTCTGAAGAAACCAGAGAAATCTGAAGCCTATGAACTTTTTAAATGAATCTTTCAGGATAAAGTCTTATACTATAGAGAACCTCCTGGGAGCAGAGTTCAAATTGATGAAGATTAAAGAGATAAGGAAAGAGATTTTAAGTAGAAACATCTTCATTGTTTCATTAATTTTTTTTTTTAATTTTTTCTTAGTTGTAGATGGACACAATATCTTTGTTTTTTATGTGGTGCTGAGGATTGAATCCAGTGCCTCACGCATGCGAGGCAAGCGCTCTACCACTGAGCTACAATCCAGCCCATTTCTTTAATGAATATGCTGTTTACTATTAGGTACTGGGACATGGTCTTTATCATATTTCCATAGTGTCTTGGTATTCCCATTGTCCTTAATGCAGCCATTGTGAACTGTAACCCCATGATGGCTACTGAGTAACCCAAGCTGGTTTTCCCTGCATACTTTCCCAGCACACTATAAATAAGCAAAACCATTAGTGTGGTATGTGGTGCTTTACAACTGGACTCTGGTGATATCAGCATCAGGAATGTATCTGATATCTCTGATACTAGTTTGAGATAAACTAGGTGCTTTCTGGCTAGGATAGTCACTTTTGTCTTGACTACTACATAAATCCTCTTCCTCTGGCCCAAATTGTGGGAATTCACTGGTCTTGCTGCTGCCTAGGACCAAACTTCTATCAGTAAGACTCCAATAAATCGCAGTATGTGCAATACTGGATCCATTTGCTTCTTTTTTAGTCTCATAGAACCTTAGGGCTGGTTCTCATACACGGGGACTAAGTACTTCCAGAACAACTGATAAGCCAGTCAGAAGACTAAAATGAGCAAGAAGAAGGAAGTTTCTGCAAGGGAAATCCTGGATTGGCCATCTAACTTTTTATGAGGAGTGGTGGCTTGTATATTACATGTTTTCAGCCTGCCACAGGAGTATGGGGAAGCCTTGGAATGATCACAGAAGCCTGATATGCTTCCTCCCATAACAAAGAACCAAAATAAAGAAGCTGGATGTGGTGGTACATGCATGGAGTTCCAGCTACTCAGGAGGCTAAAGGCAGGAGGATTACTCAAACCCAGGAGTTCAAGGCCAACATAGTGCAAACCCTGTCTCAAAAAAGAAAGAGGAAGAAAGAAAACAATATATGTTTCACTGGAGGGTTTCAGACAGAGCATTGGAGTGCAATGGGTATGTGGCAGAGATACTGCACAGCATGATACACTATGGCCTTAACAAGAAAGGACCTAAGCATACAACACTAGTGTTGCGTCTCTCAAGATCCATCCTGAGCCAAGAGGGACTTTGTTCAGTGGGGAGAAAAGGCGGTCCCTGGCAGTTACCATTCACACTACAGACACCTGAGGCATTTACTAATGGAGAATCCTGTGGCCCTTACAGGCCCTAAGCATATTTTGTGGAGCTTCCCTGTTACCACACCACTGTACTGCCCTGGAGAGAGCACTGCCCATGTTATTTCTTCCTCTGCCCAGCATGGAGGTCATCTTGAGACCCACTGTTCCCTGGGCCCTGTGAAGCAGCTGAAGAGCTGCCCCCAGCCAGGAGGGCCTGGAAACTGCCCTTTTTTAGCCCCAGGAAACACCTGGGTAGCCCACCCTGAGTGGCTCATCTGCAAAGGCCCCAAGAAAATAGTTAGGTGGCACTACCCAACCTCCTGCTGCACTGAACATACCCAAGTGGCTCTCCCCACCCACCCCTGCCTAAGGAAAAAGGTAGGTGGCTCTTCACATACTTCCACTATACCAAAAGCAGCCAGGTGTCCCCACCCTTGCATCCTCAGTCCCCAGAAGGTAGCCAGGCTGCCTACCCTGAGTGACTCAGCCCACAGAAGTCCAGGGAGGGAGAGAAGCAGCCTCATTCACCTGTGACCCCAGGAAGTGGCTGAGCAGACTTTTCAGAGTGGCTTGGCCCAGTGAGGCCTCCAAGAAGCAATTGGGCAGCCTCTCTGACCCCAAAAAGCAGCTGAGCAGCCTACTCTCAGAAGCTCAGTACAGTGAGACCCTGAGAAACAGATGCACATCCCCACACACCCACCCTGGGCCCTGGGGAAGCAGTTAGGCAGACCTCCTTAAGCAGGATGGCCACCAGAGGTCCCATGAAGACATCTGTGCAACTGTCAGACACTGAAAAGTAACCCATCTGGGTACACTGGTGTGGCCTGGTTCCCATGAAGTCCTCAGACACCAGTAGGTACCCCATCTCAAAACAAGGAACACTATAACACACCCAGCTGGGCCCACCAAGGTGGCCCCATCCTCATACAACGTACACAAACTGATAGGCACCCCACATCCACAGCCTGGTGCAGCAAACCCAAGTATAAGTGAACTTGTCTTGCGTAAGGGAGCTGCATCCTAGTTAGCAATGCAATCCTCCAACCCATTAGCTTAGGCCACTGAAACGCCTACATATATCAACAATGTTGACTATAGCTGAATAAGCTACATGGATACTATATTAAAGCACCCATTAGGAACCAAAGTCAATGCAACATATACTGTCAGTAGAAAGACAGCAAACAGATTTTCAGCAAAAAGTTTTTATTTGTTTGTTTGTTTAACTATGAAAGCCATCTTGTAAAATTGGTAGAGGCAAATGATCTACCAGATGCACAAATCCAATGTAGGAAACAGCATTAAAAAAAGGTAACATAGGGGGCTGGGATTGTAGCTCAGTGGTAGAGCGCTTGCCTCGCATGCGTGAGGCCCTGGGTTCGATCCTCAGCACCACAAACAAAGCAATAAAATAAAGACATTGTGTCCATCTACAACTAAAAAAAAATTTTAAAAAAAGGTAACATAGGGGCTTTGGTTGTGGCTCAGTGGCAGAGCACTTGCCTAGCATGTGTGGGGCACTGAGTTTGATCCTCAGCACCACATAAAAAAAATAAAGAAATAGGGCTGGGGTTGTGGCCCAGTGTTAGAGTGCTTGCCTAGCATGCATGAGGCACTGGGTTCGATCCTCAGAACCACATAAAAATAAATAAAATAAAGGCATTGTGTCCATCTACAACTAAAAAATATATATTAAAAAAAATAAAGAAATTAAAAGGTAACATGACATCTCAAAAGACACACAATGACTCTCTAGCAACAGACCTTAAAGAAAAAGAAACAAATTGACAATGAACTCAAAAAGAATGATTTTGAGAAAACCTCAGTATGATACAAGACCATACAGGTAGACAGTTCAATGAAATTAGGAAGGCAATTTATGACATGAATGAGAAATTCAACAGAAAGGAGAGATCATAAAAAAAAACAAAACAAGCTGGGCGCGGTGGCTCACGCCTGGAATCCCACCACTTAGGGAGGCTGAGACAGGAGAATCGCGAGTTCAAAGCCAGTCTCAGCAATGGCGAGGCACTAAGCAACTCAGTGAGACCCTGTCTCTACATAAAACACAAAATGGGGCTAGGGATGTGGCTCAGTGGTCAAGTGCCTCTAAATTCAATCCCCAGTACCAAAAAAAAAAAAAAAAAAAAAGAACAAAACAGAAAATATGGAGCTGCAAAACTTAATGAAACAGAAAACACAGTCAAGAGCTCCCAAAGCAGAACAGATCAGGAAAAAGAAAGAATTTCTGGACATGAAGAGAGGGTTTTTGGAATAACCCAGTCAAGTTATTTCAAAAGGGAGGGAGAGCAGGAGAAAAGAGAGAGAGGAAAGGAAGGAGGATGTGGAGAGAGAGAAAGAAAACGAAAGAAAAAAGAATGAAGAAAGCAACTGAAACTTACGGGACACCATTAAGTGAACAAACATTTGCACTATCAGGATTCTAGGAGAAGAGAAGGGAAAATGCATAGAAAATATATTCAATGAAATATTTGCTGAAAACTTTCCAAAGCTTGGGAAGTAGATCTCAAGTCTAGGAAGCTCAAAGGACCTGTAATAATTTTAACCAAAAAGATCATCTCCCCAACATTATAGTCAAACTGGCAAAAGCCCAAGACCAAAAAAAAAGTACAAAACAATTCTAAAAACAGCAAGAAAAAAAATAAGTCACTTATAAGGAAATTTTCATTAAACTAACAGCAGACTTCTCAGTAGAAACCTTACTACCTTACTGGCCAGGAGAAAATAAGAAGACAAATTCAAAGTTCAAAAAGAAAAAAATTGTGAACCAAGAATACTATACCCAGCAAAGCTGTTGTTAAGAAGGAGAACTCACCAACAGAATGACCCTATAAGAAATGCCTAAGGGAGTCCTAAATTAGAAGTGAAAAGATAACTATCATTATGAGAACATGCAGAAATACAAAACTCAACAGTAGTGCTAATTAACAAAAGAGAAAGAGAATCAAATCCTATCAATACAAAAAGCCACCAAACCACCAAGGTGAACAAGAGAAAGAAAGGATATACAAAACAACAGGAAAAAATAACAGAATGACAGAAATATGTCTTTATGAATAATAACCTTGAAAACAATTTTCTGAGATGGAGTCTCTGTTATCCAGGCTGGTCTTGAACTCCTGAGCTTTAAGTGATCCTCTAGCCTCAGCTTCTTCAGTGCTGAAAATTCAGGCATGTACCACCATACTTGGATCATAACTTTGAATGTAAATGATTTAATTCCCCAATGCCCTGGACTGACTGAATGGTTAAAAAGTAAAAAGACTCAATGATGTGTTGGTTATAAGAAACTTACTTCACCAGTAAAGACATACATGGACTTAAAAGTAAAAAGATGGAAAAAGATATATTATACATATGCAACCAAAAGTGAGCAGGAGTACCCATACTTCTACCAAATAAAATAGACTTTAATTCAAAGCTGTAAAAAAGTCAAGAAGTAATGACAAAGGGATCAATTCAATGAAAGAAAATAACAACTGTAAATACACATATGCGACCAATGCTGAAACACCCAATTATATGAAGTAAACAATTAGATTAAAATGAGAGATTGGTTCTAACATAATAATAGTTGGAGACTTCAACATCCCACTTTCATCAATGGACAGATCATCCAAACAAGAAAAATCAACAAAAAAATTAGACTTAAACTATGCTTATACTATGGACCTAATAAACATTTACATAATATTTCATCCAATAGCTACAGAATATACGTGGAACATTCTCTAGGAGAGATCATTTGTTAGACCATAAAAAAAGTCTCAAAAAATTCTAAAAAACTGAAATAATAGTATGTATATTCTCTGAACACAATGGAGTAAAACTAGAAATAAGCAATAAGAAGGACTTCAGATATTGTGCTAATACATGGAAATTAACATACTCTTAAAAAACCAATGGATCAATGAAGAAATGAGAAAGGAAGTTTAAAAATTTCTTGAAACAAGATGGATGCAGTAGTGCAGGCCTGTTCTTTCAGTAATTTGGGAGGTTGAGGCAGGAGGATTGCAAGTTCAAGGCCAGGTTTGGCAATTTAGCAAGATCCTCAGCTACTCAGTGAGATCCTGTCTTAATATAAAAATTTTTAAAAACTAGGGATGTAGCTCAATGGTTAAAGTGTCCCTGGGTTTAATTTCCCACACCAGAAAATAAAAATTACTGAAGCTGGGCACAGTGGCGCATGCCTGTAATCCCAGCAGTTTGGGAGGCTGAGGCAGGAAGATTGCAAGTTTAAAGCTAGTCTCAGCAAAACTGAGGTGATAAGCAACTTAGTGAGACCCTGTCTCTAAATAAAATACAAAATAAGGCTGAGGATGTGGCTTAGTGGTCGAGTGTCCCTGAGTTCAATCCCTGGTACCCACCCCTCAAATTATTGAAGCAAACAAACCTGAAAACACAATATGATAAAACCTATGAAATACAGGAAAGCAATCCTAAGAGGAAAGTTTAGAGAAATAAGTCTATAAATCAAAAACAGTAGAAGTCGGGCGTGGTGGCTCACGCTTGCAATCCCAGCACTTTGGGAGGCTGAGACAGGAGAATCGTGAGTTCAAAGCCAGCCTCAGCAACAGCGAGATGCTAAGCAACTCAGTGAGATCCTGTCTCTACATAAAACACAAAATAGGGCTGGGGATGTGGCTCAGTGGTCAAGTGCCCCTGAGTTCAATCCCCAGTACCAAAAAAAAAAAAAAAAAAGTAGAAATAGTTCAAATAAATAATGATGCAACTCAAGGAGCCAGGAAAGCATGAACAAACTAAACCCAAAACTGGTAAAAAGAAATAACAAGGTTTAGAGTAGAAATAAATGAAAAAGAGGCTAAAAAAAAATCAATGAAACAATGAGATTGTTTCTTTGAAAAGAAAAACAAAATGAACAAACTGTTTAGCTAGACTAACTATGACAAAAAGAGAGAAGACACAAACAAATAAAATCAGAAATGGAAAAGGAGACATTACAACTGATACACAAAGAAAAGAAAAGATCATTAGGGATTATTATGAACAACTGTATGTCCCCAAATTGGAAAACCTAAAAAAATGCATAAATTTCTGAACACATATAACTTACTAAAACTGAATCATGATGACTTAGAAACCCGAACAAATAGCAAGAAGACTGAATCAGTAATAAAAATTCTCTCAAAAAGAAAACCCAGGAGCAGATGGCTTCATTGCTGAGTTTTACCAAAATTTTAAAGAAAAACTAAAACCAATTCTTTTCAAACTATTACAAAGTACTGAAAAGGAAACAACTCCCTTATTCTACAATGCCAGCATCACTCTGATACCAAAACCAAATAAGGCACAACAACAAAAAATAAAGCTAGAGACCAATAGTCCTTTATGAACACATACACAAAACATCTCAACAAGATAGTAACAGATATAATCCAACTATACATAAAACTATTATACACCATGATCAAGTAGGATTTATCTCAGGGGTGCAAGGACAACTCAACATACACAAATTTCTAGACATAATGACATCACATCAACAGAATGAAGTATAAAACCCATGTGACACACATTATGACACGAAGGATAAAAAGGATAAAATGCATCTCAACAGGTGCAGAAAAAGCACTCTTTGTAATAAACCCTAAAAGATTAATATAGAAGAAATGTACCACAACAGTCCACAACAGTCATAGTGTTTCTGCTGGGAAGAGCCATTACAATGCCTCTATCAGATGTGAAGTATAAGATACTGGGCTATGTTATATATTTATCGTGGCCTCAGGGAAGAGACACTAGGGCTATAGATATAGGTGTTTGACCTGGCTCCTTAGATTCCTTAGGACCAATCTCTTTTTCTTGTTTTGCTACTCATGTATTACAGGAAAAGCCCACTGACGCTTCTAGAATTTGCTATTTTTGGAAGCTGACCCCTGGCCTTTCATATTCTCAATCTCACCACTGCTTCCCCACTGCTCTCACCACTAAACAGCATGTACTATTCATCAGATAGGACAGGGAAGTGCCTTTAGCTCAGATACAGAGGGAATTTTAGGGCAAGGATCAAAATCCATCAATTTAAGCCAGGGGTGGTGGTGTACACCTGTAATCCCAGTGACTCAAGAGGATGAGGCAGGAGTATTATGAGTTCAAAGCCAGCTGCAGCAACCTAGCAAGGCCCTAAGAAACTTAGTGAGACCCTGTCTCAAAATAAAAAATAAAAAGAGGTGGGGATATGGCTTAGTGGTAAAGTGCCCAGGTTCAATCTCTGGTATCCTCCCCCACCAAAAAAAAAACTAAGAAAAGAAAATCTATCAGTTTAAATGAGGTAAATGTCTTTCCAGAGCAGATTCTTAGGAGAACAAAGTGGTGGGTCAAAGGCCATGCCCATCATCTTTTTGGAGGCAATAAAAGGCCTGAGGATCTGAAATGAGCTGTGGTAGAGTAGGAAGTGGCGTAAACAGCACTGGGCAGCAGAGGCCCGTGACCCACCTACAGATCCACACAACTCTGCTCTATGACCTTTAGTTTCAGTGGCTCAAAAGGAAAACAAAAACAAAAACAAAACAAAGCAGGGAGTGTCAGAGAAATCTATTCCACGGGGGAGTGGACTGAAGGGAAAATGCTGCCACTTTCTTCTTTTCTTGGAGCCCAATCCTAGGATGCAGAATTAGCTGAAACTTTGAAAGCTTCCTCTTCTTGGTATGTTGCTCTATGAAGACAGCAGAAGCTCAGGTAAGTACTAAAATTTTGGGGAAAGATGCAAAGTAAGGACAGAGAGAGAGAGAGAGAGAAAGAGAAAGCAAGGAGTGCAGAAGGCAGATGTTGTCATGTGATGCTCAGGGGTGGGAACAGCTATCCTCTGACTGGCAGCACAGCTAGGAGCTTTGACCAAACAACTGGGTTACTGACAAAGGTTGAGCCCAGGAAAGGAAAAAGAGAGGTCCAGGATCATTGGTTGTTTCACTTGGGCCATGACAATGACATCAGCAGTAACTTTGCCTCCCTCCTGACATGTTCTGCAAAATCACAGGTAGGGTTTGGAATGATTTCTTTCTCTTTTTTTTTTTTTTGGTACTGGGGATTGAACTCAGACTACTTGACCACTGAGCCACATCTCCAGCCCTATATGTAGAGACAGGGTCTCACTGAGTTGCTTAGCACCTCGCCATTGCTGAGGCTGGCTTTGAACTCGCGATTCTCCTGTCTCAGCCTCCCAAAGTGCTGGGATTACAGGCTTGGAACGATTTCTTTATCCAGGAATTCTCACATGGAGTATTTGAGAATGAGTCCTCCCTAGGTTAAGTTGCAGCATGTTGCTGCTGATAGTGATTCTTTTTCAAGGGATATAAGAGGAATCTCTTTATTATTAAATAGATATCCCTAGGATTCTGATGTCACAAGACTAGAAGAAAAAGCAGAAAACGTGGCCTAGGCACTGATTAGATGAATAACATGGAAGATCATTAACTTTAAGCAAAAGAAAGGACTATTTGTCAATAACTTCCCTGTTATACACATCAAAATAGGAAACTGAGCTTGGATATGCCTTTTATACAAAATGACTGCTACTATGATGGGTATTCAAAGGGTTACACAGATTCTCTTTTGATTATCATCAGCACTTTCTCAGGAACTGAGATAGATAGATAAAAACAGTTTTGGGTATGTGGTTTACATATGATTTGTGGCCTACCTCTAAAATCAGGTGAGTCCTGTTCTGTCAGTGGAGATGAACAACAGAGGCTTCCAACCACTTCACAATCTCAGAGCAGAATAGAATCCAGTCCCCACGTCATCTATGTATGGTCACTTCCCAAATATATAGAAGTGTTTACTGTGATTGACAATAAGCAGTTATTAATGTGAAATAATATGAATAAGCTACATATGGTAATAGATGTCCACACATTGGTCAAGTTTTAGATGAAAGAAGCCAAAGTGTGTAAATAGTGTTTACTGTATTAAAGATATGAACAGGACTGGGACTGTAGCTCAGCAGTAGAGCGCTTGCCTCGCATGCGTGAGGCCCTGGGTTCGATCCTCAGCACCACATACAAAGCAATAAAATAAAGACATTGTGTCCATCTATAACTAAAAATATATATATATATTAAAAGAAAAAAAGATATGAACAGAGAAACCTAGTGCAAATACCCCTGAATCTGCCAAAAACATTTCAACATATCTTTGGGGAAACATGTTGTTGTTCATATGACTATGGACTAAAAGTTTGAGAAGGAGATGGGCCATGCATTTCTCAGTGATATCTATACTTCTAAGAATGCAACCAGTATTGAGCCTTTCTCTCATGAAGAAATAACCCATTTTTCAGTTGTCTTGGCTCATGAGCTTAGCCATAGCTTGGGCATAAAGCATAATTGTGTGGTCTACAAGTTCCACGGCCAGAATCTCTGTACTACAGAATGAATTATATGGACTTCAATCAGATGATGTATGAGCATAACAATGACTGCTTATTTAATAAATCTGATCTCCAAAGCTCCTTTGGAAAGCTACACTGTGAGAACAATACTTCTGTGTGGATGAGTGACTTCTCAGAATACTGTAGTGGCACCTCTATATGGTAAAACAGGCACACACAAACAAGACACTACCCCTTGCAAAGAACAAGGTTATTGTTACCAGGGCCAGTACAGAAACCTGGAGAATCAGTGCTATAAAATCTTTGGAAAGGTTACAAAGGTTGCTTGGAAAAGTTATTACCTAGGGAGTATGTTTGGAAATATGGCAGTGAGTCTAAAAGAATGTTTAAGTTCTGTGCAAAAAGATCTAAGGCTTCGCACACTGAAAAACATCAAGGACCTGGTACCCTATGTGAGAAATGAAGTGTTGGAACACAGATTTTTTTAAATAATGTTATTGTATTATGCTTTTATTTTATTTGTTTATATTTATGTGGCGCTGAGGATCGAACCCAGTGCCTCACACATGCTAGGCAAGTGCTCCACCACTGAGCTATAGACCCATCCCTGGAGTATAGATGTTTTTGAAGCCACAAAAAGAGGCTGATGAGAGGGGAGGTGAAGGATAGCATTCTACATGAGCCACAAAAGATTTGTGTCATCACACCTACTTAGACACCACTCTACTCAACTATGACCACAAACTGAACAAGTGTCATGGGAGGAGTGTTCGTAATAATTTTAAGAACTGCCCCTATGTATGTGGCTATTGTCCCTTCTAGGGTTAGTGGGATAGTTTGAACAGTGGCTCAGCTGCACATGTCCCCTCTGACTCACAGTATGCTCCCCTAAAAAAACCCTGGTAATTCTTTTATAATTCATTTATTTTTAAGTGGTGCATTATAGTTATACATAAAAGCAGAATTCATTATGATATGTTCATACCTGTATGAGTTTGGTTAATTTCCTTCTGCTGTTCTCCCCCTTTCCCATCCCTCCTCCCCTCCATTCCCCTTCTTCTACTCCACTCTTCTACCTTCTATTTTCATGAGACTTTCCCAACACCCCCATCAACTTTTTTTTTTATTCCCCATCAACTTAATATCTTATTTTTCTCTAACTTACATATATAAGAGAACACTCAACCCTTGACTTTCTGAAACTGGTTTATTTCACTCAGCATGATGTTTTTCAGTTCCATCCAATTGCCAGAAAATGACATAATTTCATTCTTTTTTATGACTGAATAAAACTCCATTGTACATATATATCACATTTTCATTATCTAATCATCTATTGAGGGACATATGAGCTGGTTCCATAACTTGGCTATTGTGAATTGTGCTGGTATAAACATTCATATGCATGTATCACTACAGTATAAACTACTTTTAGGTCTTTTGGATAAATATGAAGGAGTGAGATAGCTGGGTTATATGATGGATCCATTCCTAATATTTTCAGGAATCTCCATATTGCTTTCCAAAATGGTTGTACTAATTTGCAGTCCCATTAACAATGCCTAAGTGTACCTTTTTCCCCACATCCTCACCAGCATATATTATTATTTGTATTTTTGATGATTGCTATTCTAATTGGAATGAGATGAAATCTCAGGGTAGTTTTGATTTGTATTTCTCTGATTGCTAAGGATGTTGAATGTTTTTACATATACTTTTTGGCCATTTGCCAACAAATCTCTTCTTTTGAGAAATGTCTGTTTAGTTCATTTGCCCATTTACTGATTGGGTCATTTGCTTTTTGGTATTAAGGTTTTTGAATTCTATATATATCCTGAATATTAATCTCCTGTCAGAAGAGTAGCTAGCAAAAATTCTCCTAGTCTGTAGGCTCTCTCTTCATGCTCGTTTCCTTTGCTGTGCAGAAGCTTTTTTATTTGAAGCCATCCCACTTATTCTTGATTTTATTTCTTGAGTTTTAGGGGGTCTTGTTAAGAAAGTTGGTGTAGGTTATGGTTACCCAACATTCTTCCCAATCCATTACTGTGAAATAATTCCAGTTCCTGGATATTCCAGTATTATACTTTCAAAGAATGGTGGAGGAGCTAGTAGCAAAAGTAATGGTAGACTCTAATGGATCTAGGCCCTTGCTATAGATTCTCTTCTGTGAGCGTAATAATGGCGTCTGGGTATCTGCATCACGTTGAGTCTTTTGCTTTAGTTGGTGGAACTTGTGCTGTGTCCATCCATATATTCCACAGTGGAGCAGACCCTGGGATGCCTCTGTTAGAGCCTGGAGGAAAGGCAGGGGTGATGGAATCCACTCTTCAGGTTTGCAGAGATCCAGGAATAAGCCCCACAACCCTTGTTTATGAAACATGGTTACACTTCCTCTATCTCAAACATCAAGATCTGGTATCTTAGCCAGGTGCAGTAGCGCAAGCCTGTAACCCCAGCACTTGGGGAGGCTGAGGCAGGAGAATCGCGAGTTCAAAGCCAGCCTCAGCAATGGCGAGGCACTAAGCAACTCAGTGAGACCCTTTCTCTACCTAAAACAAAATAGGGCTGGGAATGTGTGGCTCAGTGGTCGAGTGCCCCCGAGTTCAATCTCCAGTACCAAAAAAAAAGATCTGGTATCTATTCTTTATATTTTTCTAACTCTTTCTAAACTCATTCTTTTTTTTTAAATATTTTTTTAGTTGTTGATGGATCTTTTATTTTATTCATTTATTATTTATATGTGGTGCTGAGGATCGAACCCAGGGCCTCACGCATGCTAGGCAAGCGCTCTACCACTGAGCTACAGCCCCAGCCCTCTAAACTCACTCTTTATATCTTAACATGATCGACTAACAGCTGATCATATTTCTTAGTATATACAAAAGGACAATGAAGTGGCTTCAATGCCCCTCCTTACTGATCCATTTCTTGAAGAAAACTGCCTTATTAGCATAATTAGATAGTTCAAAAAGTCTTCCTTCAATCTGATAAATGAAGAGAATCATCCCATTACCTCCCCACCCACCCACATTCACTAAGAAAAGTTAATTAATCTCATTCAATTAAGTTTGGATTGAAGAGAATTATGACCACTAGTGTTTCATAAGAATGTGCTCCAGTACCCCGCCCCCCCAAAAAGAATGTGCCCTGGTAGGCTTTTGGGGGGGGGTCTACTCATCTCTTAAAAACACATCAACAAAATGAAGTTGACCAGAGATACATATGCTCTGGAATGCATAGCAGCAGTTTTACTAAAGCATTTCCCGGCTCTGAGGAAATTTTCACATACTTCATAACTGAACATAAATAATACATACTCTCTTTTCATTCACAGGGTAAAATTGTGCTTACTGAGTAATGTCAGTGTAAGAGAGTAGGATAACAGGGTGTAAGAAGAGAAATTCTGGATTTTGAAGGTGTTACCTGGAGAACATACAGGGCCATGTGTAGCTTGGTGTCCTGTGGCTTGGTCAGCTTTATGATTATCAGCATGACAGCTGTGAATACAGAACATGAAAATTCTGTTGTTGGCTTTCACTGTCTGAAGCACAGAATTCCTCAGTACACATGTCTGAACGTTACTAGAATGGAAGATATGGGCTTATTGAAGATCAGTAGTGAGATTAACCAATTATGCAAATCAAAAGCCTCTGACTTCTAGTCCTTATTGATTAAACTTTGCAGATGATTAGTGTGACAATAGTGGCAAGATATACTACAGGAAGATAATATTTTTTTTTCTGTATTGAAGATTGGACCCAGGAGCGCTTTACCACTGAGCTGTGCCCCAGCCATTGTTTCATTTCATTTCATTTCATTTCACTGGTACTGGGGATACTCATCCCTTTTTTGTTTTTTGTTTTGAGACAGGATCTCACTAAGTTGCTGAGGGTCTTGCTAAGTTGTTGAAGCTGGCCTGGAACTCATGAGCCTCCTGCTTCAGCCTCCCAAACCACTGGGATTACAGGTGTGTGC
>CM053407.1:119630379-119648593 GCA_028644305.1 Xerus rutilus | reverse complement strand
AGTTGGGGGGGTCAGGGAAAATTGGAAATATGGGTGGAGCCAACATAAATTTTATAAGCTGCACAGGAATTTGCAGTCATCTGCCTTGGTGAGATCACTTTGCTTGATCCTAATATATTGTTGAACCCAATATATTGCTGCCCTCTTCACTCTCCATCTCTTCCTGTTAAGATACCCACCTGGGCCCCAGCAGCATAAGAAGGCCACTGGGTAGAAGCACACTCGCTGTGCTGCAATGTGAATCGCTGTCCACTGTTCATTCCCCAGAAAGCCAGATGATTTCACAAACTTCTTACACAATCTCTGTGCTTGGATGAGTAAGACCTAAACAGGAGTGTAGCAGTGAGCAGTTTGCCTAAGGTTTAGTAAAAATTCCCATCATTTTAGAAGGATCATTCTCTGGTCACAACAGGAGAGACCAGGTTTTACCAGCTGAGACTAGGCTTTTTTCTGAGAGAAAATTACTCAGCCTTCCTACCCCCAAGCTAACTCATAATATATTCAAGGAAGTTTAAAAGTAAGCTCTAAACTGGACGTGGTGGCGCATGCCTGCAATCCCAGCAGCTTGGGAGACTGAGACCAGGAGAATTGCGAGTTCAAAGCCAGCCTTAGCAAAAAGCGAGGCGCTAAGCAACTCAGTGAGATTTTGTCTCTAAATAAAATACAAAATAGGGCTGGGGATGTAGCTCAGTGGTCGAATGCCCCTGAGTTCAATCCCTAGTACACCCCTCCTCAAAAGTCTCTAACTAGACTCTCTTTTTAAAAACTTTTTATTTGTTCTTTTTAGTTATACATAACAGTAGAGTTTAACTAGACTCTCTTTTAAAATATTTTATTAGAGATTGTGCTAGAAAGTATTTTATGACTAATACCCTTAAGTACTTCAGCATCATGGCTGACCTTATACTCAATTCTAAGCAAAAAGTTTTAGTAAGTCTTTTCCTGCCTTTAGATGGAATATAGATTGTTTTCCCTTCCATTTGTCAGCTAACTGAATACGGTTTAGCTAATGAAAGAAATATAAATCAGGTTATAAATTCTTTTTTTTTTTTTTTGTAGGGAGTAAAAAGGTAATAATCTTGGTAACAAATCTTCCCAAATCTGTATCTTTGCCTTAACAACCCAAATCCATTCTCTAATAACTCAATTACTTAATCAAGTGTAGCCATAATCTTCTTTCCCTACAAACAGAAGAATCAAAAGGAGGCCTGAACCTATTTGAGAATATTTATGTCTAATTATCTGTTCATTTAAAAAGAATCTGAAATGCTCTTTTTTTTTTTTTTGTACCGGGGATTGAACTCAGGGGTACTTGACCACTGAGCCACATCCCCAGCCCTATTTTGTGTTTTATGTAGAAAGAAGGTCTCACTGAGTTGGTTAGGGCCTCGCTGTTGCTGAGGCTGCCTTTAAACTCGAGATTCTCCTGTCTCAGCCTCCCTAAGTGCTGGGATTATAGGCGTGCGCCACCACACCTAGCTTGGAATGTTAATTCTGAATACCCATTGAAGCCTGAGCTATTCTAAGCAGCAAAAAAGAATTTTCAGAATTCCAGGCCTTGGAGGGGACCAATCTTTATTGTCAATCAGTTCTAAATGTAAGCCATCAAATCCATTTTAATATAAACTAATCACCCTTTACAAATTTACTCATCTGGGCTGAGCTATCTCCATAACTTATTTTTAAACTGTCAAAGGAAATTCCTCATAATTATATCTGGCTCACAGGTGATAGGAAAATAAAACACTGTAGAAAAACTTGGTTTGTAGGGAGTTTATAATTCCTCAACTAGAACATGAGGAGAAAATGATACTGAAAAGCATGCAGATATGGCAAGTAAAAAGGCACATTACTTTACTGTTTTTGTACTAAAAAGCAGTTATGCATACATAAATTACTATCACTTGGCTATTCATTTTAATTCTACATCATTCTGGTGATCTCAAATAAGTACATGATAACTGCATAAGCCACTTAGCATTTAAACCCCAGTTGACATAGTTTAAGTGTAAACTTACGGTGGCTAAAAAAAAGAATTAAGAAAAGAACACTCTTGCCTTATTTGGAAAATTATATCGAGTTATATCAAAGCAATGTCCTATGTCCTAGAATGTCATTCTGTATAAAGGATATACTTGAATCATGAGTTTTCTGGTCTGGTCCTCCATGGGGACCAACAAAACATATATTAGTTCTACAGTAAACATAATTTTCATGAAATGAACTTTTTTATTTTTTGTTTTGAGGTAGGGTCTCACTAAGTTTCTGAGGGTCTCACTAAGTTGTTGAGGTTGGCCTAGAACTCATAATCCTCCTGCCTCAGCTCCCAAATCAGCTTTTTCCCATTCATCATCTGATTTTATGACACTCAAAAAACTGAGGTGCTGCAATTACATTGTCAAGATCTCTTGGATACTTTCTTGGTGCTAGGACCATAGGAAGTACCTCTCTGTCCTATCTTCCCCAGGCCTGGGAATATTGGCCTTTCCCCTCCAGTCCCCACTTTCCACAAAGGTGGGGAGAGTAGTACCATACCATAATAGTTAGGAGGCTGAGTAAAAAGCTAGCCAAGAAAATGGTGATACTATAAAAATAAAGTGTGTTGCAGACAGATGTGTTGGCAGAAGGCAGGAGTTCAGCCATGACTGATGGTGGTGAGTGCATCAGGATACACCTAGGAACAAAAATCAATGGACAGAAGTACTGCTATAGATGTCAGACACGAGATACTCAGTGCAACAAAAGTTAATGAATACGTAACTGCACTTATCATTGTGCTCTTACCCATAAGATTTTACTACTTCCCACAGACACATTATCTTGTATTCACTTTGTGTTAAATTTTTATCTGTGTATTTTTAGTCTTGACTACACCTTGTTTCATAGCACTTTTCCAATACAAGCACCTTGGACAGAAGGTATGTAAAAAGTCTTTTCCCAGATTTATTATAGAAAAAGAACAGATGTAATTCATGATGAAAATGATATATTTGGGCTTTCCTTACCTGTTGCTCTGACTGAAGTTGTAGAAACATTCACTGGCATTGCCCAGACAGAATACAGGTGTCATCAATAGTACAGGTATCAGGCTGAGAGGAAAACAGTTACCATCCCAATATCCAGCATTTCCATGCCTTTCCCCCTTTGCAGAATGAATATCCTCCCACCCCCAACTGCATCACTCCACTGATATCCAAAAATATATACACATTTAATTTTTTAAGAAAATACCTTGAATATCTTAAGTATCCTTACTTTCCAGTTCCTGGGGAAGTACAGCAGGAAATGGATTTTGTACTTAGGTTAATGAACCCTAACAGAGTATCCAGAGAATCTCTGGTATTATATGGTCAGATAAAATTCTAAGTGGATCAAATGAAAGGAATATCTACCAAGGAGCTGTGTGTGCAGCCTCTTTCACTTTTCATGGTGGCCAGAAATAACTTCATTCTCATTAGCCCCTCCCTGAGTGCTTTCCCAAAGTATACCATTAAATAGGCAGCTATTTATCCAGCCAAATATAGCTGATTCCCTGTAAGAAATAAAGATTTAGGAGTAAATGTTACAAAGGCTAAAAAATCCATGCTGATGTGACTGCCACTTTACGTGAGATCCAGACCCTTTCTGGACTTTATAATTCTAATAGTCTCACCCAATGTTATAAAGTGGGTAATATCTTTAAGACCTTGTATTACAACTTGTTATAAGAAAAGGAATTTGGAGATCCAAAAACTCAAAGGAATTCGTTCAAGGTCACATAGAGTTAGTTGATGGTAGAACTGGGGCTAAAACTCAATTCTCTCAACTCAATTCAAACTGATTCCCCAGTGTATGTGGGAAAACAGAAGCAATGATCACATATTTATCACTTCCTACTCAGTAAGGGTTTGTGAAGACTTAGGAGTGACAATAGAAATAAAAGACACCAAACTATTTCTTCACAGTTGGGCACTAGAATAATGAAAATCTACACCTTAGTAAGAAGGAAAGAAAAAAATCTTACCTTGACAAAATGAAGGTGATTTGACCAACTCGACAAGTATGATCTATCATCTATGAAAAGAATATAAAAATTGTCTTATGACATTGCCAATCACATTACAATAAATACCAGATCATCATATACCACTCAATAAAACAAAAAGGATTCTAAGAGCCAATTGACTCTGTCAAGCAACATTTGCTATAGAATTCGTGAACCAGATAGCTCCTTAGCATTGTAGATGATGGAATTTCATCTGTATTATTATATTCTAAAAAATATAACAACAAGTTGGTCACAGTGGTGTACACCTATAATCCCAGTGGCTCGGGAGGCTGAGGTAGGAGGATCACGAGTTCAAAGCCAGCTTCAGAGCAACTTAGTGAGGCCCTGTCTCAAAATAAAAAATAAACAATGGCTGGGGATATGGCTCAGTGGTTGGAAGCCCCTGGGTTCAATCTCTACTATCAAAAAAAAAAAGGTCAAAAGAAAGGCTGCAGGAAGTAGTTTAAGATTTAAGTATTCAAACAAATTTCTTAGGAAGAAAGGCAAATAGGGAATCACACAGTAACCCTCCATCATTTAATAATGGTTCCATCTTTTTCTCTTTTAGACTCAGAAATGTGTGGACTTTTTCAGAGTGTTATGAGTAGACTAAAGCTCTATGTATAAGATGACCAGCAGAAAGCATAGCAGGCAATTGATAAGCTCTAAGACTTTTAAATCCTAAAAGACAGAACACTTAAAAACTCTACTTGTTGTGCTGGGCATGTAACACAGTGGTAGTGTCTATGTTTAGCATACACAAGGCCAGCACTGTAAAACAAACAAAAACTTCTTAATTAGATTAGACACTGTAAAACATCTAAAAGATGAATCCATCTAAAAGATGAATCATTTCTACCCAGTAGAACTTAAGGATGAAAGATTTTGAACAAAACACCTTAAATGGGTAACAGAATATAAAGCCTTAAGTGAGCAATTAATCATAATTAGAAAATGGTCACTGACCTTCCTTGAGAAGTTTGGATCAGGACTAGCAATGGTTTTAAGTAGGACAGCTATTGATGACTTGAGGGAAATACGTAAAATTAGTTTTTAGTGACTTCTTCCACCAGCTTCCCTTCTCCTCTTTTTATTCTGTCAGGTGGCTATCTGCTCTTTAATTATTATTCTTACCTGACAATGGATCTCTGATAAAAAGCTTACTGCTAACAGTTTATGGTAGAAGTCTTGCTAGGGTAAGAATTCAAAGATGAAAACAAGATCTTTGCAGTTCTTAGTAGATAGCTATAATGGCAGAATAATAAGCACTGGGGTTAGTCTTTCAGACTAGAGTTTGATTGCTTGAAACTAATGATATTGCCTGGGTTATAAAGAGTAGTGTGTGCATCTGTGTGCACAGAAAGCAGAATGTCATATATGAGAGCTAATCTTATGTCTCTTCAATTTTTCCTTAAAAGATTAATTTCTTCCTCTCAAACATTCCCCCATGTTGTCTCCATCCTTGGCTTCTAGTCTCAGAGCATCTTCTTCAGGAAATTATTTTGTGGCTGAATAACTGCTCACAAATTCCAGTCAGTCCCTTTGCTTTTGAGTGAATTAGTCAATTAATGAATGAAAATAAAAATGTGAAATACTAACCCTGTAAGGCTGCTGGATTTTTCAGGCATTCTTCTACCTAAAGAGAGAAATTGAATTGTTTCTTTGTAGTGTCTTCTAGTTCTAGGATTCTAGGATTATGCAGACAAATATGTAAAAGGATAAACAGCCAAGGGTCCTTATTAACTTGTAGGGAGCTGAGAGTCTGAGACAGGAGGATTGCCAAGTTCAAGGTTAGCCTCAGCAACTTAGCAGGGCCCTAAGCAACTTAGTAAGACATTGTCTCAAAATAAAAAGAGCTGAGGATGTGGCTCAGTGGTAAATTGCCCCTGGGTTAAATCCTCAGTACTCCTCCACCAAAGAAGAAATGATAACATCATAAAAATGTCATCTGCCAGGATCACTTAGTGATACTGAAAGAATCCAAAATAAGAAACTCAATTTTTACTATACAAGGAAATATCATTCAGCAATAAAAAGGAATGAATTATTTATACATGCTACAATGGATGAACTCGAATGCACTATGCTAAGTGAAAGAAACCACAGAGAAACAAGAGACCACATGTATTATTGAATTTATACGAAAGGTCCAGAAAAGGCAGGTGTACAGAGACAGAAAGTAGATTAGTGATTACCTAGAGCAGAGAGTGAGAAGGGGATTCATGGTTAAGGGCACAAAAGATTTTATTGGGGTAAAGAAAATATTCTGAAATTGATTTATGATAAGTGCACAACTTGGTAAACTTAATTAAAACATCACTGAATTGTATACTTGAAATCAATGAATTATGTGATATGTAAAATATGCACATACATGAAAAGAATCCAGATGTACTGACTTAACATTCTCTTTTATCATTATAATGCTGAAGAGCACCCCAAACTCTGTAAATTAAAGGAAAGACAACTGTTTTCTGGATTCATCTTGTTTTCTGACTACCACACATTTAATTCCTCTGCACTTCAATAAGTCAATACCATTACCCACACATACTGATGAAATACAGCAGTGCAGAACACCTTCCCTCTCTAATACCTGTGACCTCGAATCTCATGCTGGTAGACAGCACTTCCTTGACTCTTCTCCAGGACCCTTTTCCACCCTTTCTTAAGCAGTGCTAGGGATAGAACCCAGAGGCCTTTCACACGCTAGGCAAGCACTTTACCACTGAGCTACACACCAGTCCTCCAAGACCATTTTCTTTACTCTGGTAACAATGGTGGATGGCATGAAGTCAAGGATATCCTGTACTGAATCAAAAAAGGCAAGAATGGCAGTACTGTAAATAATGTTTCTCATAATAAAACCTTTTGTGTGTATGTGTAAGGAAACAGAGAAGACGAAGTAATGTCAACAAAATGGAAATTCTGTAGAAACATGTTTTACCTTTTTTAACCCCCACAAATTCACTTAGCTAGTTGAGTGCTTACATTGTTTATCAGAGAAATATGAGTTTATTTTAGCATACTATTCTTAATATTAGCTCTGAATAAACTTACCAGTGGAGATGTGCTCTGTCCACTCTGTTTGTGTTTCATCCTTAGTTCTGTGCATAAATACCAGATGTAATTGACAGTGTAGAGAAATGAGGAAATGTAGAGTATCTAGGTTAAAAATCAAAACAACCCATCACAACTGCCCTCTCTTTCTTAAATTTATTTCATTATGTTACAATATAAGAATCCGGGGGCTGGGGTTGTGGCGTAGTGGTAGCGTGCTCGCCTAGCATGCGTGAGGCACTGGGTTTGATCCTCAGCACCACATAAAAATAAAATAAAGATATTCTGTCCACCTACAACTAAAAAATAAATATTAAAAAAAAAAAAAAAGAATCCGACCTGCAGGCTTATTAGTAACATACTATCTAGTATCCATATCATGTAAACCAGTCACATCCAGGAATTCCATCCAGGCTTACCTAAAACATGACTAATTTCTTTATCCTTTTGATTGTTCAGAAGAACCACAGGATTATCTCACCTAACTGTTCCATTTCCCTTTTTTTTCAGTATTAAAAAACTGAAACTAGGGGCCTTTTTGCACGATAGGCAAATACTCTTACCACTGAGCTATATCCCCAGCCCTTCATTTCATCATTTCATTTTATTCTTATGTAGGTTTTCATTATGTTGCCCAGGCTGGCCTTGAACTTGCCATTCTCCTGCCTTAGTGAGTCATGGGAATTATAGGCACATGCCACTGTGCCTGGTTAGCATCCACTTTTATGAGGATATCACAGAATCTTTTTCTCTTATATTTTTAATTGAAAAGGCAGTAAGGATTTCCATTTCTAATAATTGTAGCTCTATAAGTCCATTTTTTATTACTATAACAACATTTCTGAGGTGGGCTACTTTTGAAGAAAAGAGATTTGTTCTGGTTCACAGTTCTGGAGGTAAAAGGTCTAGGGACCTCATTTGGTGATGATCCTCTTGGTGGTAGAGTTCTGAGGCAGCTTAGAGCAACACAGCAAGAGACAAGGAACACACGTGTCTACGTCTGCATCACTCTCCCTCTATTTATAAAGCCAAACCATCTCCTAAAGGCCTCATCTCTAATTATCATAGTCAGAGCCATGTGCAGTGACACATGCCTATAATTCCAGCAATGTGGGAAGCTGAGGCAGGAGGATTTCAAATTTGAGGCCAGCCTTAGCAACTTAGTGAAGCTCTAAGCAATTTACCAAGACCTTGTCTCAAAATAAAAATGAAAAGGAAACAATGGTGGAACTCTGTTCACAGGGGTGTAAGGGGGGGGGGGCATGGGGACAGTAAAGGTGGTGGAATATGATGGTCATCACAGCCCTAACTTTATGTATGACTGAATATATGTTGTGATTCTATACAACTTACAACTAGAGAATTGATATGTTATCTTCTATGTACAATGAATCAAATTGCACTGTTATCATGTAAGCCTAAATAGAACAAATAAATAAATTAAATATGAAAAAAAAATGAAAAGGACTGGAAATGTGGCTTAGCGGTTAATAGCCTGTTGTATTCAATACTCAGTAACCCCAACACTCCCCAAAATCACAGAGTACGTCTCCATTCTCTTACTACCATATAGATATATATACATATATATACACATACATATGTGTGTGTGTGTGTGTGTGTGTATAACTATAGTGATTAAACTCTTGCTTAAATTTTGGGAACAAATATATTGAACTCATATTAATAGCCAGAGAATCAAAATTTCCATTCAAAAGCACTAAATATGATAGATAAAGTACTTTTTGAAGATAAATCTATTTTTATTTGTGCATGTGTGTGTGTGCATGTATGCACAGCACTAAGGAGTAAACCCAGGGCCTCAGGCATGCTAGGCATGTGCTCTACCACTAAGCTACCTCCCAGCCCTGAATTTTTTTTTTTGCTACCAGAGATTGAACTCAGGGGCACTCAACCACTGAGCCACATCCCCAGCCCTATTTTGTGTTTTATGTAGGGACAGGGTCTCACTGAGTTGCTTAGTGCCTTGCTGTTGCTGAGGCTGGCTTTGAACTTGCGATTCTCCTATCTCAGCCTCCCTAAGTGCTGGGATTACAGGCTTGTGCCACTCCACCCTAAGAAAATATTTTTTAAGGATTCTTAAAAGCACCAAGAAAATATTTTTTTAAGGATTTTTAAAAGCACCAAGAATAGACATGATAACAAACAACCAGCAGGACAAAACAGTAAGGAAATGAATTTCTGCTTCCAGCATTGATAAATAACAGGAACAGAATTTATCCTCCAGCCTTAAGCATTTAAAAATTGGACAAAATAAGCCAGGTGCAGTGGCGCATGCCTGTAATCCCAGAACTTTGGGAGGCTGAGACAGGAGAATTGCGAGTTCAAAGCCAGCCTCAGCAACGGCGAGGGTGAGACCTTGTCTCTAAATAAAATACAAAATAGGGCAGGGGATGTGGCTCAGTGTTTGAGTGCCCCAAGTTCAATTCCCTGTACCCCAAAAAAAAAAATGGCCACAGCAGCTTTATTTACCAACCGATGAGTGAATAAACAAATTGGTCATCTCAAGTATCTCTATGCAATGGAATACTACTTAGCAATAAAAAACAACAACCTATTGATCATAACACAGCATCAATGTATCTTAGAAGTTTTATGTTGCTGGGCATGGTGGTTTACATTTGTAATCCCAGCAACTCAGGAGGCTGAGACAGAAGGATTACAAATTTAAGACCTGCCTCAGCAAATTAGTGAGGCCCTAAAACTTAGCAAGATAGTGTCTCAAAATAAAAAATAAAAAGGAGTGGGGATGTAGCTCAATGACAAAGTGCCCCTGGATTCAATCCTGAATACACACACACATACACACACACACACACACACACACACACACACACACACACACAATCAAGTCTTAAGAGAAAGAAACCAGATACACAAAAAACTGCATACTGTTTTTTGTTGATACCAGGGATTGAATCCAATCCTCAGCTTTTTTTAAATTTTATTTTTTATTTTGAGACAAGGTCTCACTAAGTTGCTTAGGGTCTTGCTAAATTGCTCAGGCTGGCTTTGAACCTGAAATCCTTTTGCCTCAGCCTCCTGAGCTGCTGGGATTACAGGCGTATACCAGCATGGCTGTTTTTTTTACTTTCCTTTTTTTTTTTTTTTAAGTAGAATTCTGAAAAAGGAAAAGTTGGTGATAGAAAACAGATAAATGTTAACTAATTTATGTGGTGTAAATACCATAGTTGGCTAGGGATATAGCTTAGTGGTAGAGCATCTGTAGCCCCACCCCGCCAAAAAAAGAATTGACAAGTACACATGCACATTGATTCAGGCTAGGAGGCAACAGCATTGTGTTATAGTATTTTTATCATACAGATACAATAGACACAGATAACCCCAAACTAAATGTGATCTGCCAGTATAGTAAAATAATTAGAAAATTATAGCTTTGAGTACTTATTATGTTTGTTTTAACATAGTCTACTTAATTATAAGTTTATATAACTTAATTTTTAACTGTTTTCTATTTTTTTATTTTTTAGTTGCTGATGGACCTTTTTTTTAAATTTATTTACATTTGGTGTTGAGGATTGAACCCAGTGCCTCACACATGTCAGGCAAGTGCTCTACCACTGAGTCACAACCCCAGCCCTCTAATTGTTTTTAATTTGGCTCACAAAATTCCAGAAAATTTTATAATTGGTTAAATCAGCTCCAATACACCACCGGTTGCTGAATCAAAAAACAAGGACTATATATTTGTACATAATAGCAATAAACTGTTAGAGAATAAAGAATTTAATAGCTGTTATATATTCATATTATATCTAAAATGCACATATTTTATATAATTTAGAATATGTAATGCAAAATATGCAACATATGTGTGATATGTTGTAATAAGATACATAACAAATGCATATTTACATGGAATAAAACATACGTAATATGAACTACCTAACAATAAATCTCTAAAAATATAAAGAATCTTTACAAAGAAAATCATTAAAGTTTGTTGAAAGATATTAAAGAATACCTCAATGCAGGGACAATTGAGCTCATGAACTGCTGTTAATTCTCTCCAAAATGATTTACAGATTTAGAAGTTTTATCAAAATTCCAAAAAGTTGTATTACTGACCTTCACAAACAATTCCAAAATATACAAGGAAGAACAAAGGGCCAACAGCTAAGATACTCTTAAAAAAGGAAACAACACAGGAAGACTCGCCCCAAAACATAAAATAATTATAAACTCATACCACTGACACTATAACACTGGCACAGAGATAAATAAGTTAACAAAACAGAATCATGAACCAAGAAACAGACCCTTCCATATGTGAATTCTTGACATGTGACAAAGTTGGTACTGCAAATTGGGAAAGAATAACTTTTCAATGGTTTTGGGATAAGTGTGAACCCATATAGAAAAAAATGAAATCTGACTCCAGTCTTATGTCATACAAATGACGATTCCAGTATCATCACAGACCATGAGAAGCAAACAAAGAATTTGATAGAAAATATAGAAGAAAACATTTTCAATATCTTAGGCTAGAAAGAAATTTTTTTTAAACACACACAGAAAGCTCTGTTTTTCACACAGAGAAAGCACTAAGGAAAGATCAATATTAAACCACATTAAAAATAAGAACCACAGCCAGGTATGGTGATATATGCTTGTGATCCTAATTAATCAGGAGGCTAAGGCAGGAAGATTGCAAGTTCATAGCCAGCCTCAGTAACTTAGCAAGATCTGTCTCAAGAAATAAAAAGGGTTGGGATGTGCCAGGCATGGTAGTGCATGCTTATAATCCTAGTGGCTTGGGAAGCTGAGACAGGAGGATCAAAAGTTCGAGGCCAGCCTCAACAATTTAGCAAAGACCTAAGCAATTTAGTGAGACCCTGTCTCAAAATAAAAAGGTCTGGGTTGTAGTTCAGTGGTAAACTGTCCATGAGTTAAAACCCTAGTACCCACCCTACAACAAAAAGAGGTCTGGGATATAGCACAGTTATTTAATCCTCAGTACTGTCAAAAGACAAAAATAAAAAAAGAGTCTCAGGGATGGGGGTATAGCTCAGTGGTAGAGTGCAGGTTTGGTATATGCAAGGCCCTGGGTTCAATTCCCCAAAAATAAAAATAACTTTTTAAAAATATCTTTATTTTAGTTGTACATGAATACAGTACCTTTATTTGTTTATTGTATGTGGTGCTGAGGATCGAGCCCAGTGCCTCACATGTGCAAGGCAAGCGCTCTACCTCTGAGCCACAACTCCAGCCCAAATAAAAATAACTTTTAAAAAGTTATTTTATTATTTTTATTTTGAATTAATTAAAATGAGTCATATTTCTATATCCAACCATAAAAAAGCAACTGGTAATGAACTTGATTTTATTTTCTTTTTTTTTAGTTGTAGATGGACACAATACCTTTATTTTATTTATTTATTTTTATGTGGTGCTGAGGATTGAATCAAGTGCCTCACATGTGCTAAGCAAGTGCTCTACCACTGAGCTACAACTCCAGCCCCAAACTTGATTTTCTATCAGAAATAAGGGAAAACAGGAAAAATATATTTTGAAACTGTCTCTATATATGACAATAGGCAACATAGGACTATGATGCTTAAGAAAAGTGAAACAATGGGCTGGGATTGTAGCTCAGCGGTAGAGTGCTTGCCTCGCATGCGTGAGGCCCTGGGTTCGATCCTCAGCATCACATACAAAGCAATAAAAAAAAAAAAAAAAAAAGAAAAGTGAAACAAACTAAGCCCTACGATTGACCCAGCTCTCTTCACAGAGAGAACTTTTAGACCACAGTGCAAGAATGAACACCTAAGCAGAGCATAATGGTCTCACTAGGCTGTCAAGACAGAGACTAGAGTTTGAGGAAACTGAGGTGCTAAAGTTTTTAACACAAAGTACCAGTGAAGGGAGTTACACAGAGAGAGGCCTCCAGTCATCTGCATAGGGATGCCTTTGAATCTCACTGAAAACTAAGCTGTGGCTGGGCAAAGAACACCTCTTCAGAAACTCTAAGTTGAAAAATTCCCAGAATTCAAATATGGCTGGAAAATGTTGGAGCACTGACAATCCAGAGTGGAAAGATCTAGGTGAATACTCAAGGCATGCAGTCTAGACTTCTAAATGGTCATTCTTTAGTAAAATAACTAAACTAATCCTAGTGAAAAGGATATATTCTAGACTTCTACTAACAAATTTTAGTAACAAACTTCAAAGGATGAGATTACGCCACAAGTAATTTAACTCTGTGACAAAACAAACTACACTCTTTAAGACAACAAAATCCAAACCCACAATGACAAAGATTCACAATGTCCAGGATCCAATAAAAAATTACCAGACAGGGCTGGGGTTATGGTGCAGTGGTAGCGTGCTCACCTAGCACGCGTGAGGCACTGGGTTCGATCCTCAGCACCACATAAAAATAAAATAAAGATATTCTGTCTGCCTACAACTAAAAAAAAAAAAAAAAATTACCAGACATTTCTAAGATAGCAGGATAGAAAATGGGAAAACAATTGTGCAGAAGGTCTGAGGGGAAAGTGACATCGATTTGAGTAGTTTTGACATTTGGAACAATGTTAATGTTCACGTACTAAAAAAAAATAAAAAACAATCAAGATTGTGAGTGGGTGGGGATGAAATACAAACAATAAAAATAACCGCATTATTAATGAATAATGTAAGCATAATTAAGGCAACATAGAAGGACCTAAGTAACTTTGGAAAACAGTGTTTGACAATATATATAAAATCTGAAGACAAATACTGTATAACATAAACAAGTCAAACTTTAATTACACTCAACTTTTTTTTTTTTTTTTTGGTACCGGAGATTGAACTCAGGGCACTCGACCACTGAGCCAGCCCTATTTTGTGTTTTATGTAGAGGCAGGGTCTCACTGCGTTACTCAGCCCCTCACCGTTGCTGAGGCTGGATTTGAACTCAGGATTCTCCTGTCTCAGCTTCCCAAAGTGCTAGGATTACAGGTGTGCACCACCACGCCTGGCTTACAATAAAAAAATTTAAAAATAACTGTAAACGAATATTGTTGCCTAGTCAATAAATTTGCTTTACATAGGGACATGGGTTTGTAATTCGCAAAACACATAAGAATTCTAGGAGTAAGCAAGTAAGTATATGTGAAGAGTGAGTTTTCTCACATAAAACAAAGATTTACAAATAAGAAATGGGAAATACAAGAATAAACTCAAATGTTGAATCAGAATTAGAACTGTCAGATCAGAATTATAACTGAGAAATCAATGTAAGTTTATAGTTTTAAATATATATACCAATAGGCCGAGCACGGTGGTGCCCGCCTGTAATCCCAGCACTTTGAGAGGCTGAGACAGGAGAATTGCAAGTTCAAAGCCAGCTTCAGCAACAGTGAGGAGCTGAGCAACTCAGTGAGACCCTGTCTCTACATAAAACATAAAATAGGGCTGGGGATGTGGCTCAGTGGTCAAGTACCCTTGAGTTCAATCCCCAGTACCTCCCCCCAAAAATACACACACACACACACACACACCCCCCAATAGATACATGTGTGCATATGCATCTATACATAGTTATTTCTTTGCTCTTTCTGCTAAGAGGGCCTGAAAGCAATGATACTCCAGTATAAACGAGTATACTAACACATAGTTCTTGGGTTCTAAATATAACAACCCAAGTAAAGAAACTTGGAGTTCCTTTGACAAATGGCTGGTAACAGAGGTGGGACTGAGAAAGTATAGGATGAGCCTGGGATTGTCCATGGAGACAAGAAAGTACTCAAAAGATGACAAGGAACTTCTTAAAAAGATATACAAGCCAACTTGAAGGGCTTTCCAAGAATCTAAGACAATTTAAACCATAATGAAATCATGACAGTAATGAATTAAAATTCATAAAATAAAATTAAAACCTAAGAGTTCAAGCAGGGCATGGTGGTGCATGCCTGTAATCTCAACAGCTTGAGAGACTGTGGCAGGAGGATCCCAAGTTCAACGCCAGCCTCGGCAATTTAGTGAGGCCTTAAGAAACTTAGCAATGGGCTGGGGTGTAGCTCAGTGGTAGAGCACTTGCCTAGCATGTGTGAGGCACTGGGTTCGATTCTCAGCACCACATATAAATAAATAAAATAAAGGTCCATTGACAACTAAAAAATTTAAAAAAAAAAAAAAGAAACTTAGCAAGACCCTGTCTTTAATTAAAATATAAAAAATGACTGTGGATGTGGCTCAGTGGTAAAGCACCCCTGGGTTCAAGCCCCAGTACAAAAAAAAAAAAAAAGGAAGAAAAAAATCCAAGAATCTATCCTGATTAAAAATAAAGTAAAAATTCTAAACAAATGCCACAATAATAATTATTTCAGGCAAGAATCATCAAAAAATCTAAAATTAGAGGGTGGAAGTATGATGAAAAACTAGATATTTATATAGTCTCAAAGCATTTTCCCAAGGACACTCATTAATTAGAAGGGAAAAACAGACACTTGGCAGAAATCAACTTAACCAAGTAATGAAAGCAAACAATACCAGCTATGAGATGTATTGATAACATTTGCTTCCTGACATGATGTCCTAAAAAGCATGTAATGTTATTTCTGTGGTATTCTTGCCAAAACACGTTACCTGAATTTAAATATGAGGAACATCAAACAAACTCAAACTGAGGGACACTATATAATGAACTGCTAGTACTCTTCAAAAGTGTCAATGTTACTTGGGCACAGCGGCACATACCTGTAATTTCAGTGACTCAAGAGACTGAAGGAGAACAATTACAAGTTTGAGGCCAGCCTCAGCAACTTAAAAAGACTCTGTCTCAAAATAAAAAGTAAAAAGGGGACTGGGGTTGTGGCTCAGTGGTAGAGCACTCACCTAGGAAGCATGAGGCACTGTGTTCGATCACCACATCAAAATAAAAATAAAAGGTATGGCGTCCACTTATAACTAAAAAATATAGGAGCTGGGGCTATGGCTCAATGGTAGAGCACTAGCCTAGCATGTGTGAGGCACTGGGTTCAATTCTCAGCACCACATACAAATAAAGATATATTGACAACTAAAAATGTTAAAAAATATATATATATATATATAAAATAAAAATAAAAAGGACTGGGGATGTAGTTCAGTGGTAGAGTGCTCCTGGGTTCAACCCCAGTACAAAAGAAAAAAATGTATCAACATTATAAAGAAAAGTTAAGGAAGTGTCCCAAATTAAAGAAGCAGGACAACTCAATGTAATATGTGATCCTAGATGCAATTCTGGAACAGAAAAAGGCATTAGTGGGGTAATAAGAAAAATCTGAAGCCGGGCGCGGTGGCTCACGCCTGTAATCCCAGCACTTAGGGAGGCTGAGACAGGAGGATCGCGAGTTCACAGCCAGCCTCAGCAACAGCGAGGTGCTAAGTGACTCAGTGAGACCCTGTCTCTACATAAAACACAAAATAGGGCTGGGGATGTGGCTCAGTGGTCGAGTGCCCCTAAGTTCAGTCCCTGGTGCCAAAAAAGAAAAATCTGAGGCAAGGGTCGTAGCTCAGTGGTAGAGCGTTTGCCTGGCATGTGGGGCACTGGGTTTGATCCTCAGCACCACATATAAATAAATAAAATAAAGGTATTGTGTTCATCTACAACTAAAAATATTTTCTTTTGGTTCTGGAGATTGAACTCAGGGGCACTCGACCACTGAGCCACATCCCCAGCCCTATTTTGTGTTTTATGTAGAGACAGGGTCTCACTGAGTTGCTTAGTGCCTCGCCGTTGCTGAGGCTGGCTTTGAACTCGCGATTCTCCTGTCTCAGCCTCCCTAAGCTTGCGCCACCGCACCCGGTTTACAGCTAAAAATATTTTTTAAAAAAATATTCGATCCTCAGCACCACAAACAAAGCAGTAAAATAAAGACATTGTGTCCATCTACAACTAAAAAAAAATTAAAAAAAAAAGAAAGAGACTAAAACTAGAAAAGATAAATAAGAAAGTTATCAGCGTAGACCTATATATATATATATATTTTTTGGTACTAGGGATTGAACTCAGGGGTACTTGACCAATGAGCCACATCCCCAGCCCTATTTTGTGTTTTATGGAGAGACAGGGTCTCACTGAGTTGCTTAGCACCTTGCTGTTGCTGAGGCTGGCTTTGAACTCGTGATTCTCCTGTCTCAGTCTCCCAAAGTGCTGGGATTACAGACGTGCACCACTGCGCCCGGCATGGACCTACATCTTAGTAAGGAAAATTGAAAGGAAAAAGAAATGTTTCTGGATGAGAAAGTATTTTATATGGTAAAGTAATATTTTTGTTCTAAAGTCCAAGATGAAAAAGAACAAAACTAAGGATATAAACAAGCTGTAGAATGTCTAAATAAGTTGCAGAAGAAAAAAAAAGAAGTTGCAGAAGGTTTATGGAACTCAAAAGATTTGTGTATGTGATTAAATTGGCTATAATTAGCACAGTTGAAATCATTCCAATTTCAGTGTACTGATATGAAGCAAAATCTAAACACCGATCTACTCTATCAAGGTAATTTTTTTGTGTCTATTAGGTTTTATTAGGGAAACTCACTCTTAAAGAAATTAGGGTTTGTATCTGCTTTAAAGGCTTTTAAATGATTACTTTATAATTGGTTAAATACACAACTATTGTTAGGTTATTACAGTAGAGTTGACATCCTAAATTTATGTTACTAGAGATATGGATACATCTGAGAACTATGTTTGTCTGAGCCTTATCTAAGTGTTATGTAAAAGTTGGTAAAATGGAAGTTTATGTAAGTTTACAGGCAAGGAAACCAGTATGTTCCCTCTTCTAAACATTGTACCTGACATAAAAGGGCCTCACTGCCATTAAAAAATAACCTGGCTTACATCTGTTTGTTTTCACTAAGTCTATTTCTTTTTATTTTATTTTATTTTATTTTATTTTATTTTATTTTATCTTATCTTATTTAAATGCATTTCAAGTCATAGTACATAAACAGAGCTCAGTTTTTCCATTTCTCTGGTTGCAAATCATAAAGAGTCACACTATTTGTGTCTTCATACATGCACCAGGGGTAGTAATGACCCATTCGATCAATCATCATTACTATTCCCATTTCCCTTTCCTTCCTCCCCCCTCCCCCCTGCTGCATCCAGAGTTC
>CM053407.1:119591493-119629879 GCA_028644305.1 Xerus rutilus | reverse complement strand
TATTCCATTGTGTATATGTACCACAATTTCTTTATCCATTCATCTATTGAAGGGCATCTGGGTTGCTTCCATAGTTTTGCAATTGTGAACTGTGCTGCTATAAACATTGAGGTGACTGCTTTATTGTAGTGAGCTTTTTTTAAATCTTTAGGGTATAGGCCAAGGAGTGGGATAGCTGGATCGAATGGTGGTTCCATTCTAAGTTTTTTAAGGAATCTCCACACTGCTTTCCAGATTGGTTGCACCAATTTGCAATCCCACCAGCAGTGTTTGAGTGTACCTTTTTCACCACATCCTCGCCAGCACTTATTGTTGCTGGTGTTTTGGATAGCTGCCATTCTGACTGGAGTGAGATGATATCTGAGCGTTCACTAAGTCTATTTCTGATCATTAACGCTGTTTCCTAAATGTGTAAGAGATTTACGGTTATCCTCTGCTTAACTTATGCAGACCTGTGATTATAATTACCATACACTATGGATTCTAAATTGTATTTTATTTTATTTTTTTTATTTATTTTTTTTAAATATTTTTTTAGTTGTAGATGGACACAATGTCTTTATTTTATTGCTTTGTATGTGGTGCTGAGGATCGAACCCAGGGCCCCACGCATGCGAGGCAAGCGCTCTACCGCTGAGCCACAATCCCAGCCCCTCTAAATTGTATTTTAAAAGTTACTTACTTTTAAATTTTATTTTCAGAATTAAACTTAGTTAATATAAAACTATCTGTTTAATTGTAGCACTAACCATTACTGGCTTCTCTATATATCAGATTATTCATGTTCTTCAAGTATACAAGCCTTAAAATATAACACTTAGGAAAACACTACCAAATTGGTATTCACCAAACTAAAGTCTTCTACAGCAATAGCCTCCTTTAGATTTACATAAAAATATAACAAATTTGGTTGGTATTTATCTATGTCACTTAATGTTTTGTAACTGGATAAAGGTAACCAGTTATCAATAAGTTGTATGTAAAATTTCGTGTTATTCTTTACACTAGGATGGGAATTTGAATGTAGTTTTGAAAGATAATAAGGAAAGCTCGATTTGTTTAAAGGTTGACAATGTGGAACATGAAAACATTTTGCTAGCTGGGTGCGGTGGCGCACACCTGTAATCCTAGCACTTTGGGAGGCTGAGACAGGAGAATCATGAGTTCAAAGCTAGCCTCAGCAACAGCGAGGTGCTAAGCAACTCAGTGAGACTCTGTCTCTCTATAAAACAAAATACGGCTGGGGATGTGGCTCAGTGGTCGAGTGCCCCTGAGTTCAAATCCCCAGTACCAAAAAAAAAAGAAAGAAAACATTTTGCTATTTTTCCCACAAAAATGAAGTTAAGAACTCTCTTGGCCTTTTTGTTTGATTCATGTTTCAGATATAATGTTATATTATGTTAACTGATATTCATATAGGTTTAGAAAACAACACATGAAAACTCTGTAGAATGATGCTTTTGAGAAGAGGCAAAGATCAGCTTCATAAGTAAACCACTTTACAATTTGTCACGAAGTCGGGCTCACCTGAGTGAAGGCTCTCCCTCCCACCCCTCTCTATGTTATGATGGCTCCACAGTAGGCTACAATTAAGCTTAACATTGTATTCAAAAAATAATTTTTTTTCTTGTAAAGATTACTATGATCTTGAAATAAACAGAGGACAGAACAACAAACTTAAGTAAACATTTGGATAAACTGTATAAGGTATTTAGGTTTATAAAAGAGTTTTAAAAGAAAGTAAAATTTGTATGTAATTGAGTTGTTAAATAAATGGATCTTTTTAGAGGCTAAATAGATAACAAAGATATACCAATGTTCATTTTTGTATTTTCCTCATAAAACTTTGTAACTGTTACCTAATTAGTGTTTTGTAGATGTACTACTTCTAAAGGAACCACCTGAGTTAATGTAAAACAGTAAGTCATCACCTACAGGACAGACAGGATATAATGCTGACTTCCAGTACTAATATTGGCCCCAGTTAAATGAAAGGGGTAACTGTAAAATTATAGACATTGAAGTTATAACCCATTACTCCCACTTTAAGACTAGTGAAACTGGCATGCTAAAACCCAAAACTTGGAGACTAAAGTCAACAAAATAAAAATGTCAAGGAAAAAGCAGCTACCATTCTAGCCCTTGCTCACTAAGGTCAGCTAGGATCAAGAGAAGGACAAGACCCCTCTAAGGGTCCTGAAGTTCCTGTGAGTCATCTAACCTCCTGATCAGGCAGGGTTGAGAGGACCTTAGAGAATTTTCCTCTGCAAACAGGAGGTTGCAGGGGAAAATGTCCCTCATGTTTCCCAAGGAAGCCACTTATAGTCAGGAAGACCATGACCCATCCTGGCAGATGGCACAACAAATAAAATAAAACAAAAGGAAGCTTCCCATAGGTTCCCAAGAACAATCTCTGAAGAATCTCAGCAGACCCTAAAAGTAAATAAAAGCAAATTCAATTTTGACCATCATGGTCTTAAACATATGGCAGGAGAGTATAACAAAAGCACCGTCATATACGGACAATTAAAAGGAAAGAGGGCTGGGATTGTAGCTCAGCGGTAGAGTGCTTGCCTCACATGCGTGAGGCCCTGGGTTCGATCCTCAGCACCACATATAGAGCAATAAAATAAAGACATTATGTCCATCTACAAAAAAAATTTAAAAAATAAAAAAAAATAAATAAATAAAAGGAAAGAGAATTTTTTTAAAGAATTTTTAAACTATATGTTTTAGTTGCAGATGGACAGAATGTCTTTATTTTATTACCATTTTAAACATATTAAGAGGTGGGCCCTTGAATAGGTCATTAATTATGTCAGGAGAGCTCTGTCCTAATGAATGACTTAATGCTATAATTCAGGTGGGTTAGTTATAATGAGAGTTGGTTTCTGATAAAAAGATTGAATCAAGCCCAGTTTTTCTTTCTCTGTCTACTGTCTGCCTACCTGCCCTTCCACCATGTTATGATACAACATAAAGGCCCTCAACAGAGCCCAGTGCCATGCTCTTGGACTTCCCATGCTCCACATTTGCGAGCCAGGTAAGTTTCTTTCTTTCTTTTCACAAATTACCCTGTCTGTGGTAGTCTGTTGTAGTACTAGGTAATAGACTAAAACAAAAAAAAATCTGATACTTCATCAAAGGAACAAATGAGTCTAAGAAAAAATGTTCAACACCATTATACAACAAAACATCAATACAACAAAGATACCATTACATGCTTTTAAAATGCCTAAAACTAAAACACTGACACCAAATGCTAGTGAGGATGTGGAGCAAAAAAGACTCTCACTGCTGGAGAAATGAAAAAGGGCATAGCCACTTTGGAAAACAGTTTGGCAATTTCTTACAAAGTCAAACATAGGCTTACTTTATAATAATACTTCTAGTTATTTCCCCAATTGAATTGAAAATTTATGTCTTCACAAAAAACTGCACAGGAATGCTTATGGGGGCTTTATTCATAATCATGAAAAACTGGAAGCAACCAAAGGTGCACTACAATGAATAAATTAAAAAACAAAAACAAAAAAAAACCTCCCAGCACTTTGGGAGGCTGAGATAGGAGAATTACGAGTTCAAAGCCAGCCTCAGTAACGACAAGGCGCTAAGCAACTCAGTGAGACCCTGTCTCTACATAAAACACAAAATAGGGCTGCGGATGTGGCTCAGTGGTCAGTGCAATCTCCTGTACCCCCCCCCCAAAAACCTATAGTAAATCCATACAATAAATAAAAATAAATTAGCTATCAAGCCACAAAAAGACCTGGAAGAACTTCAAATAAATGCTGCTAAATGAAAGAAGTCTAATCTGAAAAAACGACATACTATATGATTCCAACTACATGGCATTCTAGAAAAGACAAAGTTATAGAAATAGTAAAAAGATCAGTGGTTGCCAGGGAGAGGGAGAGGGAAGAAGGATGAATAGGTGGATAGGAATTTTTAGGATAAAGAAATTAAAGGATATGGAAAACGATAACCCCCAGGGAGAAAGTGGGAAAACAACAACCCCCAGGGAAGAAAGAAGACAATGGATTCCAGGGAGGGAAGGAAAACAATGAGCTCTGGACTTTCACAATTTCCCAACAACAATGGGCTCTGAACTTTTACAACTGTTCCCCCTGACTGCCCAACTGATACATTCTGCTATGATTCAGTCTAACTGAACCCTCTAAAACTCAGACCCTTATTGTAACCAGTTGCCACTCCGCTGCTTAATAAAGCACTACTGATCCATTGAGGTCTGGCTCTATTTCTTTTACTTTCTCTTTCATGTGCTTTCAAAAAACTATTCTGGATGATACTGCAATAGTGGATACATGACAAAATACATCTGTCAAAACCTATGGATCTAAAAGGAAAGACAGTGGAATGAATTTGAAATAATTTTCCTATGTACTTACATGAATACAGCATAGTGAATCCCACCATCATAAGAATGAGGACTTAACTAGAATAAGATATATTCCATACTTGTTCAATTATAGCAAAATGAATTCTACTGTCACGTATAACTAAAAAGAACTAATAAAAAAAACCCCTATGAATCTGTACAACACAAAATAATGAAACTTAAATTACAGAATTTAGTGAATTATAATAATGCATCAATATTGGCTCATTAATTATAACAAATGTAACAAATATACTAAGGCAAGATATTAATCACAGGGGAAACTGAGAGAAGAGAAGGATATATAAAAGTTCTCTGTACTATCTGAGTAATTTTTCTACAGATTTAAAAACTGCTGTAAAAATAAAGAATATAAAGACTCTGGGAATATAGCTTACTGGTAGCGTGCTTACCTAGGGCCCTGGGTGATCCCCAGCACAGGGATGGGAGTGGAGGGTGTGGGGAGATAAATATAAATACATAGATCCACACACATACACCACACAGACAGTTAAGAGCATAAAAAGACAAATCACAGATAAGGAAACAAATCTTTGTTAAAACATATATATAGGGCTGGGGTTGTGGCTCGGTGGTAGAGCACTTGCCTAGCATCTGTGAGGCACTGGGTTCTATCCTCAACACCACATAAAAATAAATATATAAAACAAAGGTATTATGTCCATCTACAACTAAAAATATAATATATATATATATATACCATAAGAACTTATATCTAGAATATATAAAGAAATCTCAACATTCAATAATAAGAGAATAACCCAATTTTAAAATGGGCAAACAATATAAACCAAAGAAGAAAACCAGATGTCAAATAAACATATGTAAAAATACTCAAAACTATCAGTCATTAGGAAAGATACATATTAAAACCACAATGAGAGGTCAATACATACATACTAAAATGAAATTAAAGAGATTGATTTTACCAAATGTTGACAAGAATGTGGATATGAACACTCATATAATGTTTAAAGGTACTAATATGGATTGAATTGTGTCCCCTAGATTTATATGTTGAACTCAATGACTGTTTTGAGAGACAGGAACTTTAAGAAGGTAATTAAAAGTTAAATGAGGTTGTAAGGGTGGGGCCTAAACATCCTTGTAAAAATAATAAGAAACATGAGAGCTCACTCTCTCAGAGCCTGCATAAAGAAAAGGTCACGTGAGGATACAGAAAGACGGCAGTAGTCTACAATCCAGGAAGAGAGGCCGTACTAGAAATCAAATTTTATGTTATTTTGGTTTTAGACTTCTTGCTTCTAGAACTGTTAGAAAATAAATTTCTGTTGTTTAAGCCACCCAGCCTGTGGAACTTTGTTATGACATTCTATACAGATTAATACAGGTATGAAAAAATATGAAATTTTACAATTTTGTAAAATTCTTTGGCACTTTCTTAAAAAGTTAAATCTATAAGCCATCAAATGATATAGCCATTCCACTTTTAGCTACTTACTCCAGAGGAAAGGCAATATCTTTTTTTTTTCAGTGGTGCTAAGGATCCGACCCAGGGCTTCATGCATTGTAGGCAAGCACTCTACCACTGAGCTACACTTCCAGTCCTGAGAGGAAAGGCAATAAAAGTCCACACAAAGACTTGTACAATGAAATCCACAGCACCTATATGTAGGCATATATGTATTTATTTATTTTGTGGTGATGAAGAACAAATTCAGGGCTTCATGTGTGCTAGTTTAGTAATCACCTAGCATGTGTGAGTCTCTGGGTTCAATCCTCAGTACTGCAAAATAGCAAATAAAAACCAAAAACCAAACCAAAACAAAAAGAACCAGAGTAACATCACAGAAAAATGATAAAGTACAGAACTCCAAAATGTATCCTTTCACTAAAGTGACAAAATAGCTAGACCAAAAAAACCCTGTCAAAATCAACTTTTTTGAAGCTCTGGAATCTAATCAAAATTTTACAAAAACCAGAGGAATGCTTAATGAAGAAAGACACAGGCAAGTATTGGTAAGAGAGTGTTGTCACATTTTAACTGACCTGCCTTCCAAATCAACAGTACCCATGGGGATTTACCAGACTTCATTCATGGTGTAGATTGCTGGTACCGGAGGGGAGAACATAGGCCTTGTTCTCAAATACTTGTGACCTATTTGGACCCTCCTTGTAGAATCAGCTCAGGAGGCTGTCTTTATTTCACCCACATTGTATCTTCTCAGGATAGGAATGGCCTTCAAGGCAGCATCTGTCAAATGCATTTAAAGAGAAAAATAGCAGGCCATAGCTTTCTGGGGCTAGAGATAAGAGATGAGTCAAACACCAGACAGAATCAAAAGCCTAGGAAAGAAGCTAGGTAAGGAGATATATAGGAAAATAAGAACTTTGAAAAGCACCTGTGAGGCAGGAGAAAGGGTTAAAATAGGCAGAAAGGAAACTTGGACCCTTTCAAGATCAGGTCTCTGTGTAGCAGGGCTGAGAAACTAAAATGACATGAACCAGGCCTCATCATGGTCAGACTGATTTCTGTATAAGTGGAAACACTGATAGTGAGACATCTGTTGCTTAGTATCCAGAAAGAAAAAAAAAAGCTCTAGAAAAGAAGAACAAATCGACACCAAAAGTATTAGAAGACAGGAAATAATTAAAATCAGAGCTGAAATCAATGAAATTGAAACAAAATAAACAACTGAAAAAACTGACAAAACAAAAAGTTGGTTCTTTGAATAAATAAATAAAATTGATATACCCTTAACCACACTAACAAAGAGAAGGAGAGAGAAACTCAAATTACTAAAATTTCTGATGAAAAAGGAAATATCACAATGGACATTACTAAAATACAGAAGATATTTAGAAACTACTTTGAAAATTTATACTCCAATAAAATAGAAAATCTTGAAGACACTGACGAATTTCGAGAGACATATGATCTACCCATACTGAATCAGGAGGACATACATAATTTAAACAGATCAATTTCAGGCAATGAAATAGAAGAAGCCATCAAAAGCCTACCAACCAAGAAAAGCCCAGGACCAGATGGATTCTCAGCCAAATTCTACAAGACCTTCAAAGAAGAACTAATACCAACACTCTTCAAATTATTCCATGAAATAGAAGGGAGAGCCCTTCCAAACTCATTCTATGAGGCTAGTATCATCCTGATACCAAGACCAGACAAAGATACATCAAGGAAAGAAAACTTTGGACCAATATCTCTGATGAACATGGACACAGAAAATTCTCAATAAAATTCTGGCAAATCGCATACAAAAACATGTTAAAAATATAGTGCACCACGATCAAGTGGAGTTCATCCCAGGGATGCAAAGGTTGGTTCAACATACAGAAATCAATAAATGAAATACATCATATCAATAGACGTAAAGACAAGAATCATATGATTATCTCAAAAGACGCAGAAAAAGCATTTGACAAAATACAGCACCTCTTCATGTTCAAATTACTAGAAAAACTAGGGATAGTAGAAACATAACTCAATACTGTAAAAGCTATCTATGCTAACTAAGCCCAAGGAAAACATCATTCTGAATGGAGAAAAATTGGAAGCATTCCTTCTAAAAACTGGAACAAGTCAGGGATGTCTTCTTTCACCACTTCTATTCAACACAGTCCTTGAAATGCTAGCCAGAGCAATCAGATGAAAGAAATTAAAGGGATACACACAGGAAAAAGAAGAACTCAAATTATCATTATTTGCCGATGACATGAATTCTTTATTTAGAAGATCCAAAAAATTCCACTAGAAAACTTCTAGAACTATCAAATGAATTCAGCAAAGTAGCAGGATATAAAATCAATATCCATAAATCAAATACATTTCTATATATGAGTGATGAATCCACTACAAGAGAAATTAGGAAAACTACCACATTCATAATAGCCTCAAAAAAAAAACAAAAAACTTGGCAATCAGTCTAACAAAAGAGGTAAAAGACCTCTACAATAAAAACTACAGAAACGCTAAAGAAAGAAATTGAAGAAGACCTTAGAAGATGGGAAGATCTCCCATGCTCTTGAATAGGCAGAATTAATACTGTCAAAATGGCCACACTACCAAAGTATTATACAGATTTAATGCAATTCCTATTAAAACTCCTAAGGACATTCTTCATAGAACTAGAAAAAGCAATCATGAAATTCATTTGGAAAAATGAGAGACCCAGAATAGCCAAAACAATCCTTAGTAAGAAGAGTGATGCGGGAGGCATCACTACCAGACCTTAAAACTATACTACAGAGCAAGAGTAACAAAAATAGCATAGTACTGGCACCAAAATAGACATGTAGACCAATGGTACAAAATAGAAGACACAGAGACAAGCCCATATAAATACAGTTATCTCATACTAAACAAAGGTGCCAAAAACATACATTGGAAAAAAGATAGCCTAGTCATCAAATGGTGCTGGGAAAACTATAAGTCCATATATAGCAGAATGAAATTAAACCTCTATCTCTCAGCCGGGCGCGGTGGCTCACGCTTGTAATCCCAGCACTTAGGGAGGCTGAGACAGGAGAATCGCGAGTTCAAAGCCAGCCTCAGCAATGGCAAGGCGCTAAGCAAGCAACTCAGTGAGACCCTGTCTCTACATAAAACACAAAATAGGGCTGGGGATGTGGCTCAGTGGTCGAGTGCCCCTGAGTTCAATCCCAGGTACCAAAAAAAAAAAAAAACAAACAAACCTCTATCTCTCACTCTGCACAAAAATCAACCCAAAGTGGATCAAAGACTTACGCACTAGAATAGAGACCTTACACCTAATAGAAGAAAAAGTAGGCCCAAATCTTCATCACGTTGGCTTAGGCCCCAACTACCTGAACAAGACTCCTAAAGTTCAAGAAGTAAAATCAAGAATCAATAAATGGGATGGATTCAAACTAAAAAGCTTCTTCTCAGCAAAGGAAACAATCAATAACGTGAAGAGAGCGCCTATGGAATGGGAAAAATTTTTACCACATGCACCTCACTTAGAACACTAATCTCCAGGATATATAAAGAACCCAAAAAACTTAACACGAAAAAAACAAACAACCCAGTCAATAAATGGGCTAAAGAACTAAACAGACATTTCACAGAAGAAGAAATACAATCCATCAACAAACATATGGAAAAATGTTCATTATCTCTAGCAATTAGAGAAATGTGAATCAAAACTAAGATTTCATCTCACTCCAGTCAGAATGGCAATTACCAAGAATACAAACAATAATAAGGGTTGGCGAGGATGGGAGGGAAAAGGTACATTGCTAGTGGGTCGGCAAATTGGTGCAACCACTGTGGAAAGCAGAATGGAGATTCCTCTGAAAACTTGGAATAGAACCACCAATTGACCCAGCTATCCCACTCCTCGGTTTATAACCAAAGGACTTAAAAACAGCATACTACAGTGATGCAGCCACATCAATGTTTATAGCAGCTCAATTCACAATAGCTAAACTATGGAACCAAACTAGATGCCTTTCAACAGATGAATGGATAAAAAAAAATGTGGTACATATACACAATGGAACATTACCCAGCCTTAAAGAAAAATGAAATTATGACATTTGCAGGTAGATGGATGGAACTAGAGAACATCATGCCAAGTAAAATAAGGCAATCCCAAAATACCAAAAGCTGAATGTTTTCTCTGATAAGGTGAGGGGTAGCGAAGAATGAAGAAACTCTGGATGGTGCAGAGGGGAGTGAGAGGAGGAGTGGGCCTGTGGAAACGGGAAGGACAGTAGAATGAGGAAAAACAAATTAGTTTATGAGAATAATTTCAGTTTAATGCTTCAGTATTGAACATATAAATATGAACAGATATATATGAAATATAGATATTATATACTGTAAAATACATAATATCCAATGCATCTAGAATTATATTTAACCTAAAATATATGCCATATTAACATCTTGACTTCTTCCCAACTGTATTCAACATTTTGAAAGATTCCTGTTTTGTATGAAACATTTTAGAGCATATTTCTCATGTCTCTATGTTAAAAACATACCTGTCATGTATATGACAGCATGCATTAGATGTAAACATAATATACTGTGTATTAATGCAATTTAAAATTATATGTAGGGGCTGGGATTGTGGCTCAGTGGTAGAGCGCCTGTCTCGCGTGAGTGAGGCACTGGGTTCGATCCTCAGCACCACATAAAAATAAATAAAATACAGATATCGTGTCCATCTACAACTAAAAAAAAATTTTTTTTTAAATTAAAAAAAATAAAAAATAAAATAAAATTATATGTAAACATAAATTTAAAAATTTTTAAAAATAAAATAAATTTAACTTACTGTAACTACCATTTTGGTTTTTTGTTATTTTAGTACCAAGGATTGAACTCAGGGGTACTTGACTACTAGGCCACATCCCCAGTCCTTTTTTATGTTTTATTTAGAGACAGGGTCTCACTGAGTTGCTTGGCGCCTTGCCGTTGCTGAGGCTGGCTTTGAACTCGCGATTCTCCTGTCTCAGCCTCCCTAAGTGCTGGGATTACAGGCATGTGCCACCGTGCCTGGCTTACACCTTGGTCTTTAATAGTCCAGATCCAAAACCACAATGGGAACCTCATGAATCCAATAAAAACAATGAGTTTGATGTTTATTATCACAATGTTACCCTAACATGAGTGGTGTTAAGGTTCTCAATGGCACAAAATTGTATACTAATGAAACTTTCATTCCTATTAACAGCTCAGCCACTAATAAAAAAAATGCATAGGTATAGAACAACATACTGATTTCTTTCTCAATATTAACAATACAACCATACCTCCATAGTTCCTGAAAACAACCTTATCCAACTCATGTTTAGAAATATGCTTTGCAGGCTGGGTATATAGTTCAGTGGGCAGAGTGCTTGCCTTACATGCACAAGGCCCTGGGTTCAATCTCCAGCATAACAACAAAACAAAAAAGAAACATACTTTGCCAAAATCTATGACACACATATAACTCTAGCCAGAAGACACAGGCTCCTCTGTGTGTAGATAAATACTTCTCAGGCATGAGACCCCAGGACAAACAAAATAGCTTCTGGCATCCAACTATAGACCCAGGGGGGAAAATACACACACACACACACACACACACACACACACACACACACTCTCTCTCTCTCTCTCTCTCTCTCTGTATACATCAAGGCTTGGGTCCAAGAAACCACAACTGTATTACATCTTAGAGGAACAAGATTTAGCTTTTTTTAAAAATATTTTTTTTTAGTTGTTGATGGATCTTTATTCATTTTATTTATTTATATGTGGTGCTGAGAATGGAACCCAGGGCTTCACACATGCTAGGCAAGCATTCTACCACTGAGCCACAACCCCAGCCCACAAGATTTAGCTTTTTATGTGGTGACCAGGTGTACTTTGTTCCCACAACACTAGAGAGGTAATTACACTATTGTGGCTACCCTCCCAGATACTGTCTATTGCAATATCTCTCAAATGCTTACCTCAGGAGCAATCTCTAACCTGGGATCTTTCCTAGAATCATCCCTCACTAGACAAACAGAACAACAAAAGAAAAATCTATCAATATCTGATCTTAGCCAAACGGACTGGGGAGGACACAGCCACAACAATCCTATTTTTAAATATTCTTTTTTTTTGGGTACTGGAGATTGAACTCAGGGGCACTCGACCACTGAGCCACATCTCCAGCCCTATTTTGTGTTTTATGCAGAGACAGGGTCTCACTGAGTTGCTTAGCGCCTTGCCATTGGTGAGGATGGCTTTGAACTCGCACTTCTTCTGTCTCAGCCTCCCTAAGTGCTGAGATTACAGGCTTGCACCCCCGCACCTGGCTTATTTTTAAATATTCGAACGAGAGAATCACAGTCTCTGGGACAGGAGTCTCATGTGCTTCTCCTCTGCTAGCAAAGCAATAAATCTTCATTTTTTTCCTTTTTCTCAAAACTGTGTTCTCATCATTGGATTGGCACTGAGGACAAGGACTGCACTTTCAGTAACAAATTAACACCCCAGAATGGGATCTGAGAACAGCCTCTATTCTAGCTTTCTTGGGCAGATCTGGCTCTCCAAGCAATCCCACTTCCATGCTCAGGATGCAAGGCAGCTAGTGAACTTGTTGAGAGCCAACTGCTGAAGAGTTAGGAGATGGCTAAGTTTGCCTTGGGTCCAATCAGAGGAACTATTCTTGTGAATAAAGGGAGAGACTGTCCCAGCAGCTGTTGAAGCCCCTTTTGCTTTAGGGAATTCCTGCCTTCTCTCCCCGGTTGTTCCATCTTGGTCTACTTTGAGAAAAAAGAAACTGAATGCAATAAAGCTGTGACACCCTTGGCCATCTGCAGGATCCCTGCCCTATGTATGCCATGTCCTGTCACCCATCAACTGCTGCCACGGACCTCTGAACTGCACTAATGCTGAATATCTTCCACTGTCCATACCCAACCTGATAGAGAACAAGGATTTTGGATTACTTCTCCCTACTTTTCCCTCTCTGAGCAGAAAGCAGAATGGAGATATCATAACCCATTCATAGAAATGGAATGTAGAAACTGACAGTGGGGAAATTTAACAGTGGTCCACATCAGTGTTTGAATATAGTGCTCTGCCAACTGAGGCTTATTATTATTATTATTATTATTATTATTATTATTATTATTATTATTATTTTGGTACCAGGGATTAAACTCAGGGGCACTCGACCACTGAGCCACATCCCCAGCCCTATTTTGTGTTTTATGTAGAGACAGGGTCTCACTGAGTTGCTTAGCGCCTTGCCATTGCTGAGACTGGCTTTGAACTTGCAGTTCTCCTGTCTCAGCCTCCCTAAGTGCTGGGATTATAAGCGTGAGCCACCACGCCCGGCTCTGATGTGTATTTTTAAAACGAAAATGTTTCTTTCTCTTCCTCTCTCCCCCCAGACTCCCTAATCTTGGGGGGGAAAGGATTCCCTTTCTTCCTCATCCTAGGCATTTATCTGTCCTTGAGTATACAACTACCATAGGAATGTAATAGTTCAGACTTCCTTTGGGGATAGCACCAGAAAAATCTAAGAAATGACTATCTCTCAAATTAACAAGAATTACAGCCGGGCGCGGTGGCGCAAGCCTGTAATCCCAGCACTTAGGAAGGCTGAGACAGGAGAATCATGAGTTCAAAGCCAGTCTCAGCAATGACGAGGCACTAAGCAACTCAGTGAGACCCTGTCTCTACATAAAACACAAAATAGGGCTGAGGATGTAGCTCAGTGGTCAAGTGCCCCTGAGTTCAATCTCTGGTGCCAAAAACAAAACAAAAACAAAAACAAGTGAATTACAACTCCAGACAGAAAACATGGAATCACCTCTTTAAAAAATACCCTGTTCCCCCTGATGGACAGAATCACAGCCTCTGGGACAGGAGACCCCAGTGCTTCTCCTTTGCTAGCAAAGCAATAAAACTTTTTACTTTTTTTCAAAAAAAAAAAAAATCCTGGCAACAGTCATGCCATCTACAGAGGACTCTTGGTTTGTTGACATCTCCCTTCTGGAAAGGTAAGTTCTAAATCTGACCATCATAGTTCACAAGCCTAGACTCAGTCACACAAATGGTCTTACAAAGCCAGGTATGGTGGTGCACCCCTGTAATCCCAGCACTTTGGGAGGCTGAGACAGGAGAATCGCGAGTTCAAAGCCAGCCTCAGCAACGGCAAGGCACTAAGCAACTCAATGAGACCCTGTCTCTAAATTTAATAAAACACAAAATAGGGCTGGGGACATGACTCAGTGGTCATGTACCCCTGAGTTCAATCCCTGGTACCAAAAAAAAAAAAACCAACAAAAAAACCAAATGGTCCTACAAAATAGGAGAGGCCTTGATATCCTTACAGTAGTTGAGGGAGGCCTCTGTGCCATGTTAAATGAAACTTGTTTTCTATATATTGGCTCATGTGGAACAGTTGAGAAAAATCCAGAAAAAATTAAGAATAGTATTCATATTATTGACAAGCTTAAAGAACAGACACAAGTACAGGAATGCTAGCTACACTCTCTACTCTCTTTTTCTATCGGTAGCAGTCACTTTTCTTGGTTACTCCCATTACTAGTATTCAAACTCTGATTCTATTGGGTCTCTGCTCCAGGCCCTGCTTTTGCAATCTCTCAACAAGGTTTATTTTTTCTCATGTAGAATCCATGAAGCTCCAGATGTCATGAAAATACAACCTGCCAGGGAAACACACCTGACGTTTATAGGAATCCATTAGACAGACCTCTGTACAGAGATCCTGACAGCTGTCCCCTTGTCAACATCCCTAATTAGCTTGAAGAAGTTAGAGAGGTCATTGCCCTTCTTCTCTAACAGCAGTTAGGATCACCTCATCGGAGGTGGGCAATGAGGTAGGAAAAGGGGTTAAAATAGGCAAAAAGGAAACGTGGGCCCTTTCAAGATCAAGTCTCTATGTAGCAGGGCTGAGAAACTAAAGACACAAGCCAGGCCTCATCAAGGTCAGACTGATTCCTGTGTAAGCAGAAAAACTGATAGTGAGATATCTATTGCCTAGTATCCAGACCCCTTCCAAAAAAAGGCACAGTAACATGTCTGGGCCAAAGAGCATATGAAGAACTTGTGGACAATGGGTATCCAAGGTTGGGTCAGGAGCTTCCTTAACCCTGTAGATACATATAAACCCCTGGATAACAGCCACTCACCAGCAACCCTCTCTTTTTATTTATTTGTTTATTTATTTATTTATTTTTTAGTTGTAGGTGGACAGAATATCTTTACTTTATTTTTATGTGGTGCTGAGGATTGAACCCAGTGCCTTACGTGTGCTAGGCGAGCGCTCAACCACTGAGCCATACCTCAGCCCCCAGTAACCCTCTCTTGAGACCCCTCCTACTTCAGGAGCTCTGCTTACTTGCTTTCTATTACACCAATAACTCTGTTACTTTGCTCTCACTCTTGTGTTCATGAACGTCATTCTTCAAATTCACAAGACAAAATCCACTCAACCACATTTTATGCATCATTACTCACAAAGTCAAGATATGGAATCAGTGTTAAGTGCCACCAATGGATGAATAGATAAACAAAATATAGTGTATCTACCAAATAAAATATTCTTCAGATACAGAAATGAAATTCTGGCATATGTTATAAAATGGATGAAACTTTTTAGCTACATTTGTCTTCTTCATGTCTGACTTAGCCAGACACAAGAGGACAAATATATGATTCCAGATATGAGCCACCGAGACCAGTCAAACCTATGGAAAGTAGGACAATAGTTACCAGGGACTGGAAGTAGGAGAAATGGGGAGTTACTGTTGAATGGTTACAGAGTTTCAGTTTGGAATGATGAAAAAAGTTCTGGAGATGAACAGTAGTCACAGCAGAGCTTGCCTAGCATGTGTGAGGCACTGGCTTCGATCCTCAGCTCCACATTAAAAATAAATAAAACAAAATAAAGGACCATCAACAACTAAATAAAATAAAATAAAATAAATGATTAAGATTAGACAGACATAGAGGCCTGAACCTGTAATCCCAGCTACTCAGAAGGCTGAGGCAGGAAAATTGCAAGTTCCAGGTTCTGGGCAATTCACTGAGATACTGTTACAAAATTTTTCAAAAAGAAAAGGAGGTGGGACTGGTAATATAGCTCAGTGGTAGAGTGCTTGCTTAGCATGTGCGAGGCCCTCAGTTCAATTCCCAGTAACTAACATACACACATATACATACATGCACAAAAGGTTAACATCACAAATTTCATGTTTTATATATTATCACAAATTTTTTTAAAATTTAAAAACAAAGCACACGTCTATATAGGTGGCACATGCCTATAATCCCAGCGACTCAGGAGGCTGAGGCAGGAGGATCACAAGTTCAAAGCCAGCCTCAGCAACTTAGTGAGGCCCTAAGCAATTCAGCAAGACCCTGTCTCTAAATAAAATACAAAAAATGACTGTGCATGTAGCTCAGTGGTTAAACACCCCTGGGTTCAATCCTTGGTACCCACCCCACCAAAAATTAAAAACCAAATGAACAAAGTAAGCTATTGTGCTTAAGCCTTCTCTAGTTCACCCTTGCCTTTGATTACAAACAAAAAATCTAAGAAAAATACAAAAACACATATTTGAGTCTTCTAAAAAGTAAAGAAAAACTGGTGGATTGTGGAAGTCAAACTTAAGTGAAGTATATAGAAGCAAATCTCCCAAATTTTTTACACACCTCTCTACCCCACTGGATCGCCTCAGTGTATATCCTAGTCAAGACACCTAAAATTTTAAAATCCTAATAAATATCTACCTTTAGGACATGGAAACAAGGAAAGAGTCTTTTTTTTTGTACTAGGGATTTAACCCAGGAGTGCTTTACCACTGAGCCATATGTCCAGCCCCTTTTAAATGTTTTATTTTTAGATAAGGTCTTGCCAAGTTTCTTAGGGCCTCAGTAAGTTGCTGAGGCTAGCTTCAAATTTATGATCCTCCTGTCAGAGCCTCCTGAGTCACTAGGATTAAAGAAATGTGCTACAGTACATGGCAGAAAGAATCCCTTTTAGGCAGGAAGGTATGGAAGGAATCCCACAAGTGAGAGAGTCAGAAAAGAGGATGCCTTAATTTTGTGTGTGAATCCACACAAATCTCAACCTAACCCCTCTATCATGCATGTGCATGACAGTACCAAACCAGAAAAGTCAAGGCTTAGAGAATGAGACAGAGTTGAAACACTGCCCACATCTAATGATGTGAATTTACATTCTTGACCTAATCAGGTTTAATGCCTACAAAACAAAAACACCAGCAATCTCCAGAAAGTTATAAAAGGACCCAGAGTGTATGCTACACAGTACTCACAGTATCTAAGATGCAATCCTAAATTACTTGGTATACAATGAACAGGAAAATGTGACAAATTATCATAGGGAAAGACAATTGACAGACATAAGCCTAGAAGTGGTCAGATATTGGAAATATCCAGTAAGTATTTTTAAAAGCAGCTATTATAATACATATACTCCATGAGGTCAAGTACGACACATTGGAAATAATTTTGAGAGGTGATGAAAATAGGAATGTTTACTATCTTGAATCGTAGTGATGATGTCATGATGTTATACATTGATCAAACTGTATACCTTAAATACATACAATTTACATATGTTCACAGTCAAATCTGCATCAAAAAAGGTAAGTGTTATAATGGTCATTTTACAGATTAGGAGACTGAAATTCAGAAAGATTAACTACTTATCCAAAGTCACAAAACCTTTCAGGTCCAGGATTCTAATGCAGGATTTTTTTTTTTAACTTTTAAAAATTACAATGTTGGGGGCTGGGATTGTAGCTCAGCGGTAGAGCGCTTGTCTCGCATGCGTGAGGCCCTGGGTTCGATCCTCAGCACCACATACAAAACAATAAAATAAAGACATTGTGTCCATCAACAACTAAAAAAATATTAAAAAAAAAAAAAAAAAAAAAAAAATTACAATGTTGTTTCTTTTTATGAGAAAACAATATGGCTGGGGCTGGGGTTGTGGCTCAGTGGTTGAGTGTTTGCCTCGCATGTGTGAGGCACTGGGTTCGATCCTCAGCACCACGTAAAATAAATAAAGGTACTGTGTTCATTTACAACTTAAAAAAAATTTTTAAAAAAAACCAATATGGCTTTAGCCCTAACTCATGAAATTATTAGCAGGATTGAGCAAAGTATGTCTCATAAAATACAGGTAACAGGGCTGGGGTTGTGGCTCAGTGGTAGCGTGCTTGCCTAGCATATGAGAGGCACTGAGTTTGAATCTCAGCACCACATATAAGTAAATAAATAAATAAATATCCATTGACAACTAAAAAATATTAAAATAAAATACAGGTAACAAATCAATGCATAAATTTTATACCACCAATTACATATTTTAGGTTCAGTGTCCCTTATCTGAAATACCTGGGGATGTTTAGGATTCTGGATGTTTTGGATTTTAGAATATTTACACGTATATAAGAAAATACGTTGTGAACACAGTCTAAACATGAAATTTTTTTTTTTAATTTTTTTTTTTTAGTTGTTGATGGATCTTTATTTTATTCATTTATTATTTGTATGTGGTGCTGAGGATCGAACCCAGTGCCTCACGCATGCTAGGCAAGCGCTCTACCACTGAGCTACAGCCCCAGCCCCTAAACATGAAATTCATTTGTTACATATATACCTTTCATACACAGCTCAGAGTTAATTTTATACACAAGTTTTATATATTTGAATATATCTGCATTTTGATTGCAAACTATCATATGAGGTGAGAGGTGCAATTTTCCACAGTTTCAGATTTTAGTGTATTTCAAATTTCTAATTAGGGATGCTTAGCCTCCTACTAAATTGAAAGAAATCTCTCGTATGATAACAAATTCCAGAAGAAATACCCGGCAATGGTCACAGACTACATTTCAACCTCTCTTTTTTCACACTGTGAGTCTCAGAAATTTAGAAGTGTTATATACTGAGGGTACTTTGTAAGTTAATGCATTGATAAAATTCACAGAAGGAGCTGGGGGAAAGGCTCCTTAGTAGGGTACTTGCCTAGCATGCATGAGGCCTGGGTTTGATCCCTAGCACTTAAAAAGAAAAAAAAAATCATGAAAGATACATATATAATCCATATATGATTATCTGTAGTATTTTTAAACCCTGATGTGTATTATATTTCCATAATACAAAACCATGCAGTCATTTCAAAAGAAGTTGTAGAAAAATATTTCATAACAGCTGGATGTGGTGGTGTATGCATATAATCCTAGAGGCAGGAGAATCACAAGTTTGAGGCCAGCCTCAGCAACTCAGCAATACTCTGTCTCAAATAAAAAATAAAAAGGGCTGGTGATATAGTTCAGTGCTAAAGCACCCCTGGGTTCAATCCCCAGTGCCAGAAAAACATTTCATTACATGGAATTATGGTCAAAATATGTTAACTAATAAGAGCAGATTACAGAAAGCATTAATGTATTATTTTATACATATGAATCATATACTTTATAGCCTTAGCCTCCCAAGTCATTGGGATTCCAGGTATATGCCACCATGCCTACCTTATTTTATATATTTAAAAAATATATATTCAGGGCTGGGTTTGTGGCTCAGTGGTAGAGCACTTGCCAGCATGTGTGAGGCACTGGGTTCAATTATCAGTACTGCATATAAGTAAATAAAATAAAGGTCCATCAACCGGGGATTGAACTCAGAGGTACTCGACCACTGAGCCACATTCCCAGCCCAAGTTTGTGTTTTATGTAGAGACAGGGTCTCACTGAGTTGCTTAGCACCTCGCCATTACTGAGGCTGGCTTTGAACTCACAATCTCCTGTCTCAGCCTCCCAAAGTGCTGGGATTACAAGCTTGAGCCACCACACCTAGCTAACATAAAAATATTTAAATAAATATATATATTCAGAAAAATAAATATATATATTCAGAAAATATATATATTCAGAAAATTCAGAAGGATATATATTTAAAATATTAAAGAGTTATTATAGCTGGCTGATTTCAATTATCTACTTTTATTCGTCTCTGAATTTTCCAAAATTTCTATTATAAATAGTTTTTAGACAAAAAAGATAAAAAGCTATTGTTTCACAGTATTACAATAAACAATCTGGTCTCCATTTCCAGGATGGATCACTTGTGCCTCCGACCCTGAGTGTGCCTTACTTGCAGGTTGCGGTCATAGTCTAGTAGTGCTTACCTGTCCAAGTGCTTGCAAATTATAGCAGATAATGTCCTTATTGGCTGTTGAAGTTCCATAGAGCAGTGCCTCAATAAGCCAGCAAATTCCCAGTAGCAGGTCAGACAAGCTCAGACAAAAAAGTGGCCTTATCTGTCAAAAGTCACAAAATTCTCATTTTATAAGTAATATAACTATGAGAACAATTAATTATTTTTACATTTTTTGCTTCAAATAGAAAACTGGATGTTAATCTGCCAGGGCATCAGTCATTGATTGATAAAGGAAGACTCTAGACAGGAATGAATTTATAATCACAGATATCCCAACCATCCTGGACTTGAAGTACTCATGCATAGATTAGCACTGATCTTCTTACTCATAGGGACACTCCATTCTCAGATATACAGGGTCAAAGAAAGAATGGAAAGATGAAAAAGTCTACAAAGGAACAACTGAGAGAACTCTAGATGTATAGCCAGTATCTTCTAAAATTAGAAAATGAGATCATAGGATAATTGTTTAGGTGTGCAGTTGAGGGCTTTAAAGAAAATGAAAATATGTTCCCTTTCAACTTCTGACCACATTGATAAAGTTTGTCCTCTTACTTTTTAGTATCCTTCTTTTAGCCTACCCATTTCCATTCATTTAAAAGTAATTTTGAATCTTCTAGGGGAAAAATTATAAAATATTTATTGAGAGACATTAAAGTGAAGAAATACATCATGCTCATGGGTTGTAAGATGCAGTATTATAAAAATGTCAGTTCTCCCTGAATTGATCTAGGGATAAACTGCAATCTCAATTAAATCTCAACTGATTTTCTTGTGGAACTTGACAAGTCAACTTTAAATCTGATGCAGAAATATAAAATATCAAGATAACCAAGAAACTCTTAAAGAAAAAGGAAAAGTAAAATTTACCCATCACATCTTAAGATTTCATATGTAACTAGAGTGCAGATACTGTGGTATTGGCATACGGATGGAAAAATTGACAAAGAATTGTCAGCCCAAAACAAACCCAAATACATACACATATGAATCTTATATACATTGTAGAGAGCTGTCTGTGGGCTGTGTGTGGACCACCACACAAAGTCCCACACAGCACTAGAGATGGGCTGACCTGCCAAGATGTCAATCAACCTGCTGACTGCAAGACTCCGCCTTCTTCCTACCTCTGGAAAAAATGTTGGATGGAAGGTCTTTGAAGTCCCCTGATATAAATAAAGCACATGCGAGGTCCATTTTGTCAGATGCCAGATGCCAGATGCCATTTTGCCATTTGCCAGTTGCCAGAAGAATTACCTGGCTGTGGGTCTGTCCTACCCCTGCGTTTTGAAACTATTTTCTGTGTTCTGTGTTTTTTTTCCGCTGTCTTATTTCTTTTAGCCGGTTCTTTACCAGTCAGGGAATCTCATCCCCACTGTCCACATGGGATGTGGTTGACAATATATTAGTAAAGTGGCTTTTTCAATCAGTGGGGAAAGAGTAGTCTTTTCAAAGTATGACGCTAGAACAACTAGGTTTCCACAAGGGAAGTAAATGAAATTGGACCCCTACTTTATACTTCACACTATACTCAAAAAATCAGTTTCAGATGGTACAAAAAACTACATGTGAAAGGCAAAAAAAAAAGTACAAAGTTATTTTTAAATACTATAGGAGAATGTCTTCAACTTCTGGTTAATGAAAGTGTTCCTAAACAAAACACAAAAAGCTCTAAAAGAGAATTTAAAAATTCAGGAGGAATTCTGGAAGAAGATGGCAGAAGCAAGGTAGGCAGCGGTCCCAATCTCTTCACAACACAGAAAGGAGGAAGCAAAGGAAAGGCAGGATTGAGAGGTGAGTGACAAAATAAATTCTCTAAGACTCGATATTACATAGCTGGGGACCTGGAGAGAATGGAAGACAGGGTACCAGAGTAGAAAACAAATGCAGACTGCCTTAACCATGCCCCACACCTAAATGGTAGATGAGAAGCAGGATAGGGGCATCAGAGAGAGAAAAGAGGGGAACAGGTATTCTCTTAAGCTTACCAATTTAAAAATGGTTGGAAGCCGGGTACAGTGGTGCAAGCCTGTAATCCCAGCACTTAGGGGGACTGAGACAGAAGAATCGCAAGTACAAAGCCAGCCTCAGCAATGGCGAGGTGCTAAGCAACTCAGTGAGACCCTGTCTCTACATAAAACACAAAATAGAGCTGGGGATGTGGCTCAGTGGTCGAGTGCCCCTGAGTTCAATCCCTGGTACCAAAAAAAAAAAAATGGTTGGAAAGGGGCTGTGCTTGTGGCTCAGTGGTTGAGCGCTTGCCTAGCATGTGTGAGGCACTGGGTTTGATTCTCAGCATGACTTATAAATAAATAAAATAAAGGTCCATTGACAACTAAAAAAAAAATTTAAAAAAATAGAAATAAATGATTGGAAAGACAAGACAAAACTTAAGCACAACTATATCAGAAGGCGCCTTAAAACAGTACAAACATGCACATCTATAATCCCAGGGTCTCAGGAGGCTGAGGTAGGAGGATCGCAAGTTCAAAACCAGCCTCAGCAAAAGCAAGGCACTAAGCAACACAGTGAGACCGTCTCTAAATAAAACACAAAATAGGGCTGGGAGTGTGGCTCAGTGGTCAAGTACCCCTGAGTTCAATCCTCAGTACCAAAAAAATAAAATAAAATAATAACAGGGCTGGGGATATGGCGGAGTGGCCAAGTGTTCCTGAGTTTAATTCCTGGCACCTGCCCTCCCCCCCAAAGCAGCAGCAAAAACGGCTTAAAACAAAATTGTGAAAAGAAAGCTGGGGATCTGCAGCCATCCTGTGGAGTCATTATCCAACTAGTCACTTTCTTAAATCAGCACACCATTTTCCCATGCCTAGACAGCTGTGAACTAAACCAGAGCGAAGTCCCCTGCAGTGGGACCTCTTAAATACCCAGCCAGGGGCTGGGCAGTGGCTCAGTGGCAGAGCGCTTGCCTGGCATGTGCGAGGCACTGGGTTCGATTATCAGCACCACATACAAATAAATAAAATAAAGGTCCATTAACAACTAAAAAAATATTTAAAAAAAAATACCCAGCCAGAAAGAACTTCTACAAGGACCACTACTAGCTCTAAATTGCTGAAATTGTCCTCCCCATTCCTCCATTGCAAACAAGGGGAATAGAGCAGCTGGAGGATCCCTGGTCCAAGGAAGTGTGCATCTAGCCCTGCTCAGCCTCTGTGACCCAGGCAAGGGCAAAAAGCTCTGCACAGCCTCCAGTTGCTTGCTTAACTCAGATAGAGGAAACAAAACTTTGTCCCTGAACAAAGGAAGGCAGATTCACCAGGCCCCCAACCACTCTCACTGGGGAAAGGCACCATAGGAAGTCTAGGGCCAGTCCCCAGGGCCTAGATTGTAGGGCCAGGATTACAGGGCCTACAAGAGGGATAGATAGATGTCTGAATATCCAGTGGCATAGAGACCCAGAAGAAGGGCTGATACCAGCCTGAATAGGTACACAGCCTGAACTGTGATCCTAACTGGCAAGTGACTAGGAATTGTTTGAATACTTAAGGGTTCTTATATCAGACTAAGTAAGCAGAGGGAATCAACGCACAACATTCACAGCCTGGAGTCCAGGTGAATCACTGGAGACCATTAGCTACAGTACCTCAGAGAGCAGCATTGGCTGGGGGAATACTTCTGCACCACAGATCATGAGTGGAAGATCCACAGCCAGAGTTGCTACACCCACACACAGACACCAGGACCTTCACTACCATAAAAAGGATCCAATAGAGGGGATACATACAGCAACCACAGGGACAAGCCAGAGCCTGCATCCTGAAATACTAAACACAGTAGAAACACTGTACCATCTGAGCAGTCAGCTACAGGCCCTTGAGCTGACAAACCAGAAGCCGATGTTAGGACATTCATCACAAGTAGGAAATTGGTCCCTGTCCCCTGCAACTCAGGAGAGATCCACAACCAAAGACTGATGGATGTCTCCTACATGTCCAAATCCCAATAAAATCCAAATTCAACAAGAATTTTCTTCACTGAGACATGATATACTATAAACAACTCTAACATCAACTTTGGTCATATAAATAATTCCTTAATTTGAACGATAATCGTTAATCCAATAGCCAATATTGTACCTTCAACCCATTTGAACGTAATTCATCTAATGGTTTAAAGCATTAATTGGAATCGATCTTCCTATCTTTGTTTTGCCAGCTGTAGTTTATACCTGCTTCTCTTGTCCTCTCTCACCCCTTGCACCATCTGCTACAAATCTCAAAAAATACCCATGCCTTTCTCTTTCCTTTTTATCTTGGTGTTAATTACCTTTTTACAGCTTCTTTCTCTCTTTTCCTTCTCCTATTTGCCCAATCTTATTCCTCCCTCCTTTTAGCCCTCACTTAGGGGTATAATAAGTTTACTAAATTTAACAACTAATTTTTTACTTTATTATAGGTTCCAGAACTTTATTATAGGTTTATATCTGAATATGAGAAATAGCAGAGATCAACTGCAGTAAGTTTTTTTTCTTTTTTTTTAAGTATTTTTTTAGTTGTAAATAGATGCAATATCTTTATTTTATTTATTTATTTTCATGTGGTGCTGAGGATCGAACCCAGTGACTCATGCATGCGATGCAAGCACTCTCCCACAGAGCCCCAGCCCCAGCCCAAGTTTTTTTTTCCTATAAGGTTGAATAAAGTGAGGTCTGGCTCAGAAGTGACTATAGTAAATAGGGCTCAGGCTGATACTGGGATCAGCAGAGGTCATACATTGAATTAAAATATCATTATCTGGATATTCACCTGACTCAGAGTTATTAAAAAGAGGCTCACAAAGTAGTCCTCCACTTAAAAGAAGTCAGAACCATACTGATAGATAGGTAGAAATATAAACTATGATAAAGCAAGAGAACAAACCATCCCAAACAACCCAAAATGTTTCAACAACAGGATTCATTAACACCACAGTGGAAGAAATGTCAGAGAAGGAATTTAGAAAGTTCATAGTTAAACTGTTCTGAGGTAAAACACAATGTAAGGAGTAAAATCAGAGAGAAAATACAGAAAATAAAAGATCATTTCAGTAAAGATACAAGAGATTCTGAAAAAGAATCAAACAGAAATCTTTGAAATGAAGGAATCAATAAACCAAATTAAAAATTCAATGGAAAGCATCACCAATAGATTACACCAGTTTGAAGACAGATTTTCAGGCCTCCAAGACAAAGTACATAATCTTGAAAATAAAGTTGACCACAGACAAAAGATGTTAAGAGAACATGAATATAATATTTAAGAAATATGGGATAGCGGAGCACAGTGGCGCATGCCTGTAATCCCAGCATGTAGGGAGGCTGAGACAGGAGGATCGCAAGTTCAAAGCCAGCCTCAGCAACGGCGAGGCGCTAAGCAACTCAGTGAGACCCTGTCTCTACATAAAACACAAAATAGGGCTGGGGATGTGGCTCAGTGATCGAGTATCCCTGAGTTTAATCCCCAGTACCCAAGAACAACAACAAAAAAGAATATGGGATAACATTAAAAGGCCAAATTTAAGACTCATCAGGATAGATAAAGGCTGTGAAATACAAACTAAAAAAAATGCACAGTCTTTTCAATGAAATATCAGAAAATTTTCTAGACTTTAAGAATGAAATGGAGGGGCTGGGATTGTAGCTCAGCGGTAGAGCACTTGCCTTGCATACGTGAGGCCCTGGGTTCGAGCCTCAGCACCCCATACAAAGCAATAAAATAAAGACAATGTGTCCATCTACAACTAAAACAAAAAAAACTTTAAAAAAAAAAAAAGAATGAAATGGAAACTCAAATACAGGAGGCATATAGGACTCCAAATACACAAAATCACAATAGATCACTCCAAAACATTATTATTAACTAACATACAAATAACTAACATACAAAATAAGGACAGAAGCCAGGTACATGAGCCAGGAAGTTTTTAACTTGGTTTTAACTTGTTTTTTTTTGGTCAGAATAATGTATTTTTGCTCAACATTAAATTAAAATTGCCTAGAAGGACAGAGCAGAAAAATAAATATCTTTCATACAGCAAAGTCCTTGAACTATCTCCTAGACCCACTAGCAATTTTTCCAAGTATCAAAATCAGAAACTCACTTCTGTCATCCTTAGGGCAAACACAGGCTTTTAGACAACACTGTTTCCTTAATCTTAATAATTAATGCATACCAAAAAAATCTCCATTTAATAATTGATCTTCATCTGGATGTGGCGACATATGCTGTAATCCCAGCAACTCAGGAAATTGAGGCAGAAGGATCATAAATTCAAAAACAGTCTGGACAATTTAGCAAACATGGTCTCAAAATAAAAAGGACTGGGGAAATAGCCACATGCCTAGCATGCATGAAGCGCTGGATTTAATCTCCACTACTAGAGGAAAAAAAAATTCACCTCTAAGAATTCAAAATGATAGCTAAGACAATTGCCTGGAAGATAAGGGTCTCTACTGACAGGCCTAAAGCATCTCACTTTATTATAGTGAGGAATTTATAAGTAATTTGTAGAATTCTATCATGCAGGAACTACTTCTCTGTCATTTATCTTTTTTTTTATTTTTTTATTTTTTTAGTTATTAATGGATCTTTATTTTATTCATTTATTATTTTATATGTGGTGCTGAGGATCGAACCCAGTGCCTCACGCATGCTAGGCAAGTGCTCTACCGCTGAGCTACAGCCCCAGCCCCTCTGTCATTTATCTTAAAGGGTAAGTCACTAAAAGTTTAAATTCAAAGACTGACTACTCACCTCTGGAGACTTCAGTATATTCTTGAATACAGCACAGGCAATAAGTGAACTTGAACCTATAATACTGAGAGACACAGGTAATGATCATTAAAACAGGACAGTAAGTCTCCTTCACTTTTGCTATTGATTTTTTTTTACTGATAAAATTGATGGTAAATAAATTGCATGTGTTTTAAAAGAATGGAACGCCTTATTAATTTGCAGCCATCCTTGTTTAGGGGCCATGCCAATCTTCTCTATCATTCCAATTTTTAATATGTGTGCTGCACTTTGCTATTTATTGATTTTGCAATCACTTCTGTTGACGAGATTGTCCACTGATTTCAGATGTTATCCCTCAATCTGCTTTTCTGTTATTATTATTGATGTTGTTATATTTTATTAGTCAGAAAATATCTATGTAATAAATAAAGAATATAATTTTTCTCTAACTAAAAAGCAAAATAAAATCCCCAGGGGGAAAATGTAGAAACTGCAGAATGCTCCAATTTTGCTTATACTAGTTTATATAGTCATATTATGTGAGATTAAATAAACATACCTCAGAGTAGCCATAATAAATTGTATCCATTGCATTGCAGAAAAAACCTAAGAAAGAAAAATATTAAACCTTGTACATTTAATATTCAACCTAACTCCAGTTTCACTGTTTATTAACCATCTCCTCATCACAAATTCATCTAAAAAGCCTAATCAAAACATACAAGTCTGAGAATGAGTAAAAAGAAATGAAAGGGCTAGGGCTGTGGCTCAGTGGTAGAATACTTGCCTACCATGTGTGAGGCACTGGGTTTGATTCTCAACACCACATGAAAATATAAATAAATAAAATAGTTATAAAAATAAATAAAATAAAGATGCTATGTCCCTCTACAACAAAAATAAAAGATTTAAAAAAAAAAAGACTGAAGAAGCTTCTGGGAAGAAAAGGATGGTTCTGTTTTTCCTCTTACTTCTACTTCTCTGAGAAACAGTAAAATAAAATAAAAAGAATAGAGAGATGGGTAGAAAATGACTGAATGAGCCAGGCATGGTGGCTCATGCCTATAATCCTAGCACTTTGGGAGGCTGAGGCAGGAGGATCACGAGTGCAAAGCCAGCCTCAGCAATGGCAAGGCACTAAGCAACTCAGTGAAACCCTGTCTCTAAATAAACTACAAAAAAGGGCTAGGGATGTGGCTCAGTGGTCAAGTGCCCCTGAGTTCAATCCCCAATACCAAAAGAAAAATGAAAGAAAGAAAATGACTGGATGAAAAAATACGAACAAAACAGAGAAGTAGAAAAAGTTATATTTTAAGAAGAGAAAGGACAGACCTATAATCAGGACAAAAATAAAGTTCACTAAAAGAAAGAATGTAAATGACAGAAACAAAGAAGAAAATGGAGAAACACTGTGAGTGAAAAATAAAGAGAAGAAAGAAAAGGGAAGGGGCGAAAAAGATGAGAGGGACAACTTCTGACCTTACCAAATCCCACTTGTCCTTGAGAGTGGTAGTCTCCAGTAACAAGGCCATAAGGACTTCAGTCCCAGCTACCCTTATGCAGTGATCCTTTTCAGTCAGGTTCCAATTCCCAAAGTGAACAAGAAGCTCCACCCCTGTCCCAGCTGGGCTCCTCCCTACCTAGTCATGCACTGTACCCTGAGGGCAGCCAGCAGCAAGGTGGCATCAAATGGAGAAAAAAATCAAGCTGAAAGCTCAAAAATAGAAAGAGCAGGTGACAAGGAAACAAAGTTTTAAGAAGCATAAGGAACTGTGGAAGGGGTAAGAGGTAGGAGTTATTATTTATTTTATTAAAAGAAGCAGAATGAGTCATAGTGAAAAGATAAATAGAGCTGTAAGAGGGAAATGGAACAGAAAAAAGAAAAGAAAGAAAAAGAATACAAGGGAGGTCTGCTTAAAACTTGCCCACTTAGAGACAGAAGTTTTTGTGGAAAGAGACATTGTATAAAGTTTTAGTAATACCAGTGTATAGTTAGGAAGATATGAGGTTATTAATGTTGTCTTTTGATACTAACATCTTAAATATTCTAAACCCAGAATTTCCACCAGAAATATAATTGTATTATTACTCTATGTATTGAATGTACTTCACTGATGTTTAAACATCAATGTTGTACCAAGCAGTGTGTCACAGAAAATACAAAGATAAACAAGAGAAAGACTTAGCTTTCCAAGAGCTTATAATATAATAGAAAAAATGGCTTGAAGACTTAAAACTCAAATGATTTGCATACAACAATATATACAGAATAGCATTTAAACACGATTTGAAAGGACTGGTAAAATTCTAACAAGCAAAATTGGGGTAGAGGAAGTAGGAAGAACACTCACTGATGTAGCCATTTATCTTTAACCATATTTGTATATACTCTACAAATATTTATTTTCTTTCTTTTTCCACTATTTTTTTTGTGGGAGAGAGAGTGGTTCCAGGGCCTTGTAAATGCTAAGCACATGTTCTACCACTGATGTACACCCCTGGGCCCCAAATTTCTTTTTTTTTTTTAAATTTTTTAGTTGTCAATACATCTTTATTTTACTTATTTATATGCGGTGCTAAGAATTGAACCCAGTGCCTCACACATGCTAGGCAAGTGCTCTACCACTGAGCCACAACCCCAACCCCCAAATATTTCTTGACAACATAAATTAGATCATTTGTATGGCTGGAGTAATTTAAATATATATGCATATTAGGTTAAGATTATAGTAAAGAGCTGGGTACAGTGGGGCATGCCTGTAATCACAGTAGCTCGGGAGGCTGAGGCAAGAGGATCTGAGTTTAAAGCCAGCCTCAGAATTTAGTGAGGTCCTCAGCAACTTGGTAAGACCTTGTCTCAAAATAAGAAAATAAAAAGGGCTGGGGATGTGGCTCCGTGGTTGACTGCCCTTGGGTTTAATTCCTGGTACCAAAGGGGGAGATTATAGTATGGAATGGAAGACTAGACACTGTTAAGTGGAAAGTTTTAATAACTTTGCTTAAGTTATTAGATAAACAAATAAAATTACTGACTTCTGGACTAGGAATTTCCAGCAGAAGGTCTTAGGGAGTGTTTTTAAGGTCTCTAATCATATATCTATCTAATAAGGGTAAGGAGACTAATGACAGTCTCACCAACCAAGTGATAAGAAAATGATTCTGGACAAAAGACTCTTGTCTCAGTCAAGAACACATCTCTAATTGTTCAGAGACTAGTCATGCCAAATTAGTCTGCTGTTCTTTTTTTTGTTTTTTTAATTTTTTTTTTTTAGTTGTAGATGGACACAATGTCTTTATTTTATTGCTTTGTACGTGGTGCTGAGGATTGAACCCAGGGCCTCACGCATGCAAGGCAAGCGCAAAGTGCTCTACCGCTGAGCTACAATCCCAGCCCCCAAGTCTGCTGTTCTTGATAACATAATCTCAGAGAACTTTTCTTTTTTGTATCTCTTATAAAATGTCTGATACGACTGCACCTGCTTTACATACTTTATTTTTACAGCACTTTAAAATCTATAGAAAAATTGGTCAGGCAGTACAGAGAGTATTAGTTCTTCAAATATTTCAAGTTTCCTACCCTAGAATCTTTCCATAGGCTATTTTCCTACCTAAATTGATTCATAAAAATCTGAAATTTAAAGTTGGATGTGGTTGGCACACACCTATAATCCCAGTTATTTGACAGGATTAAGGCAGGGGGATCACAAATTTGAGGCCTGCTTGGGCAACTCAGTGAGACCTTGTCTCAAAATAAAATAATATACAAGAAAGGGCTAGGGGTGTAGCTCAGTGGTAGAGTGCCTAACAAGTGAAAATCCCCAGGACTACAAAGGAAAATAAAATTTTACAAAAAAATTTAATTTTACCAAAACCAAAATTTTACAATATATTTTACAATTTTACATTTATTTATATAATTATTTAATGACTTGTCTTTTCACATAGGTACAAATCCTTAAGTACTGAATCTAATTTATCCTTTATTTCTTAGCTCAGCTTAGACATATTCCTTTGTAGAACTTTCCATAAACTCCAACCCAAATTAATCTTCCCATCATATTCTTCCATAGACCTTCAACTTTCCTTTATTATAAATTATTGCAATTTATAATTATATGTCTGTACAATTATTTTATGTTGGTGTCCTCTGTTAAACAGTAAGCTCCAAGATGGCAGAGGGAATATCATTTTGCTCACCAGTGTAATCCTTACCCACAGGAGGATATAATACATGAAAGATACTGAGTAAATACTTCTTAAATATTGAGATAATTGTTAGAGGAGCATGGGGTCTGGAAAAAATCAAAATGTAAAAAGGGCTGGGAATGTGCTCAGTGGGTAAGCCCCCTAGGTTCAATCCCTGGTACCAAAAAAAAAAAAACCAACACAAGTACAACTGGTCAGCATGGGCCAAGGTGACCTACAGTTGTCATGGCAGTGGGTACTAGAAACTCTGATGTCATCTTGCTGTCAGTCAAAAGTCAAGAGGTAGATCTAGGTGGGACTCTCTGGAAACTTCTCTGGATCCCCAATAAAACTGGAGTGCAGGAGAGGCACATGGCCCCTCTCCTCTCTGATAGGACTCACTATCTCCCTTGAGAGTGTCCCCTCTCTTTTCCTATCCCTTCAATAAACTCATGCCTGTTACTGTGAGAGACATGTCTCAAATCTTTCTAACTTGATTACAAGAACTGGGGCTTTAAAGGGGGGGATCTTCATGCTGCCTCAGTTTTCCAGAAGGCCTCAACTCCATGATACTACTACATGAAGCCTTCCTTTTTTATTAACACATATTAATTATACATATTAATGGGATTCACTGTGATATTTCCATACATGCATACAGCATGTAATAATCATATCTAAGCACCCATCTTCCTCCTTTACCTCCCTCCCCCACACTCTTCCCAGTCCCCAGTAATCACTATTCTATTTAACACCTTTAATCACCTTAGTTCATAGCAGTTTTCTCCTCTTGTAATTTCTATCATCTGTCTCTGTAGCTCATTCTATTTACTAATTCATTAGGCAAACTCAAAATAGATTTTTCTGAACTTCCCCTAAACACACACACATATACATTGGATTTTTTTCTCTCAAAACTACTTATCAGCCGAGCGTGGTGGCTCAAACCTGTAATCTCAGCACTTAGGGAGGCTGAGACAGGAGAATCGCGAGTTCAAAGCCAGCCTCAGCAAGGGCGAGGTGCTAAGCAAGCAACTCAGTGAGATCCTGTCTCTACATAAAACACAAAATAGGGCTGGGGATGTGGCTCAGTGGTCCAGTGCCCCTGAGTTCAATCCCCAGTACCAAAAAAAAAAAAAAAAAAAAACTACTTATCAATCAAACTTGCTGTGCAAAATTACATTCTGCTATCTCTGATGACTATTTTATACACATACACAATATTTACTGGATAAATAACAATAGTTAATTATGGTGCTAAGCCCCTTATAGTGCATTATATAATTTATTCTTTTTTAAAAATATTTTTAGATGTTGATGGATCTTTATTTTATTCATTTATTTATATGTGGTGCTGAGAATCGAACCCAGTGCCTCACACATGAGAGGCATGCACTCTACCACTGAGCCACAACTCCAGCCCCATAATTTATTTTTATCCTCAATTTGTTTGTTTATCATAGCCTTGTGAATTCTATCCTATGAGCATTTCTTAATTTCATCCTTACTTCTTCAATCCTACTTTTTTTTTTTTTTTTTTTTTTTTTTTACTTTTCAGTACTGGGGATTGAACCCAGGGCCTGGAGTATAATGAGCATTCACTCTACTTCTGAGCTACACCCCCACCCCCAAACCTACTATTAGGCCCTATTGCTAGACCTCAATTTCTCCCTGCTAGACTACTGCAACAAAACCTTACCTGGCCTCCCTGCCTACAGCATTCTCCTTTCCATCCATTCCCTTTGTTCCTGAGTGATGTTTTTAAAAACAAATCCGACAACACTCTCCTGGTCATAACCTCTGGTGGCTCTAAATCCTTTAGCTTGGTTAGAACGCTTTACAATCTGCTCCAGTTTACCTTTATAGACTTATCTAGTTCCCCAACATATCCTAGACATGCTTTTCCCCTTTCTAGAAATATCCTGTTTCTATTTGTCCCATGAATGTCTTCATGTCTTTTTTTTTTTTTTTTTTTTGGTACCGGAGATTGAACTCAGGGGCACTCGACCACTGAGCCACATCCCCAGCCCTATTTTGTGTTTTATGTAGAGACAGGGTCTCACTGAGTTGCTTAGCACCTGGCCGTTGCTGAGGCTGGCTTTGAACTGGTGATTCTCCTGTCTCAGCCTCCCTAAGTGCTGGGATTACAGGCGTGAGCCACCGCGCCCGGCTTGTCTTCATGTCTTTTAAGATCCAGCACAGAAGTCATCTCCTGCCTATAACATTCCCACAGGACTGACTTGTAAATTAGGATCTTTAAGATGGAGAGTACTCCTGCAAAGATTAAGACAGACACAGATGGAGATAAAAAGATTTTAATACTTACAGGTTCTGGGGAATACACTGCAGGCCTGGAGCCTATATACACCGTGCTCAGGAAACAGGGAGAGAGGGAGCCTTCTGTAGATTAAGACCTTTTGGGGAACTAAGGTATCCAAATAGGTTTCCTGTGGAGAGTTTTAATTGGTGATTTTAAAGCAAGAAAGACATCAGTTCCAAGTTACACGAGACTAAAAGATGGTCATGATGCCATATCTGCACAGTCCATGGGTGTGAAGGTGAGCAAGGCCAGTCAAGTGGGCTACCTCTTGACTCTATCTAGCTGTCCCCTAGGGAGGCAGACAACAGAAGGCAGAGAGATTTGCGCACTGAGAACAGGTGTAGAACTGGAAACTGTCACGGGTGACTGACCTCTGCTTCTGGGACCAGAAAACGCCACTTACGATCAACATGGATGCCCAGATAACATAAAATTATGAGACCTCACTACATGACCAAATCTCTATTTGTGCTTTCACAATACCATAGTCCTACTCCGTGCCAAGGACTAGGTACTGGTTATATTATTATTCCCGTTTCTCCTCCTTCCCCAGCACTGAGTTCCCTCGACCCAGAACACTGTCTTCATCTCTGCGCTGAATTCCATGGGCAAAACCGGGACCCGGCATAATGGGGCAATGAGAAAGTAGGTGGGCTGCAAACTTTTTCAACCTTCCTGGAGCCAAGGACATAGACGGACAGATGTTCGTCAAACAGCAAAGCCTGTCTGACAGGACTCCAGCGCCTGCCAGCCCGGCTCAACCCGGCCTGGGAGGCCCGACGCTGCCTGAGGCCAACAGCACGTCGGCCCAGGGAAACGGCTGTCTGATCCGCTGGCCTGCCAACCAAGGACCCTAGCAAGTTCCAGCCGACTGCCTGACGGACCAAAGGCAGCAAGACATAATGACTGGCCTTGTCTTCGAAGGGAAGTTAGGACCGCAAAAAAATTGCGGAAACTTCGCCCCGCACGCGCTTCGCGCCTCAGTCGACGCGTAGAGAGACGACCCGCGGCGGGCCTCGCAGAGTGCGCGTGCGCGACGGTCCCTTTTTTTTTTTTTCCCCCGCCCCTTCTCTCACGTGACTTTACCTTCCAGATTCGCCGAGTGCGCGTGCGCGGCGGTCCCTTCTCTTCCCCGCACCCCCGACACGTACACTCCCACGTGACTCCGCCCCTCGGACGACCCCTTCCTCTCTCCGTAGGCCGGCGTGACCCTCCCTGGGTGTCCCCTAGCGCGCGCTCGGTCCCGCCCTCGAAGTCACGTGGCTTCTGTAGTTCCCCACTACAGCTCTCCAACCTCTGACTCTTACAATCCGGCGTTATGGCTGCCGCCATTCCCTGCGCCGCTTCTCTCTCCCCGCTTCTTCCCTTTCTCCTGAGCCTCCTGCTCCTCTGCACTCCGCATGGCAGCAGCGGCCTGCACACTAAAGGCGCCCTTCCCCTGGATACAATCACTTTCTACAAGGTAACGGGGTCGGGGGACAACATTGCGCCCAGGTGCAGCCACAGTGCCCAAAGGAGCGCGAGCCGGTGGGGAACCTTGGGCACCGAAGGCTGGCGGAAGACGGCCCTGTAGCGACGATCCGAGGTCTTCCTACCACGCTGTAGGCCAGGTGGAGTCTGGGACGGGCTTACCATGACCACGGGGCACACACGCTCCGGAGTCCCGGCCTACCCTTGCCTTTGCATCATTTATATTTCTTATTTTGCAAAAGAGCTGCAGCGATGCAGCCGAAGGAACGAGGTGCTCCTTCAGGGAGAGGGGACGGTGCCAGGCGAGATCCAATCCTCGAGTCCCAAGTGGGTAACTGACTGGAGGGCGGGGCGCAGTCGCTGCTACCTGGCTCCTTGGGGTGGGGGGTGGGGTGGCAGGAGGAACTTGGCACATTAGCATGCGTATCTGTGCCGCTCCTGAGGATGAATTGCCGGCTTGGCGGTATGGAAAGTATGTTCAGATACTACGCCTCACACAGAAAAGTGCTGACGTTAAGAATAAACTACATACAGGGCTGGGGTTGTAGCTGAGTTGGTAGAGCGCTTGCATAGCACGTGTGAAGTACTGGGTTCGATCCTGAGCACCACTTAAAAATAAATAAAGGCATTGTGTCCACTACAACTAATAAATAAATAAATATGAAAGAATAAGCTACGGTTTATCCAACCTATAGGAAATATCTCGGGAACAATATGAATAAAACTGGGTCAAAGCATAGAATAATTTGCCACTACTCCTCCCCGCCGCCCTTTACGCAATTTGGAATCCTACCCTAGGTGAATGGATTGTGGTAACATTGAAGGCTTAATGCAGCACCACAGTCCCACTCCCCTCCTCATGTACCTGTCTTTTACTTTCCTTTACATGGGCAAGCTAAATGTTGAAAGCCAGTCGTTTATTTTCTTATTTTGTACCCTTTACAGGGAAGTGAAACCAAGAAGTGGAACTCTAAATGTGTCTGTGTCAAGTGGTTGAACTATTTTGTTGGGTTTTCTTTTTTTTTTTTTCAGTTGTGAGTGGACAACGCGTTTTTTGTTTTTTTTTAGTTGTGGGTGGACAGCGCGTTTTTATTTGCGCCAAGTATCAAACCCTGTGCCTCACATGTGCCAGGCAACCAAGCAGTCCACCAGTGAGCTAAGTCTCAACCCCTTACCTTTTCAAAAGGGTTGCCTATAGTGGACTTCACACTTGTAGCTCATTGAAGGCAAAATTCCAATAATTCAAAAGCATAGGTGCACCTAGCTCTTTGGTCCTTTATTGGCAATATGATGCACCTACCTCTCCCCACTACATGGAAATTGGGTTACATCACAGGTCAAATGCGACTCAGCAGATTTGTACCATTAGGTTAATAGTATCTTCTTATAAATGAGTGCTGTGTCATCTTTACCACTGCTACCCTGGTCTAGGCTGTCCTTGGGGTAGACTCCTGTCCTCTCTGCTTCCACCTTGAGACACCACACAAGGTGATCTGTTCTTGCTTCTCTCTCCTGTTTCCTAACAATTTTCTTTCATCCTCTTTGCTCCAACCATACAGGCTTGCCTTCTATCCCTCGAATATTCCTAGCCTCATGACTGCCTTCATGTATTCACAGTAGCCTTTCCCTGTGACTGGAGTATTCTTTGTCCAGTCTTTGAAAGATGTATTTCTTCTCATTGTTTGTAGGTTTAAGTTAAATGTTACCTCCTCAGAATCCTCCCTTGAATTCCCCCACCCCCAGGCTGAAGTGCCGTATTCCCTGTTACTGTTTCTCTGAGGAGCACTCATCACTGCTTTTGTTCCTTGTCAGTTTTAACCATCTGTCTCTCACACTAGAATGTCATATGCTTGTGATCATTTTGTTTCCAATTATCTGCACAGCTTAGCAGGTTATATGTCACATAGAAGGTGCTTAATAAATAATTGGTTGCATGAATAAATGTTTTCTCCAGTCTCTTTCCAACTCTCACTCTCTTCTATCACCACTGAATACAATGGGAATTTCTTAGTGTTTTTTCCAGCAGCCTCGTTCAACATGCTATGCTTTTTAGTGATTTCTAACATTTTTGTTCCTTTCTCTTCACCATCACTAGAATGTTAGCTTCATTTGATAAAAGACCCACCCTGTTTTGTACATTGCCGTGTACACTTAGAACAGTGCCTGGTTCACGAAATGGTGCCTTAGCAGCTTTCTATGCAATGAACAAGTGAATGAATAAAGAATTTATCTCTACTTTCAAGAAGGAAGTTGCCTGATTATGGGTACAGTAGAGCTGATTCCTGTGAAGGAGAGAATTCTAAAGCAATTAACACATACAAACTGCATAATATAACAAACAATTCTTTGTACAAATATTTGCCATTGAAAACCATTCCATCTTCCCTAGTAGCCAAGCATTATTACATAGTACAAATGTAAGCCTCTTGAAGACAGGGATCCTATGTTGTGCTTTTAAACTCCCCTTACCCCACCCCACCCCCGTCTTAGACATGTAGCATCTGCTACTAAAGGCTCCTGGAGTTCTGTTCATTTAACATGTTTTCAGAGCATTTGCCACATAAAGATGTGAGATCTTTATGGGATGCAGCAGAAAACAGGTCAGACAAGGTCCTTATTTTCATGAATATACAGTCTGCTGGAGAGGACAGAAAAGCAAATAAGGATTTCAGAGAACAGTCAATGTATGAATAAATGCATCAGAGTATTATGGGAATGAAGCAATCTTAGATGGTTGAGAAGTCTTCTCCATTAGTAATGAAAGGACCATTTGAATTGAACCTTGAATGTAAAGAGACAAGCTGAGCCAGGAAAAGGGTGTTCCAGCCAGGAGAGAGCAAATACAAAGGCTTCAAGTGGGGTTAAGTGTAGTGCCTTGAACTAAAACAAGGCCACTTGGGCTGGAGGGATGTGATCTGATTTATATTTTAAATCTTCCTTGCCTTTAAGGCCCTCAGAACTCAGATTTTATGGCATTGGTGGCCACTTAATGATGACCTGTTCTGGTGGCTTCTCCTCCTTTATGTCTCTGGGCACTGTTAAATAGTCTTAAAAACCTAAAGTCAAATGAACATCAGTATACAATAAGTGACACAGACTAGCAAAAACATTTGAGTTCTCTGATGCATCTGGAATTCTGTAAACTTGACAGAATTATGGACTGATTTCCTGTGATGAAAATCTGAGAGTAGTGATCACTGAATTAGAAAAGCAAAAGGATGTGAGAGGAGGATAAGGCAACATTACTGACCAAAGTCAGCTTATTTATTTGTACATCAGAAGAAACCATCAAAAGGAAGTCCTTAGTTTACTCCATAATGGTAACTTACTGTATGACCCTTGCAGTTCCACTCCTAGGTATATCCAGAATTTAATATGGGTGTTCAAACAAAAACATGAACACATCTTCAGACTATTCACAATGCTATCCAAAATGTAGAAACAGCCGGGCGTGGTGGCTCACGCTTGTAATCCCAGCACTTAGGGAGGCTGAGACAGGAGAATCGCGAGTTCAAAGCCAGCCTCAGCAATGGCGAGGC
>CM053407.1:119573054-119590993 GCA_028644305.1 Xerus rutilus | reverse complement strand
GTGGCTCAGGGGTCGAGTGCCCCTGAGTTCAATCCCTGGTACCAAAAAAAAAAAAAAAAAACAAAATGTAGAAACAACCCAACTTCAAATAATAGTTTATTTGGCCTACAAACATGAATGGAGGACTACATGCTACAACAAGGACAAACCACAATAACATTACGCTAAGGTAAAGAAGCCAGACATAGGAGACTACAAATTTTATTATTCCATCAAAATAGACAAATCCATGGAGACAGCTGGGGCAAGGAAGAGGATGGGGAGTGACTGCTTAATGGATATAGAGTTTCCTTTGGGGGTAATATAAATGTTCTGGAATTAGGTAGTCGTGGTGGATACATAATATTTTTAATGCACTGAATCCCACTGAATTGTACACTTTAAAATGATGAGTTTTATTTGCTTTTAAAATTACAATCTTGTCCTTCACAGTTTAAGAACCAGAGATCTAGCCAAAGCATCCTTCATGATGTCAACTCCTTTTTAGATGTTTTTTGTCAGTTTTATGGTTCAGTGTTTGCTAAGAAAGGCTTCCTCGGATGATGGGCATGATGGAGTATGATTATGAATTGCATGCTAAGGGTCTCCTTGGCCCTACTGAAAGGAACACTAGAGGGGAGGTCCTTAGCTTTATTTATTCTAGATTGAGTTGTATGTTTCTCTCATTAGTGTGAACACATACATAGCCCAGTACATAGCAAGCACTCAGTTTAATGAATCACTGGGTGAATAAATGAACATTACATTGTAAGAAGAGCTGGGTTTTGTGAACTTGTTTGTGAGCTTGTTTCCACTGTTTTTTAAACGGGAGCCCTTTGGGAAGGGGAATTCACCTCCAATGTCCCTGGAACACTCCACTTGCTCAGCTCTATGCACCCTCAGGTCATTCCCAAAAGCAAGTTCGTCTTGGTGAAGTTCGACACCCAGTACCCCTACGGTGAGAAGCAGGATGAGTTCAAGCGTCTAGCTGAAAACTCGGCCTCCAGCGATGATCTCTTGGTGGCAGAGGTGGGGATCTCAGGTATGCACAAGTCCAAGACAACTGGGAAGGGCTGAAGGGGAGGAAGTTAGGTATTGTCTCCTTGTTTGGAGGGGGAGTACTTGGTGCCTTTCTATCTGAACTGCACACAAAATGTAAATGGTTTATGGCCTCTCAATGAATCTGGTACCCACAGCAAGCTTGGTCTAAGCAGATTCTGGGACCTGGGAACCTCATCTAAGGCTTGAAGTTGCCTGAAGGGAAGGGAGCCCCCTCTTCCCTCACCCTTTACCCATCTGACATTCCACTTACTTTAAGAACGTTGAACTTTCCTTGCAGGGGTTCCAGGCCTTCTAGGAGATAGCAAGGTCAGATCTTTTCTGTCTTCATTTCAGCTGTTGGGTTTTGGCTTTAGCTCAGATATGCTACTGGTGCCACCACTAATCCAACAGTAACTCTTAACCAGTGACAACTTTGATAATAATAATTGATGCCAGTGTTTATTGGTTTATGATCTGTAAAGATCTACACAGACATTAAAGTTTTCATCTTCACTTGAGTCCTGCTTGAGAAGCAAGTGGTATTGTCTCCATATTATACTTGAAAAACTGAAGCTTAGGCACTTACACGACTTCCTAGGCCATGGGGTATGCAGTGGCTGAGCGAGAGTTCACCTAAGTACATGGTGCATCTTTAGTACATCTAAGTGCAGCAGGGTCTTGGCTACGTCAGCATCCTCCCAGCTAGGATGCCTCAATTCCCGAGTGAACTGGGAATTTTCTAGAGTCTCTAATTTCAGTAGAGATAGCTGGCTCACCTGTCCAGAGCAGTCAGTCAGTTTTGACTCAACTTCAAGTCAGTTCCCTTGGGGTTTTTTGAATAATAGCAATTCCAGTGGTTTGCATTCATCATGTTTACTCTGCCAGACCCCTGTGCTAAATATTTTACGTGTATTTTACCTGTGTGACTATGGTACTGTTATCCCCAGTTTTTCAAGTTAAATTGATGCTTAAGAGTAACACACTCAAGTTAATGGAGCTGTTAAATGGCACAACTAGGATTGGAACTCCAGGCTTTTAACACTGTTACTCAGAAATGGTCTCAACCATTTCTTCTTGCCAAGGGTAAAAAACCAGTTGTCACAATCAGCCCTTGGGATTGCTACTGCTTTTTATAAGGAATGTTGCAGATACTAACGGCGGCTACCACAGATTAAGCACTGAACTCTGGACAGATCTCATGTATATAGTGCCTCGTTGACCCTCCCCGCAGCCCTCATGTAGCAAAGACTGCTTTCATCACCTACCACATGCTCCCCTTTCTCACCAAACTCCAGCCAAACTGCCCTTGGTAATTTTTTTTTCTTAACAGTACTAGGGCTGGGCATGGAAACCAGCCTCTTAAACATGCTAGTCAAGTATGCTACCACTTGGCTACACCCCAGTCTTTGGCCTTTGTAATCCTTAAATATTCTCAGCTCTGTCCTGGCACAGAGCTTGTGTACTTGTGCAGAGTTCTTGCACTTGGGGTCCTTTCTTCCTGAAGTACTCTTCCCGGATCTTCACATGGCTGGCTCCGTGGTTCCTGAGCTTATGTCATCTCCACAAGGGGGCCTTCCATGATAACCTGAAGTGGGCTTTCTTACCATTATGCCACATCACTCCATTTATTTTCATCATTGGAACTAATCATTTATGCTCACTTGAATACTGTTGTTCTTCTGGCCCTCAGAATATAAATTATTCCTTGCCAGGTGTGGTGACACACCTACAATCCCAGCAACACAGGAGGCTGAGGCAGGAGGATGGCAAGTTTGAGGCTGGCATCAACAAGCGAGGCCCTAAACAACTTAGCAAGACCTGTCTCAAAATAAAAAGGGGTAGGGATGTGGCCCAGTGGTTACGTACCCCTGGGCTCAAACCCCAATAACAATCCCCCACCCCTGGAAGAAAAAAAAGCTCCTTGAAGTCAGAGAACTTGATACTCTGAATCAGTTAGGTCCTTAGCACCTCTAACAGGATCATGCACCTCAAACAGGATCACATAGTGGACATGAAGAATTCCTACTTTTCAAATGAATTGACAGGTGCCACATGGTTACTAAGTGGCAGAGGAAGAATTCAAATGAAGGTCTGTATAGATAAACCTCACTTTGAGCCACTACACAGCCAAGAAGATAATTCTCCTCCACTCAGATAGGCCCTATAGTGATGTCTTGCTCTGAGTTTGTTGTGGTCTTACTTGTCTGTGGTTTCTGTTCACAGATTATGGTGACAAGTTAAACATGGAGCTGGGTGAGAAATACAAGCTGGACAAGGAGAGCTACCCAGTCTTCTACCTCTTCCGGGACGGGGACTTTGAGAACCCAGTCCCATACAGTGGGGTAGTTAAGGTTGGAGCCATCCAGCGCTGGCTAAAGGGCCAAGGAGTCTATCTGGGTATGCCTGGCTGCCTGCCTGCGTATGATGCCCTGGCAGGGGAATTCATCAGGGCCTCTGGCGTGGAGGCCCGCCAGACCCTCTTGAAGCAGGGACAGGACAACCTCTTGAGTGTGAAGGAGACTGAAAAAAAGTGGGCTGAGCAGTATCTGAAGGTCATGGGGAAGGTCTTAGAACAAGGTGAGGACTTCCCAGCATCAGAGATGACCCGGATCACCAAGCTAATTGAGAAGAACAAGATGAGTGATGGGAAGAAGGAGGAGCTACAGAAGAGCTTAAACATCCTGACTGCCTTCCAGAAGAAGGGGTTTGAGAAGGAGGAGCTATGAAAAGGCACTGGGTTTGCTGGGGTTTGCCGGGGGGTGGGAAGGGGAGAGTTACCCCTGGCCATGAGACCCTTGTTAAGAGGGCGTTGGAAATCTGAGCCCCGACTATTCCTGGACATGGATGCTGATGTGACCATGTCTGGGAAGTTTCTAGAGCCAGTCTGGGGATAGCTGGAGTGTTTACTCAGATGGCTAATGAAGTACCCCCTCAGACAGAACTGGTGCTATAAAGGAGGGTATTGCCTAGGTCCTTGACAGGTGTAATTCTGACCTAATTAAAGTTCAGTGTTTTGATCAAGTGGACCTGAAGCCATTCAATTTGTTTTGTTTTTTCTTCACATTATATTTTGACCTATAACCTGCTTGCTTCTGCTTTTCTCAATTCTTTTTTTGAATCTAAGCTGATATGAACTCCACTCAAGCAGGGAAACATCCTGGTAACACTGGAAACTGGTCCCAGCTTAAGGTAAAACCTTTATTTTTCACTGATGTCCAGGTTCTTTTTTTTTTCTGTGGTACCAGGGATTGAACTCAGGGGTACTCAACCAACGAGCCACATCCCCAGCCCTATTTTTTGTTTTATGTAGAGACAGGGTCTCACTGAGTTGCTTAGCGCCTCACCGTTGCCAAGGCTGGCTTTGAACTCGTGATCCTCCTGTCTCAGCCTCCCAAAGTGCTGGGGTTACAGGCATGCACCACCGCGCCTGGCTCTAGGTTCTTTTGAATTAACTGGATGGTAAAATGTGCCACCCATGTTCTTGGTCCTTAAAACTCAACAGCAGCACTATTTGATCAACACTGAACAGTGATGCTTTGTGAGATATGCATAGCAAATTCTTGGTTTTACTGACACAATGTTTGAGTTTAGAAAACAAAATGACAGAATTCAGTCCTGTTTGAAAGTTTTAAAAAGTTGTTTTCAAGCTCAATGACCTTGTCAGTCAGTTACTCAGTAACTTTTAGAGTAAGTAGACAAATGGCAGACAAGGAAAGGACTGTAAGACCAAAAAGCATCCTCAGTCCCTTAATGTGGCCTAGTCTTGATTCTTAATATGTCATTGGATGGGCTCAGGCTAGGTATTTATAAAGCCAGGGTATACTAGATGATCATATTATCAGAGGTCTTTTGTTCTTAGCATCTAATAAATTAATATTGTGACTGAAGACTACATGGAGTGGCTTCCTAGAATCAAAAAACTACAATTTTAAAGGAATTTCTTGATAACCTGAAGCAGGGCAGACACTATATCCAACCTGAAGAATTTTGTTTTAAGGAACTTGGAAATTTCTCAAATGGTGCCAAGAATAGTTTTAATTTATAAATAGTTCTCGGTAATTGATGCCATAAAAAGTATTGGCGTTATCACATTAGGAGAGATTACTCATACAGAACCAAGAATCTGGAAATTTGTGGCCATCAAGAGTAAGAATGAAGCTGGGCACAGTGACGCATGCCTATAATCCCAGCACTTACGGAGGCTGAGGCAGGAGGATTGCGAGTTCAAAGCCAGCCTCAGCAATGGTGAGGCGCTAAGCAACTCAGTGAGATCCTGTCTCTAGGTAAAACACAAAATAGTGCTGGGGATGTGGTTCAGTGGTTGAGTACCCTGGAGTTCAATCCCTGGTACCAAAAAAAAGAACGAGATGGTGTGGAGAATAGCTTTTAGCTTATTTTCGGGGGAACCCATGTTTCCTGGGCTGTATATATGGACACTGTAGGTTGCAGAAAGGCTCTGTCCGTCAAGCACAAAGTGCAGTAGGAACCCCACAAACAATTTGTGCTTTCACAACAATTTAAGCTTTCAACTCATGGTAGCTTACTCTGCAGTCTTCACTGAAATTTGTGCCTGCATCAAGGATATAGCATCCAAAAACAAGGGGAATATTAAAAAATATAAACCCAAGTCTGACTTTTAGGAAAAGCAAAGAATGGCAGTTAGGTACAGGCAAGTACCTGCCTTTAGTCATAGGAAAAGAATATTGGGAGGGAGTTAACTTATAACTGAAAAAAATAGGCCAAAACTGACTCTTCCGGGATACATAAAGGGATTTCATATCAGGATAGAAAGGAAACTCGGGAAGAATAGCTATTTCCATTGGTTGTCATTCTGCCCAAATAAAATTTGAATCTCAGCTTCTGGGTTCAAGTACCCTTGAGTAAATCATGTCATCTGCCAGCCTGAAATTCTCCCATTACATTTAGAATGAAATCTCAGTTCTTCTCCTGGCTATAGGTCTGACTGATCTGGTCCCCACTCTAGTTTCTATCTGAATGCTTACCTCTTTCCACTCCTTTAACTAAGTTACTAGAACATGCCCAGCAGTACCCTACCTTGGGACTTTTCTAACTGTTCCTTTTTCTATGACTGACAAATATTCATCATTCACGTCCCATGTCACCACTTAAGATCTTCTTGTGACCCAGTCTGAAGTGCGTCCCATGTCACCACTTAAGATCTTCTTGTGACCCAGTCTGAAGTGACCCACTCAATACCACCACATACCCGGATTTACATTAAACAGGACTTTGATACATAACTACTATGCATGGCCTTTCCCCAACTCAATAGCTAGTAAGTAGGATAGAGGGTTTCATTTACCTTTACTATCAGCAAAGCCTGAAAGTTATGAAGTATAGAAGGTGATTGCTTTAATGCCAAAAGGAATGGTGGCCTTGGAATAAAAATTTTTAATTTTCACATAATAAAATATTGCTGGGGATATACCTCTTCAACACAAAATTGAGATGAGTTACACCATTTAGAAGGCTGTAGCTTCTAAGACCCTGAACAAAAATGAACCAGGCAGAAATGCCAACTTCAAATGAAAATTTTATATAAATTAACCCATCCAGTTTAGATTTGCTATGCTTCACTTAATTCTGAATAAGGAAGAATGTAGACTTCCCATATTAATGAATCACATAAGCAGGAAGAGTTTCTATAACAGGCCTGTAGATACACTGAAACCCCCTTGTTTGTATTAAAAGTTAAAATGAAAGACAAATCCAGATTGAACAAAGCGACTGCAAAATATAATGCAATTTTGAACAATTAAAATTATGAAAATATACAAAATTGATGGGCAACACAACTAGGCATTTGTTTTCCATTATGTGGAGAACACTAAAAATTTCTCTACCTTTTATCCATATCAGGTAAATGACTTAAACCAAATGTCCACTTTGGAGAGGCTTAACTTAGGATCTCAGTAGTATAAAAGGCAATAATTTTTCAGTCTGTAAACAGTAGTCATGTTTTTTTTCTCCTTTTTTTTTTTTTTAAATATCAATTTACCACACAAAAACTAAACAAAAACCCATACAAACTAAAAACAACAGCAGCAGCGGGTTACTTGGGAATTCTCTTCAAATATCAATGACATACAATTGCTGGGAGAGGGTGCTTTTTACTCATGTAAGAATATATATATATATATATATTTTTTAAACTGTACACAATTTATAGTGCATGACAGTTTCCAAAGGAACAGATTGATAAAAGATATTGGCCATTTCTGCATAATTTCATTCTTTTTACAGTTATCTCAAAATGTGAGAGTTGGATCTAATTGAAATGCTATATTTAGTAGGAAAATCAGCAAGTAACAAAGGAAGCATAACTTCAAGGTAACATTATTTGTCAGTAAAACCAGTACAGGTCCCAGATACCCCAAGGCAGGAGACCAGTTAGGCAGACCATTAGAATCACAACAGTCCCTGACCGAGGCCAGCCCACTGAGCATACATGTGCTAGACTGATCAATAGACTTGTATCAAAGAGCATTTCTATTTCTTTGTACAGTACTTTTTTGGATATGCAAATAAACATTCCAAGAACACAGCCATACACACACCCTCCCAAATACAGTTCCATCTAAAACAGGCCATAGTTATATGAATTAATGATACATTGTCATCAAAGCATATTCAGAATCAATCAGGATGTTCAGTTCATCTTGTTCAGGACAGTTCTTCCCTTCAGGATGGGTGTGTGATACCTGTGGCTACTAATTTATATAAAATATAATATTTTGAAGTTACTTGATGGACTAGGTTTTCCAGTAAGTCTTATTTTAAACAGGTAATATAATCTCTAAAAGTTTTCTTGGAAGTTTAAATAGTTATTAATCACCATATGAAAATGTGAATAAGAAAGTCAAGAAGGGACAAAATGCAAACTTTGCATACATAGATTTTCCCAGCTCTTTTGGTTGTTTTAAAAAAAAGTATCACATGTCCTGGAGCAGTGCATAGGAAAGGACCTTCAAAAGGTCTTTAAGACCAATGCTCCATCAGATGCTTGAATTTCCTCATCAAATTCATTTCTTTGCCCTTAACAAAATTACTACCTTTAACTGTATTTAGGTAACAGACCAAAAACAGAAGCAGGAATTCAAACATCAAAAAAAAGTTATCAAAGAAAGTGTAAAACTTGTATAACATTCTCAAGAGCAATTTTTATCTTTTCTACAGACCAACCTCTGAAGCTACATCTTGAGGACAAAGTAAATACAAACTTGGTACAATTCTTAAGTTTCAAGAAAGTAGACTGAACATTAAACCCACTGGATAACATTTCTTTTGCCAGCCTAAAACTTAAAACCTAGGTTAAATCCATAATATATACTCCTTCCTCACCAACCCCCCCCCACTTGAAAACACTAAAATAGTAATTAATTTTCAAGCATATATATATACACATATATATATGATTCATGAATCGATTGCAGTATATAACTCACAAAACTGATGAAGTATCAGTATTGCCTGCATAAATTATGTACACCTCTCTTGAAAACAGTGATTCCCATATTTCCCAAATGGATGAATGACAGCAAGCTAGTCCTAGTAGGCTTGTTAAACGGTCTGCACTACTTTCCTCTCTAAACAGCTATAAATTAACAGTCTTCCTTGCCTCCCTATCTGAGATATAACTTTCACAGGAATGAGGATGGGGCTATCTTGGCTATCAGGATTATTAAGCCAAAAAAATCAGCACCTGTGGTCATCTGAGTGGTGCCCTTCAGGGCAAGTGATTATGCTAAATCTTGCCTGAGGTCTGCTGTGGACCTGCCTTGGTTCTGAGGAAGCCTCAAAATGAACCTGCTGCAGTGGAGAAGGGCCTGCTCCTGCGCATATCCCCCTCTACTTCTGTTTCGTATGGCTCAAGAACAGACTAAACTCCACTGCTGTAATGGGAGGGCCAACTAGCTACTTTGAGGTCAATGCTTTATGCTTAATTTCTATTGCTGCTTTTAAATAAAACCCCCCTCCCAGATGTTTCTCATGATGGGAGGGAAGAAAAGTAAGGGGTTCTCTTGTTGCTGCCATCTGCATATGAACATTTTATAAAAAGTGGTCAAACCCAGATGAGGGTCCTGCTTCTGGTTTATATACAATAATTTAATCAGCTGTATATATTTAATATCTAAAAAAATTAATTCACAATCAAAGTCCTTCATGCATTTTTGAGGAAGTTCTGGATTAAAATGATGATCAACCAGATGTTGCTTTTGCCTGGGAAGATAGTGTCGTCATTTTCTGCTGTAGAATCATCAGTGCCTGTGGTCCACACTTAAATTTTTAGTTTCTTTGTGGTTTCGAGTCTTTTTTTCAGCAGCTCCCCCATTTCTAGAAGTGAGTGTAGGTAACTGCTCTGCACTTTGCCTTGCACAGTCTTTGAAAATTTTCTTTCTTCCTACAAAGAAAGAGACAAAAATAAGTGTCTTGCTAAAAAATCATTCTCTTAAGAGTTCCTCAGATAAAAGTTAAAACTACCATTACCTCAATGCAAGCTCCATCAAAATAGTATGAGTCATTTTCAGTATCAAAATGCAGAGTCTAAAGCTCATCACAGATGTGTATTTTCCAATGTGGTCTATCACCAAGACCCTACTGCTTCAGCAAAGCATTCTATACAGTACCTTTGTTATAAGTTATATAAAGTAGGAAAACAAATTTTTTACTGCTAGCTTTTCCTCAAGCAAAAAGGTGGTAGAGCCGAGCACGGTGGCGCATGCCTGTAATCCCAACACTTTGGGAGGCTGAGACAGGAAAATCGCGAGTTCAAAGCCAGTCTCAGCAATGGTGAGGCACTAAGCAACTCAGTGAGACCCTGTCTCTACATAAAACACAAAATAGGGCTGGGCATGTGGCTCAGTGGTCGAGTACCCCTGAGTTCAATGCCTCGTACCAAAAAAAAAAAAGAAAAGAAAAAGGAAAAAGGTGGTAAATTATTACTAAGTAGTTTGGACATAAAATTATTACCATTTTGTTATAAGCTACACAAAGTGTAAAATAAGAGATGTCTGATTTTTTTGTTTATATCAAAACAATAAAGCAGAAACTTTATTACTGGTTTAGACATCATCATAGCCACTACTGAAAGGCCTCAGCTTTACCAACTGTATCTTTTCCAGTTACAATACTGACAAGTCTCCTTCCACATTGACAGAGTCTGTAAGTACAAGAGACCAAATGATAAAAAACAGAGCTTTCTTTTTTTTTTTTAAAGGTTGACTTTTTTTTTATCATAACTTTATTTATTAATTTGTATGTGGTGCTCAGGATTGAACCCAGTGCCTCACCCGCGCTAGGTGAGTGCTCTACGGCTGAGCCACAACCCCAGCCCCAAGACAGAGCTTCTTAAGCCTTCTCAAATGGATGAGTTAAATACTTGCTGCCACATATTTGCTGTGGTAGAGGAAGGGAAGGAGTGCTCAAACATACAAATGAAGATGACTAAGGACTGGGTATGTATACATGAAGTTGGCAGAGCTGCAAAGTGAAAGACCACGGAAGAAACCAGGTGATGCTTTCTGGCCCGTGAATACTGCTATTTAAGATCTTATCTAACTTAGAAAGGTTATGTATGAAAGATTTTCATTTAGTATATATGTAAAAGCAAATAAACTTGGTCCTACATATTCATGGGTTCTGTACCCAATCAACCAACTGCAGATCGAAAGTATTCAGAGAAAAAAAGTTCAGTCTATATTGAACATGCTAAGACTTTTTTATTGTAACTAATCAAACAGTATAACCATTTACATAGCATTTATATTGTATTAAGTATGTAAATAATCTAGAGATAATTTAAAGCATTTAGGAAGATGTGTTAGGTTTGATGCAAATGCTACAGCATTTTATATAAGGGCCTTAAACCCCCATGGAATTTGGGTATCCTCAGTATATGTGTACATGCATGCATCCATGTATTCTGGGGGGAAAATCCGACATGAATACTCAGGAATGGCTGTATAAAGAAACATCCTGCTGGGTGCAGTGGTGAGCTATATCCCAGCTACTTGGGAGACCGAAGCAGAAAGATCTCAAGTTTGAGGCCAGCCTGGGCAACTTACCCAGACCCTGTGTCAGAATAAAAAATAAAAAAGGCTGGGGATATAACTCGATGGTAGGTAGAATGCCTCTGGATTTAATCCTCTGAACCAGAAAAATAGGGGTAGGGGATATATGTGACTCACTGGTAATGTGTCATTATTTCAATTGCCAGTACCCTCCCAACACATACACACAAGAAAAAAGCTAAATGTCCAATGGCTGTGGGACATTCCTATTTTGAGTACTGTACGGCTAAAATGAATAAGATTTGTCCATATTAGTTAGCCTGAGTAGATTGTGTGAGTGTATGGTACTGGGGATGGAACCCAGGGGTACTTTTACCACTGAGTTACATCCTCAGTCCTCTTTATTTTTTATCTTGAGATTCACACAGGATGTTGCTAAGTTGCCAAGTCTAGCCTTAAACTTGCAATTCTCCTGCCTCAACATTAAGTCACTGGGATTACAGGCATGTGTGACTGTGCCTCGACCTGAACAGATTCTGCAGGCAAGTTGCAGAACAATGAATAATTTACTTTTTTTGGGGGGGAGGGGGTGTTGAACTCAGGGACACTCAACCAGTGAGCCACATCCCAAGCCCTAAATTGTGTTTTATTTAGAAAGAGGGTCTCAAGGAGTTGCCTAGTGCCTTACCATTGCTGAGACTGGCTTTGAACTCGCGATCCTTCTGCCTCAGCCTCCCAAGCTGCTGGGATTATAGGCGTACGCCACTGTGCCCAGCTCATTCACTTTTAAAAAGTACAAAATACAATAATATTGTGTATTTTCTCCATGACTATAAATACACATGCCAGAAAAGGTCCTGACACACAACTAAAGGTCTATCTAGTCCACAGACCTTCTACACTGGACTTCAACTTTAGGAGAAAAGAAAAGAAAAAGTGAACCTAATGGAAACTGAATTGAAGAGGGTGTTTTTTAAAAATTACCTTTATTTATTTTTATGTGGTGCTGAGGCTCAAACCCTGTGCCTCACACATGCTAGTCAAGCACTCTCCCACTGAGCCACAACCCCAGCCATTGTTGTTTTTAATGCAAAAGACTACTCAGGACTATGTGGAAATTATTTGGCAGTTGGTACTGCTCACTGTACTATATATACCATGACTTCTTTTTTTTTTGGTACTAGGGATTGAACTCAGGGGTACTCGACCACTGAGCCACATCCCCAGCCCTATTTTTTGTGTTTTATGTAGAGACAGGGTCTAACTGAGTTGCTTAGCACCTCGCCGTTACTGAGGCTGGCTTTGAACTCGCGATTCTCCTGTCTCAGCCTCCCTAAGTGCTGGGATTACAGGCTTGAGCCACCGCGCCTGCCTTACCATGACTTTAATAAAGGCTAATTACTGCTTTGTTTAATCCTCACCATCATCCTATGAAGTAGGTGTTATCATCATCTTCATTTATCAAGAAATTGATACCCAAATACAGTAAATAACTTTACCAAGGTTATACTGCAAAGTCAAGGATAACTTCTAGATACTGGAATTGAGAACTCTTAATCCTCATTTCAGAAGGAAACAACTCAATGGTCACAAATCAGCAGGGCTACTGTGTCTGTCATTAGTGCAAATAACAGTCCTTCCCACATGCCATATTCTCTGCCCGTGCCAACTGACTCACAGGGCCAAACACATTTCACTTTCTGCCTTTGTGCTTTTGTCTGATGATCTCCTATGTGGGATTCCTTTCCTGTGCCTGGTGAAAATTAATCACTCTTCAAAAGTACCCACTCCAATAAGACTGTCTCATTCACTTATTTCATTTTGAACAAGACTGCTTTCTCTAATCAGTCTTTGGTAATGTCAAATGCTCTGGGCTCCTTCCCACAGTAAGCACACCATTCAAACATGTTTAAGCTTTACAAGAGACAAGCTTACACTCTTTTAAGGATGATGTACCAAGCTAAATTCCATTCATTCTCTCCTCTAGGAAGGTCTGGGTGGGGGTCTGAAACTAGGCTGACATTTGTCCTTAGATTACTGGATGAGTTCCCTCATCAGCAAAGATTTAGGTCAGACACCTACTAGAGGGAAGCATTCTCTAAGATCAGAATTTCATTATTACAGCAGCTGGCTAGAAACAGATCACTCTATCACTGCCTTTCTGGGCCCTACCAAATCCTAAGGTGAATCTAGGTAAGTGAATCAACTTTCACCAGAAAGAAGCCATATTTTCTTTTTTTTATGAATCCCTATTTTAGGGGCTAAGGGTGTGGTTTGGTGGTAGGGCAATTGCCTACCATGTGTAAGGCCATGGGTTCAATCCCCAGCACAAGGGGAGAGGCTAGGAGATCCACATTTTAACGGCAAAACTTTACAGGGATTTTGCTGACAACTAGCAGAATTTTAAGAAAAGGTCCTAAAATAATATCAGGAAACATCTGATAGTTGTGAACACTGATTCATACTTGGTTCCATTCATTCCATTTTTGGCTGGCTTGTTCTAGCCTAATAATCAGTGACATAATTATTTCTGCTGTCCAGCATCTCTTTCTTCAGGTGATAAATACTAGGGTGGAAAGGAAGGCAACCTACTCGGCAGTATCTAAATTCTTACTCACAGAGATTGTTCCTGAATCTTAAGAGTATGTCTGATTCCCTCTGGTACTCAAAATAGGAAACAATTCATAATGCTAGCATTAGTTTTAATGGTAAAAGCATAACCCCAAAAATATAAAAGGGAGGAGACCCCACAACCAACATTACAACAGAAAACTGCCAAAGTACTTTCTAGTCACAAGTCTTTGTTTTGTGCTTTTTGGGTTTTGTTTTGGTTTTGGTGGTTGTTGGTTGGTTTTGTTTTTGGATACAGGAGATCAAGCCTGCATGTGTTAACTACATCCCCAGTACTTTTTATTTTGAGACAGGGTCTCACTAAGTTGCCCAGGGTAACCTGAACTTGAGATCCTTCTACCTCAGCCTCTGCAGCAGCTGGAATTACAAGCATGTACCACCACACCCAGCTAGCAATAATTCTTATAAGTAAAAAATAATGGACTGAAAATTAATTTGTACTTTTAATAAAGATAACATTTGGGAAAAAAATATATATATATATATAAACATTGCTGATTTGTCTGTAATCTTACCGGAGAGAAAGAAGTGTCCTCTAAAATAAGTTCTTCAAGTTTAAGTGCAATTAGATGTGTTTCAAGTCCCTTAATATGATCCACAGCATTAGAAATTAAAGTCTGAAGTCCAGAAACATAGTCTTGGAAACTGGTGAAGACAGGTGGCTGGGAACAGGATTTGAAACATTTTTTAAAAGAAGAAATACTATCAAATATATTCCCAATGCTTACAACACACAGGTAGGCTGATTGCATGCTATACCATGACTTGATGCTATTAACAACAGGCATGGATATAGTTTTGGATATCGAAACAGTCTCATACCACCAAACAATATAACTGCAAACTCAAAAAGGATAATTTAAGCATTCTTTAAAGTGAGGTTTTATTATATTCTGGAGAATGGGAGAAGAGAATCTATTAGAAAATATGTTAGTTTGTCATTCAACTCACGGCCAGGAACTTCTACCACCTCTCTTCACATCTATAAGATTTCCTATATTGTTAATGGAGAACAGAAACATAATAGTCTAAGTTAAAACAAAAAAAGGACAGCAACAGACAAGAAAATTCAGGAGAAAAAACAGAGAAGGGAACGGTGCCCTAATAGATATTAGATACATTCTGAAGTTACAATTAAAGTCAGGAGATTTTGTAAGTAAATTGTATTTAAGAATAATTCTTTAGGGCTCAGGCTGTAGCTCAGTGGTAGAGCGCTTGCCTCACATGCGTGAGTCCCTGGGTTCGATCCTCAGCACCACATAAAAATAAATAAATTTAAAAAAAGATATTGCATCCATCTACAACTAAACAAACATATTTTTAAAAAAAGAATAATTCTTTATAAGAAAATTGACAAAGTACTGGGAATGCAGCTACACGTAGAGCTGCTGCTCAGCACGCACAAAATCCTGGAACTGATCCCCCATAACACAAGGAGATAAAATGCACAGAATGAAAGAAAAGAAAAAAGGCCCAAGATAAACGGAAAGGTACGAGGGAAATTAAATGATAGTCAATAAAAGAAAGAAGGAGAGAGAAAGAAACAAACTAACCAACCTCCAACAAAACACCAGAAGAAAATTTGGTTAACAACTTCTGTAATCACGAGTTGAAAAGCCTTTCTAAACATGACGCTAAACTAGAAACCATTAAAAATATTCTTGATTTTAAAAAGATTACTAAGGCTGGGATTGTGGCTCAGTGGTAGAGCACTTGCCTCGCATGTGGGAGTCACTTGGTTCAATCCTCAGCACCACATATAAATAAATGAATAAATAAAGGTCAATCAACAACTAAAAAAAAATTTAAAAAAAAAAGATTACTATTTTGATTTTTTAAAAATAATTCATTAAAAGGCAATTAAAAAAAAAATTTCATCATTTACAATAGATGATTAATGACATTATTAAGAACACAACATGGGCTGGGTTTGTAGCTCAGTGGCAGAGCGCTCACCTAGCATGCGTGAGGCACTGGGTTCAATTCTCAGCACCGCATATAAAAAAGAACCCAAGAGCTCAAAACATACCAATAGGCCAGGAGCAGTGGCACACGCTCAGGAGGCTGAGTCAGTAGGATAGCAAGATCAAGACTATCCTGGGCAAATTTAGTGAAGGCCCTATCTCAAAATAAAAAATTGAAAGGGTGGGGAATTTAGTGATAAAGCATCCCAAACTTTCATTTCTAGTGGGGTGTAGGAAAGTATGGACATATCAATAAGAAAAATACTTCTATAAGAGGAAATTTGGGCAAAGAACAGAAAATATATCATCTAGCCAGGTGAGATAATACACACCTGTAATAGTAGCAACTCAAGAGGCTGAGACAGGAAGATTGCAAATTCAAGGCCAGCCTCAGTAACTCAGCAAGGCCCTAAGCAACTTAGTGAAACCTTGTCTCAAAATGAAAAATAAAGAGAGCTAGGGATGTCACTCAGTGGCCAAATGTCCCTGGATACAATCTATAATACCAAAAAAACAAAAAAACTTCAATTTTTAAAGACATATAAACATGTTTTTATAATATATATAAACATAAGACATATAAACTTGAGGGCGTGGTGGTGCACACCTGCAATCCCTGTGGCTTGGGAGGCTGAATCAGGAGGATCGCAAGTTCAAAGCCAGCCTCAGCAAAACTGGGGTGCTAATCAACTCGCTAAGACTCTGTCTCTAAATAAAATACAAAATAGGGCTGGGGATGTGGCTTAGTGGTCAAGTGCACCTGAATTCAATCCCCAGTACCTCTTGGCCCCCACCACCAAAACGAAAGACATACAAACATGAGAAATTTAGTTAACCTACTAGTAAGGCTAACATTTCACTTAAGAAATAGTCAAAACCATGCACAGTGGCATATGCCTATAATCCCAACAACTTGAGAGGCTGAGACAGGAAGATTACTTAGGTCCATGAGTTAAAGATCAGCCTGGGCAAATGACCAGCTAGTGAGATTCTTAAAAAAGAAAAAAAAAAAAAGAGAGAGAGAATATTTATAGGGTTCCAATGACTCTTAAAACATGCAGAAAAACATTTGAAAAGAAAAAGCAGTCTGTAGCTAGATTGTTACTTGTGTTCTGTTATTACCATAATGATGCTGGTTTCTTTTTTCTTCTTTTTCTTTTTCTGTAAATTTAATTTGTATGGTCGCAAGACACTCTCACAGTAACTGGACACCCAAAGGATGATAGAAATAGTCTGAAAGTGGAAAATTTGCAAATTAATCAATTGAGATTACAATCGGATCAGAAAATTAAAAGCAATGGAATAAAAAAAGAAATTCTAAGCAGGGCATGATGGTGAACACCTGTAGTCCCAGCATTTTGGGAGGCTTAGATAGGAGAATCACGAGTTCAAAGCCAGCCTCAGCAACAGCAAGGCCCTATGCAACTCAGTGAGACCCTGTCTCTACCTAAAAAACACAAATAACTGGAAGTTCTATGCAAATCCTTTTTAATGGGGGTGTGGGGGGGAGAGTACTGAGGATGGAACCCAGGGCCTCCTACATGTTAGGTACATCCCCAGCCCCTATGCAATTACTTTTGATTTCTCCCCTAAATTTATTTTCACTCTCACATCTTTATACTTTCTTCCTTCTGGGGCATGGGGTGGGGTGGGAGGAAGCTAGGGATAGAATCCAAGTCTTTGCGCAGCACCAGTCTTTCATTTCCACAATCACATGTCAATTCAGCACTTCTTCATCTGCTCAGAATACTGCAATACCCTACCTACCTCTTTATTCTCAGCAATTTAGCAAGGCCCTAAGCAACATAGCAAGACCCTATCTCAAAATAAAAAATAAAGAGGTCTGAATATGTAGCTCAGTGGTAGAGTGCCCTTGGGCTAAGTCCCTAGTACAAAAAAATAAATGAATAAAAACAAAAAAAATAAAGATATAAGGGAGGATTCCTCAAGTTGATTAGCACAAATACAGCATTGTATTAAATTAGCTATTTATCAATCTTCTCCTATACTGCAGTGTGTGCATATATGTTTATGTCCAGTTATTACTCATCTCTTTGGCACTTCTAATATGCTAATGGTCAGAAGAGTATATTGCCAGCCGGGCGCGGTGGCTCAAGCCTGTAATCCCAGCACTTAGGGAGGCTGAGACAGGAGAATCGCGAGTTCAAAGCCAGCCTCAGCAACGGCGAGGCGCTAAGCAACTCAGTGAGACCCTGTCTCTACATAAAACACAAAATAGGGCTGGGGATGTGGCTCAGTGGTCGAGTGCCCCTGAGTTCAATCCCCAGTACCA
>CM053407.1:119523681-119572554 GCA_028644305.1 Xerus rutilus | reverse complement strand
TTTTGGTACTGGGGATTGAACTCAGGGGCACTCGACCCCTGAGCCACATCCCCAGCCCTATTTTGTGTTGTATGTAGAGACAGGGTCTCACTGAGTTGCTTAGTGCCTCGCCATTGCTGAGGCTGGCTTTGAACTCGCAATTCTCCTGTCTCAGCCTCCCTAAGTGCTGGGATTACAAGCGTGAGCCACCGCGCCCGGCAAGGAAGAAATTTTTAAAAAGTAGTTTAATTACCTTTCCACCATAGGTACTATTTGACATTCTCTTTGAGGACTTGAAACCTGCCCCATGTGCTTAAAAATACTCTTAAATGATAGGATCTGCAGATCTTATGATTTTGGAAAAAACAGAAAACAAGGTCCATGGAATATTTGTGATTCCCACTGGGTTGAAAGCTTAGAAAAAAAATTCTCCACAAAATTGGGAACTTAATTTTTAAATCCAATTCAATCTAAAGTTGGGTGTGGTGACACATGCCTATAATCCCAGCAGCTTGAGAGACTGAGGCAGGAGGACTCCAAGTTCAAAGCCAGCCTCAGCAACATAGCAAAGCCAAAAGCAACTCAACAATACTGTCTCTAAATAAAATACAAAAAGGACCGGGGACGTGGCTCAGTGGTTAAGCGCCTCTGAGTATCCAAAAACAAAACAAAAAAATTTCAATCTAAAATTTGATAATCTTTCAATAAGTCAAGGATATCTTCAACTTCTAGATGTAACAAGTGCCTTTAAGTATCGAAAGAAATCAGGATCCTAAAACATTACTTTGAAATCTGTGAGTTTGCCCTCTTGAACACTAAATCAGACACTGACAGAGCAGCTTCCAGCTTTCATCAACTCCATGTTTCTAATTATATGTGGCTATGGATATTTCATTGCATTTACTGTTTTCAAAGACAAAGACCCAGGAAATTCACACACAAGAAAATACTTACTTACCTAAACCATTGGTATCCAGCTCATAAATATTGTTAACAAGATAAAAGGAACTTATCTGGCATTGAGAACAGCCAGAATTAAAGAATCCACTCATTCTGGTAGGTACAGGACCAAGGAAAGGATACTGGAAAGGGGGAAAATGATATCCTTTAATTCATTCAAAATAAGAAAACAAAGCATGTAAACTACTGGATAAAACCTACTTCAGTGACTTAGTAAAAAGCTTTTAATCAGCAAACTAGTATCTGATCATTATAGTAAAATTAGAAATGCCATATGAATTTGTTGATAGCTATTAGAAATTTATCATGACACACCCACACCCACACAGAGACACACAATTCTTGTTTTTCTTCATTATCCAGTTTAGATATGGAGAAAGCCTCTGTAATTTCTCTCCATCTGTATATTCCTCTTTTTACTCAGATGCCATAAATTGGGAGGGGGGGGGCGGATTCTATTCTTTACTATTTGGCCAACTCCAAATTTCTATTTTGTAAATGACAGTCACAAATGTAATCACTGCAGCTTTGATGGCAAGTATTTATCGATGATACCTGAATTTCCTTTTCAATAAATCGCTTCCCTGTCTCCACGGCCACCTCTAGCTGTTGAAGGAGCAAACGAAGAATATCAATGGGAGAGGATACACCATTCTCGGTAGTCTTCTCAGAGTTCTTTGGCTCCACAGGGTGGTTAAGACTCGGAAGGCCACTGATGAGCCTCAGTGTTAAGGAACGGATTCTTAGCCACATGGTCTCCTCCTCCAAGGAAAGTTTCTTATGTTCTTCAGAAACATCCCTTAAACAGAAACATCCTCAGACCAGCCATTTTATTCAACCTGTTGCCTTCAAATCTTTCAACATTCGTTTTCACCAGTCAAGACACCACAGAATGACTCCAACTTTCATTTAGTATCTGGATGATCTTGGATAAGTCAAAAATCTTCTGAATCCCCATTTCACTATCAATAAAATGGGCATGATAACCTACCTAACGTAATTTCCCCAAGACTTTTTTCTCTGATAATCAAAGTACTACATGATACGAAAACTTGAAATTTACAGCAAGCCTGTAATCCCAACAGCTCAAGCGGCTGTGGCAGGAGGATCGCAAGTTCAAAGCCAGCCTCAGCAACTTAGCAAGGCCCTAAGCAACTTTGCGAGACCCTATTTCAAAGTTAAAAGGGCTGGGGATGTGGCTCAGCAGCTAAACGCCCCTGGCTTCAATCCTCAAGCCCTTCCCCGACCAAAGTCAAATGACAAAAATGTAAAAACTAGGAAGCAAAAGTGCCCTGATAACCAAACACCCAGAGTATTAACAAGTTTGGTGCGTATCCGTTCAGACTTTTGCAACACAGATGTACAAAAATGTAACTGAAGTAAGAAGGGGTGTAGTTCAGTGGTAGCACATGTCTTCAGCACGTGGAAGGTCCTGCATTTAATCCCCAACATCAAAATATATATCTACATATGCAATTAGTAATAATACTTATGTGGGCTGGGGCTGTAGCTCAGCAGCAGAGTACTTGCCTAGCATGTGTGAGGCACTCGGTTTGATCCTGAGCACCATATAAAAATAAGCAAATAAAATAAAGGCATGCTGTCCATCTACAACTTAAAAGAAATTAAAAAATAACAACAATAATATTTATGTAATTTAAGACAAATCAATTTACAATGTTTATAATGCTTTGGAAATTGCGAGTTTTTCATGCAGTATGAGCAATAAAGAGCAAACATCAGGTCTATAGCCATTATGTTCAGAAGGGTCTACTTGCAATGCTGGCCACTGGCTAATATCTGGGAACTGCAGTCCACTCATGCCTTAAATGCCAAGAATGGCTTATTGGGGGTTGGGGTTGTGGCTCAGTGGTAGAGTGCTTGCCTAGCATGTGTGAGGCACTGGGTTTGATCAGCACCACATAAAAATAAATAAATAAAGGTAAAAAATAATCAACAATTAAAAAGAAAAGAATGGTTTATTGGGCTGGGGCTATAACTCAGTGGCAGAACACTTGCCTAGAATGTGTGAAGCACTGGGTTTGATCCTTAGCACCACATAAAAATAAACAAATAAAATAAAGGTTAAAAAAATACATTATAAGAATTTTTTTTAAAAAAAATAGCTTACTATACCCAGGCTGTTTGTAGAAACCATATGGTTCACAGTGAACAACTTCTTTCCTCTGAGAATCTGGGATTTTGGTACATGCTGAACAGAGTGTATCTATGAACCGGCTGATAAAAACCGTACGCATAGAAAAACACTGCACGTTACAGCATTTTTCCCTGCTGAAGAAAGAGCGTATTCATTCTGTTCCCTTGTAAAAGACAGCACAGTGGAAATCTGTGTATGGAATTCTCCACACTCTGCCTGTTCCTTTTGCCTTGCTGTTCCAGTCATCTATTCTTTTGCTATAATAAACCTCAGTCATGAGTGCCACAATGTGCTAAGCCCCTTTAATCATTCTAGCAAATTACCAAATGTGGTTGTAGCAACCTATGAGTCATAGTATTTGCAAAACTACCTCATATACACACTCTTGCATTCTTGTCCACTTACTTCCTTAAGGCTGTACTTCCCCAGAAACAGATTGCTAAAGTAGAATATAAGTGGCATTTCAAATGTTTTTACTTATCCCAGAATTCCCTGCATGAAGGCTCTATAAAATTGTGCCACAACATAAACACATAACAACAAGAATTTTTCCATACAACCACCAATCCTTTTTGTTAAAAATAAAATCTTAATCGCTGAAAGATGCATTTCTTTAAACTTCTTGTTAAACCCTCTACTCACACTGTTTCTTGGTTATCTTCTCTATTGATCTATTAAGAGTCCTCAGCCACGGGGCTGGGGCTGTGGCTCAGCGGTAGAGCGCTTGCCTCGCATGCGTGAGGCCCTGGGTTCGATCCTCAGCACCACATACAAAGCAATAAAATAAAGACATTGTGTCTATCCACAACTAAAAAAATATTTAAAAAAAAAAAGAGTCCTCAGCCAGAGGGCTGGGGCTATGGCTCAGTGGTAGAGCGCTTGCTTGCCTAGCATATATGAGGCACTAGGTTTGATTCCCAGCACAACATACAAATAAATAAATGAAATAAAGATCCATAAACAACTAAAAAAAACAAAAAAGAGTTCTCAGCCAGGTGTGGTGGTGCCCTACTATAATCTCAATGACCCGGGAGGCTAAGGTAGAGGATTCAAAGCTCAAGGCCAGCCTTGGCAACTTAGCAAGATGGTCTCAATTTTTTTTTTTTTTAATTTAAAAAGGACTTGGATGTAGGGCTGGGATTGTGGCTCAGTGATAAGGCACTTGCCTCGCATGCATGAGGCACTGGGTTGGATCCTCAGCACCACATAAAAATAAATAAAGATATTATGTCCATCTACAACTAAAAAAAATATTTTTAAAAAAAAAGGACTTGGATGTACATCAGTGGTAGAGTACCCTTGAGTTCAATTACCAGTACTGAAAAAGAAGGGGGGAGGAGTTCTCCATACAGATAACAGGTATTAATATAAATGAAGAAATCAGGGACTAGGGACATAGCTCAGTGGTACAGCACTTGGCTACCATGTGTAAGACTCTAGGTTTCATTCTCGGCACTTAAAAAAAGGTATATATATATAAATATACATATATAGCATGTATGTACATCACCCACAAAGAAGTTCACTGATTTATTTACCATAAATTTTTAGAATGTAACAAGGTTCTCATTATTATTTACAGAGGTTAAATCCTTCATGCTTACATTTTCACAGTTTATATATGTTAAGAAAGTTTTCCCTACCTACTTAAAAATATTTTCTATCTTTTCTTCTAGAATTTCTAATGAGTTCTGGCATATAATCTTTAATCTGTCTAAAATTCATTCTCTATACACTGAAAAGTTAGCAAAGGGGTGAGATATATTTTTTTCTTCTGGCTTGACTGTATTTTCTTATCAAAACAACAAACAAGTTATTTTATATTTGTGTAAAAATTTTTTGTTTAAATATCACATTAAACCTCATTATTCCCGCCCATCTGGTACTGGGGATTGAACCCAGGGCCTCATGCATGTTAGGCAAATAGTCTATCACTGACCTACATGCCCAGCCCTTTTTACTTTGAAACAGGGTCTCACCAAGTTGCCGGGGCTGGCCTTAAACCTGCAATTCTTCTGCCTCAGTCTCCTGAATAACCATAGGCAAGTACCACCATACCCAACTGGATTAATCCTAATTCTTCAGAAAAAAATGGCTTGGCTGGGCGCAGTGACACACTCCTGTAATCCCAGCCACTCGGGAGGCTGAGGCATAAGGACTCCAAGTTCAAAGCTAGCCTCAGCAAAAAGTGAGATGCTAAGCAACTCAGACCCTGTCTCTAAATAAAATAAAAAAACCGGCTGGGGATGTGGCTAAGTGGTTAAGTGACCCTGAGTTCAATCCCTGGTACAAAAGAAAAGAAGAAAAGAAAGAAATGGCTTGGAATTAAATTCCAGTTACCTGTCTTTTGGATCCCAGCTGAAGAAAACATTTAAGTCTCTGTTGTCTCGCAAATCTTCCCATGGAATGTCATCTTCTTCTGGCCTAAGATTCATTGACTTTATACTTTCTGCTAAGCTGGTTGATCTGCAATACAGAGAATTTATTTTTGCTTTATTTCAATAGGATAATAGTCATGAAAATGTGTTTGACATTGCTTTATGAGAAAGAAAGGAAGAGTTATTCTAAGAAATAAGGGCTCATATAAGGTGAAATACAACCAAGTGAAGATGGTGCTGACTTACTCCATGACAAGAGAAAGCCAAACAAAGCAGTGGATCAGCACTGACTCCTGCAGTCCCATTGGTAGTGCAAAGGGAAACGTGTAAGCACGATACAGATCAAGAGAACAATGACCATGGACAAGTGGACTTCTGCTGGCGATCTGAGATGGTGCTGGTAGCACTCTATCATTTTTTTATTTTGTGGGGTACTACGGATTGAACTCAAGGGCACTCAACCACTGAGCCACATCCCCAGCCCTATTTTCTATTTTATTTTGAGACAGGATCTCACTGAGTTGCTTAGCACCTTGCTTTTTGCTGAGGCTGACTTTAAACTTGCAATCCTCCTGCCTCAGCCTCCCAAGCCACTGGGATTACAGGTGTACACCACTGCACCTGGCTCTATCATTCATTAAGTCAGGCCAAGGTTCTGTTTTTCTCTGTTCCCACCCCTTTTCTCTCATCCCCCCATTTTTTCCTTATCCTAAGGCTGTTAATGACACTCATGAGTCTATTAACAACTTTCAGCATCTGATTTAATCCCTTCATTTTTTTTTGCCCCCTACCCCTACCCCCATGTAACACTTACATATTTGCTTCAAGTAGAAGGTCTAACAGCATCCGTTCAGTACGGACTTGTGCAAAATGAAGAGAATTATTCAGCCTGTTCCTAAAAGCGATAAACTCTGGGATCTTCTCAAACGCACCATATTTGTAAGCTTGAATAATATATTCTGAGGTCTGGGAAGGAAAGACATCATCTTGGTATAAATATTTCGTAGGTCAAACACTGTAAGCAAACCTTGCCAGCTAAAACAAAATATTTGAGCTAAAATTAAGTAAAGCTTTGAATCCAATCTTTTTTTTTTTTTAAAACATATTTTTAGTTGTAGATGGACACAATGTCTTTATTTTATTGCTTTGTATGTGGTGCTGAGGATCGAACCCAGGGCCTCACGCATGCGAGGCAAGCGCTCTTCCGCTGAGCTACAATCCCAGCCCCTGAATCCAATCTTTAAAAGTCTCAATTATCAAGCAGAATATCAGTTCTTTTTTTTTTTTTTTTAAATATTTTTTTAGTTGTTGATGGACACAATGTCTTTATTTTATTGTTTTGTATGTGGTGCTGAGGATCGAACCCAGGGCCTCACGCATGCGAGACAAGCGCTCTACCGCTGAGCTACAATCCCAGCCCCAGAATATCAGTTCTTTAAAATGTTACTTTTCTTCCTTTCTGTACCTGAGTCAAATGTCTTCTTTACTAATATTACTATTCACAATGCCCGACGGCCACTACCATTCCATAAGCCTTCTCTTGTCATATCTCTCAATGCAACAGAACTGGAGGTTTTGTGAGGCCACATCAGTCAAAAATTTGGTTAGTGCCATTCTGGAAGGGATATTACTCCATATTTTTCTGCTTCCAAACTGTTTTAAATAAAGGTTCCAAAGATGCTGGAATAATGGAACCACCTCCACGCACCCAAATTAAAATCACTCTATCAAAAAAAGGTTACTTCTTGGTTTTGTTTCTTTCTGCATAATATACCACAACACACAGGACATATGTGTATTACACCAGAATAGAAAACAGACACCAAACAAAAGACCCACAAAAAATTAATGTTATAATCAATTCTGAGGACAGAACAACTTCAAGAACCAAGTTTGTCCATCCACACTACCTAAGACCTCTACTAGAAACTTCCATAGATGAGTAAGTGAAGGAAACAAAACACTTAGCACATGTGTTTTAATTGTAGAATAAAGCATATATATAGATGAAATGTTTACAAAATAGAGGCAAGATAAAGAATTCTAAACGGAAACCCCGGCACAATAGAAGAAAATCTCAGGCAAGAACATTGCAGAAGTATAGGCCTATGCCAACAGGAATGAAAGACAGAAGATCATCCCTAGGGTCAAGGAAAGTATTAAGCTCAAAGCTGATATCTGTCCAAATAAAGATTCTTCCTAGAAAAGCCAGTCTTTTTACACAGCCTCAGTCAGTCAGCTCTGCCCCCATCTCCATTATGACTGAAAAATTTGCCCAGTAGGAAAATAGGCCAATAGTCAACAACATACCCTCTGATACACAGCCTCGCAGGGTTCATTTCAGGCCGCGGGATTGCGCCACGGGCGCTAATTCAACTGCATTCGATGCGGCTTTTAAACCCCCATGGGACACCTCGGCGAGCTGTTTGCCTGCAGTATCTGGAGAAATTAAAGACGGACGGACACAAGAAAATTAAAAAGATTACTTGTGATCCTGCAGGTTTAAAGAAGGACTATCCAAAAAAGCTTGAGTGTACCTTCTAGCTTGATTAAGGACAGTGATATGCTCCATCAAGAAGAGGCCAGGACACTAATCACATATGCCTCTCCTATGGCCCTTTGGCTGAGAAAACACATTAAGGTTTACTATCAGCCCTTGGAATAGGAATTTACAGCTTGAAAAACTGGGAACATATAATTCAGCAAGTAATCAGGATAGAAATATGACTTTGGTAATTCCAAGCAAATTTATAAATTTCAGTTCTAAAATATTCTATGATTAAAGTAGAGAACCCAGCATCACTGAGTGGTCCAATTTTTAGGAAAAAAACTTTGAAAATAGCAGTAAGGAAGGAATACAGTCTTCAACAAACCTAGAAGGTAGATGCAGTTCCCTGTGTGCCTTGTTCAGACAGTCCTCCCTAAACACCAAAGTGAAGCACCAGTGCAGGGCTAGACCTGGGTCTGTGCACAACCAGGAACACAAAGGTTATAGGAGTATGTTATTTGAGGGACAGCCCCCCACCCCTAGTGGAACTGCAGGCAAAACTGGAAGCCACAGGCACTTCAAAGACTTTTGAATGGTGTATGTTGTCCGTACCTATTTCTACTCGTTTATATACCAATGGGTATATTTAGATCCCATGTGGATTCCTGAAATGAACCCTGGTCACTGTAAAAACTAGCAAAATACATGGACATTAGACCTCTAAGTAATGATCCTGATTACCTAAGATAGACATTTTAAAGCAAGACTTTTGAAGTAGTGCAAACATTTAAAGGACATTAGGAGACAGGAAAATCTAGGACTGATTCTCATATTGTAAAAAAAACTACTCCAAAGTAAGATGACAGTAGTCAACGACATATCTAAAAAGAAAATCCTCGTGCAGACCTTCGAAATACAACTTTCAGTCCCATAACACAAAACCTTCCTGAGAACCCTGAATTTCCTATTCAAGGAGCAAATGTTCTTTCAAAGAGATAGTTGAGAAATAAAACACATCAGTCACTCTCCTCAAAAAAAAGGCATTTGGGGATACCCAAAACTACCAAGAATAAAAGCTGTAGAGCATGAATCTTTGGCTCTGATGTGAAACATTTCTAATTCTATAAGAAGGTTTAATGCACACAGTGTGACACTACAATCACAACCAGCCTCAAGTTCCTTTAGGACACCTTTCATGCTACTATTGCCTTGTTTGGGGGTGAGGCATCAAGATCAAGGTACATTTTTCCTGTATACTGTGTTTTTCTTTTGTCTCCAGGATCCCTGAAAATTGTCTACTTTAATATGATACATTAGCTCCATTACAAACTGCAAGCAAAGTGTCCTAGTCCCATCAATGCTAGAATTTTATCAGACTCATCATCACATACATGAAACTAATTAGTCACTCCCACACACAATCATCAGCAAAGCATCAAAAAAAAGACACAGGGCTGGGATTGTGGCTCAGTGGTAGAGCGCTTGCCTCGCATGCGTGAGGCCCTGGGTTCGATCCTCAGCACCACATACAAAGCAATAAAATAAAGACATTGTGTCCATCTACAACTAAAAAAAATTATAAAAAAAAAAAAAAGACACAATCGCTAAGGAGAAGACACCTCTCAAACTGCTCCTGAGAACATTATTTACCTTTATTATAATACTATGCCTTTTTTATTTTGGAATTATTTTTTTCTTCAGACACAATGTTTAAAAAAACTAAAGTCTAATCTTAATCAGTATAAAATAATGTGCCTTCATTGACCAAATCTCTATGAATAATATGATTCTTCAAGAATACATGGCTGATTAAAAACAAGAGAAAAACCAGGCACTGGGCTTTAGGAATTCCCTTATTTATTTCCACTACCTTAAAGCTAGTGGAGAAACAAAATTTTGAAAAGCATTCTTCAGTAAATCAGAGGTGTCTTTATCCGTCTGGTAAATAAATTATAGACAAAATAATGAGATTTGAGAAAATGAATTCAGTTGATTTTAAATTAATGAAATCCCTTAAAAACAGATAAAAGCAAGGAGATACACTTAAACACACAATGAAAATTCACGCCTGGAGATTCAAAAGCCCAGGGCCCTAGAGATGCTCTTTCAACCTCTAAGCCAGGCCAGCACACTCTAAGCAATGTGATCAGTTGCTGAAAGCCACTTCCCTCTCTTCCTGATCAGAAGCTATATCAGAAAATGAGGTCTGAATAGCAAGCAATGCTAATCACTGGAGGATAGAGACAGGCTAAACACCAACTGATATAGTGCGCAGTTCAATATCTAACGAGTGATCCTTCCATCCACCTTCTCAAAGCTGTCCTTTGCTACTACAGCCCTCTAGGCCATGCCAGAACCTCATTAGAACATATTACCAGAAGCTAAGAACAAGAAACCTACATTCCATTGTTCAGACACTGTTCTGCCCTGCCTTCTATTTAATACACCCTTGAAGAATTACATAGAAGATACATTAGCACTTTAAAAAAGGGCTTTTGTTGTTTTGTTTTAAATCCTTAAGAGTGTTTGCCAACCCCAGATTATAATTTCCTTGTCAAGTTCCACAGTTGTTGATGGACCATAAAAATGGAGCTCTAGACAGGTATCTGCCTGGCCAGATTCCAGGCAATGAGTCTTCAAAGAATGTGAGAACCAAGTAGGTAGTGGCCACCCTAAAAACAACCTTCTCTCTCCATATTTCTCTTGGGTAGTTTTGCAAGGTTGATCAACCAAGTAGAATCCATACAGTTTTTCTACATAAAACTCCGCTTTACCAAGTAGAACCCCAGTCGGTTTGCAGTGAAAAATATGGTGCAAATCCCATCCTTTCATTATGGCACATTTATTACTATTGTAAAAAACATAAAATTGACCTAAGTTTCTTGAAATGTCCTTCAATTGGTCAATTCTACAATTCTAAGAAAATACAAATATATTCACTGTTGGCAAAGAGGACAGTAAATGTCAACTTCAGAAATAAAGGTGACAGAGTATCTGCTATCACAGACACATGGTACGCCAGGCTATAATTTTTTTCCCCCTGGTACTGGGGATTGAACTCAGTGGCACTCAACAAATGAGCGACATCCCCAGTCTTGTTTTGTATTTTATATAGAGACAGGGTCTCACTAAGTTGCTTAGGGTCTCACTAAGTTGTTGAGGCTGGTTTCAAACTCACAATCCTATCTCAGTCTCCTGACCTGCTGGGATTACAAGTGTGCATTGCATCACTGCACCTTGAGCAGGCTATAAATTCTCATGGGCTATTTCTCACTTCTTTTGAAAAGTTCTTAGATATCCAAAGACTGCTCTAAGAGGAATAACACTTCTTAGTCTATTAAAACCCAGTTTTAAATGCCAACTTTCCAAGGATCATACTAAACACACAAATATTCCAGCAAACATAAATAGCTCTACCCCTAGCTAAAAACCTTGGACAGTAAGTTATAGTATAAGAGCATTTACCAGTAGAGTATGGTGCTCCTCAACATGTGCACTTGTGAGAGAAAGTAGCACATTCAATCATGTACAATCAGTAGTCAAGACCATAGTTTAAAAAAAAAAAAAAAAAAAGGCTTTTTTCACTTACATCTTTCTGGTTGGAGTGGAAAAACCTGAGTGCGAAGTTACAAGATTGAGATGCAGCAGCATACTGACCTAAAGATTCGGCATATCGAGTCAAAAGATAACTAAATTGGAAGAAAAGAAGAAAAAATACACGTTATACTTACCCACCTCTAGTATCAAATGCTATATCTCAAATTCCTATACCAAAGACATAGTTAAGCATAAGGAAAAATTAAAACATCTTGTCACTTAAAATAGCTTAATCAATAAAGAACAAAGTTCATTCAGTTTTGTGGAAGGATAAAAGTTCTACACCATGCTTTTTTTTTTTTTTTTTTAATATTTTTCTGTTGATGGACCTTTATTTTATTCATTTATTTATATGTGGTGCTGAGAATCGATCCCAAGGTCTCACACATGCAAGGCAAGTGCTCTACCACTGAGCCACAACCCCAGCCCTACACCATGCTTTCTTTAGACCCCAAACAATGGAACATAAAAGGTATAAGACCACATCATACAGTCTTTTCTTAAAACAGCACCAGAGAGAGGAGATGAAGAAAATGCTCTTAAGTAATCACAAAGAACAGTCAAAATACAAATTCAAAAGGATGTTTCAGGTCAACAAATAGAGTAAACACGAAGAAAAGACTTCAAAACAATGAGTGCTAAAAATAAAGGTTCAAAATATACAGTGGGTTGGCTGGAGGTATAACTCAATGGTAGAATGTGTGCTTAGCATGCTTGAGGTCCTAGGTTCAATCCCTAGCATCATGAAAAAAAAAAGAAAAGTCAGGCCTTGTGGCGCACGCCTGTAATCTCAGCAGCTCGGGAGGCTGAGGCAGGAGGATCACGAATTCAAAGCCAACCTCAGCAATGGCAAGGTGCTAAGCAACTCAGTGAGACCCTGTCTCTACTTAAAACACACGAAATAGGGCTGGGATGTGGCTCAGTGGTCAAGTGCCCCTGAGTTCAATCCTTGATAAAAACACACACACACACATACACACACACACACACACACACACACACAAGAAAGAACGAAAGAAAAGAAGAAAAAAGAAAAGATAAATTAATTTTTTAAAATATTTTTTATAGTTGTTGATAGACATTTATTTTTTTATTTATATGTGGTGCTGAGAATCGAACCCAGTGCCTCACACATGCTAGGGAAGCGCTCTACCACTGAGCCACAACCCCAGCCCAAGATAAATTAATATTTTTAAAAAAGAAAAGTACATTGCTGGTTATTGTCTCTGGGGAAAACTTTTTAACATTTCAAAAGTGCCAATTTTAAGCCGGGCGCGGTGGCTCAAGCCTGTAATCCCAGCTCTTAGGGAGGCTGAGACAGGAGAATCGTGAGTTCAAAGCCAGCCTCAGCAATGGTGAGGCGCTAAGCAACTCAGTGAGACCCTGTCTCTACATAAAACACAAACTAGGGCTGGGGATGTGGCTCAGTGGTCGAGTGCCCCTGAGTTCAATCCCCAGTACCAAAAAAAAAAAAAAGTGCCAATTTTAAAAAGTATCAAAATTACTAGGCTATTAAACTCATTATGCTTTACAATGGGTCAAAATAAATGTTTATTTAATGTCATAAACAAATGTACTACTGTAAAAATCTAAAAGTGAGAGTCCCATGCCCCACCCTGATATAGCTGGCTACTCATTATTCAGAGTGTATACTACCAACCCAATGGTGTCGTGCTGGATATGCTTAGCATCAAGACTGGAGTAAAGATCCACCACTGGTTCAAATGCACCCAGCATACAGTAGATTCGAACAAGCAGCAATTTGAATTGAGCATTGGAAGGGCTATGGGTTAACCCTTCTTCCAGCAAAGTCAGAGTCTGCCACACAGCGGTCTCGTCACCTGAAATCAAAACAGAGCATTGTCCACTCATCTGAACAATAGGAAGACTTTTCAAAAAGATAAGACCTACTGACATCATCATCTCCTCTAACTATTCTATAAGTAATGGAAGAGAACAAATTTTATACACATACCTGTAAGCAAAATAGGGAATTCCCTAAATTGTTCCTCAATATTTATGCCAGTTTTTAAACATGCTCTCTGGAAAAATGATGCAGAGTGTACGCAGCTAGATCTTGTGGATGGAAGTTATGGAATATCACAAAATTTCAGATTCTGGAAAGAGATGGACTTTGAAGAACTAGAGTCCACCTGCCTTCCCATTGCAGGATTTTCTCTACAAGATTCCAGAGAGATATTCTTCACAGATATAATTTTTCTCATATGTAACTTTCTTAACAGGATGTCCTATATGATGCTTGAAAAAGCTGCTCATTAATAATCAGTTGGGTATAGTGACACATGCCTGCAATCCCAGCTACTTGGGAGGCTGAGTCAGGAAGATTTCAAATTTGAGGCCAGCCTTGGCAACTTACCAAGAACCTTTCTCAATATAGAAATAAAAAAGGTCGGGGGCTGGGGCTGTAGCTCAGTGGTACAGCGCTTGCCTCGCATGCATAAGTCACTGGGTTCGATCCTCAGAGCCACATAAAAATAAATAGAGATATTGCATCCATCTACAATTAAAAATAGTTAAAAAAAAAAAAAAAAAGGTCGGGAAGTTAGGGTTGTAGCTCAGTGGTAGAGGACTTGTCTAGCACAGGTGAGACACCGGGTTCGATTCTCAGCACCACATAAATAAATAAATAAAATATAAAATAAATATTTTTAGTTGTCCATCTACAACTAAAAGTATTTAAAAGGGGGGCACCTGGGAATGTAGCTCAATGGTAGAGCACCAATGGGTTCAATCCCCAGTACCATGGGGGGAAAGAAAATCAAACTAAAATACCATATTTTTTTAGCCTAGCAAATTTCAAAACTATCTATAGTCTTAAAGATTAAGTAATTTGAAGCTGGGCACAGTGGCTCACGCTTGTAATCCCAGCACTTAGAGAGGCAGACAGGAGAATCGCAAGTTCAAAGCCAGCCTCAGCAACTGCGAGGCGCTAAGCAACTCAGTGAGACCCTGTCTCTACATAAAACACAAAATAGGGCTGGGGATGTGGCTTAGTAGTCGAGTGCCCCTGAGTTCAATCCCCAGTACCAAAAAAGAAAAGATTAAGTAATATGAATAGATTAAAAAGCTGTGAGGGCTGGGGGGTTGTGGCTCAGTGGTAGACAACATGCAAGGCACTGGGTGCAATTCTCACCATCACATGTAAATAAACAAATAAAATAAAGGTCCAGGAACAATTACTAAAAATATTTTTAAAAAACTGGTATATAGGGCTGAGATTGTGGCTCAGTGGTAGAGCGCTTGCCTCGCATGTGTGAGGCACTGGGTTCAATCCACAGCACCACATAAAAACAAATAAATATATTGTGTCCATCTACAACTAAAAAAAATATTTTAAAAAAACTGGTATATATACACAATGGAATATTACTCAGCCTTAAAGAATGAAATTATGGTATTTGCTGGTAAATAGATGGAACTGGAGAATATTATGCTAAGCAAAATAAGCCAATGCCAAAGAATCAAAGACCAAATGTTTTCTCTGATATGTGGGTGCTAATTCACAATGTTTGTGGGTGGGGGCAGGTGTTGGGGAAGAATAGAGGTACTCTGGATTAGACACAGAAGAGGGGCTATGGGGGTAGGAATATAGTAGAATGAATCAGACATTATTACCCTATGCGCATATATGATTATAGAACCAAAGCAACTCTACATCATTTACAACCAGAAGAATGAGACGTTATACTCCATTTATGAATGATGTGTCAAAATGCATTCTAGACGGGCGCGGTGGTGCAAGTTGTAATCTCAGCGGATGGGATTGCGAGTTCAGAGCCAGCCTCAGCAAAAGAGAGGCAAGGAGCTGGACGCAGCGGCGCCTGCCTGTAATCTCAGCACTTTGGGAGGCTGAGACAGGAGAATCGCAAGTCCAAAGCCAGCCTCAGCAATGGTGAGGGGATAAGCAACTCAGTGAGACCCTGTCTCTACATAAAACACAAAATAAGGCTGAGGACGTGGCTTAGTGGTCAAATACCCCTGAGTTCAATCCCTGGTACCAAAAAAAAAAAGAGAGAGGGGAGCTGGGGTTGTGGCTCAGTGGTAAGAGCGCTTGCCTTGCACACATGAGGTTCGATCCTCAGCACCACATACCAAATACATAAATTAAAAAAATAGAGGTTTTAAAAAAAAATCTTATAACAAAAGGGGGGAGGCATGGGCTAGGATTGTGGCTCAGTGGTAGAGTGCTTGCCCAGCATGTGTGAGGCACTAAGTTCAATCTTCAGCACCACATAAATATAAATTAATAAAGGTATTTTGTCCACCTACAACTAAAAGGAAAAAAAAAAAAAGGCAAGGCACTAAGCAACTCAGTGAGATCCTGTCTCTACATAAAAAATAGGGCTGGGATGTGGCTCAGTGGCTGAGTGCCCCTGAATTCAATCCCTGGTACCAAAAAAAAAAAAAAGTATATGCAAAAATATTCATTGTGCAGCCGGGCGCGGTGGCTCAAGCCTGTAATCCCAGCACTTAGGGAGGCTGAGACAGGAGAATCACGAGTTCAAAGCCAGCCTCAGCAATGGCGAGATGCTAAGCAATTCAGTGAGACCCTGTCTCTACATAAAACACAAAATAGGGCTGGGGATGTGGCTCAGTGGTCGAGTGCCCCTGAGTTCAACCCCCAGTACCAAAAAAAAAAAAATATATTCATTGTGCATCTAATGAGAAGATGATTATGAAAATTATAATAACATCCACACGGGAAAACAACATACAGCCATTTGCCATATATTTTGTTTGTTTGTTTGTCTATTTTGGTACCAGGGATTGAACCCGAGGATACTCAACCACTGAGCCACATCCCCAGCCCTATTTTGTATTATTTAGAGACAGGGTTTCACTGAGTTGCTTAGCGCCTTGCAGTTGCTGAGGCTGGCTTTGAACTCATGTTTCTCCTGTCTTGGCCTCCCAAAGTGCTGGGATTACAGGTGTGCACTACTGTGTCTGGCAAGTTTTTAATTATAAAGGAAAGTGGTTGCGCAATAATGTTCAGTAAACACATACACAGAAAAAAAATTAAGTTAGTGTGAAGCACTGGCCTCAAACCTATAGAATATGCACAGAAAAAATAAGAAAACAGATAAATATATATATTTTATATATATTGGGATCTGAAGAAGTGAAATTTTAAATTGTTTCTCCAAATTTTACAAACTACTTTTATACTCAGTAAAAACAGCTAAAAACTCCATGCATCAAAAAATATTTTAAGGTTATTCTATATGTGTTTTTCCCCCCAAATGAAATAAAAAATTGGAGGCTTTAGAAAAATATCAACAATATCTGACCCATACTATGCAAACTACCCATAATCTATCCAAACTATCATTTTTATCTTAATGTATTTCTTCTGAACTACAATAACTTTTACCCATGGCTAGCCTCAAACTTGATCCTCCTACCTTAACTACTGTGCTGAAGAAAAAAAAATACTTTGCAAAAAAAAAAGCACTCTTCCTAATACTTTCACATGCAAATCAATCTCTTTCAAAACACTAATTTTTCAACAACTTCTAATTTCCACTAGATCTGTGAGGTTGGGGCATAGCTTAGGGGTAGCATGCTTGCCTGATATGCACATGGCCTTGGGTTCAATCCTCATGGCTGTAAATAAATAAATAAATTAAGAATAATAATGACTATGCCTATAATTAGAGCACTTCAATATCCCTTTCATTGACCTCAAAAAATTCTGCATCCTTACAAGATCTGCAATTTCATTCTGCATAGTTTCTGTTATAATTTGAATAAGCTCCTGTGTGTATGCAGGAAATGTTTAGAGGTGAAATGATTGGATTGTGACAGTTGTGACCTAATCAGACTTCGAATGGTGATAGTAGGCAGGTGGGGCATGGCTAGAGAAGATACATCACCGGGAGCATGCCCTGGAAAGGTTCATTTTCCCTGTAGCCCCTCCCTCACTGCCTCTTGGATGCTATGGGAGCAATTTCCTCTGTCAGGATATTCTGCCTCCCTTGGTCACACAACAATGAAGTTGGCCCACCATGGACTGAACCTCTGGAACTATAAGCCAAAATAAAAATTTCCTTAAGTTGCTCCCCTTTGGGGGGGGGGGGGGAAGGTGCCCAGGGATTGAACCCAGGGGTGCTTAACCACTGAGCCACATCCTCAGCCCTTTTTATTTTAATAGAGTGCCTCACTAAGTTGCTTAGAGTCTTGCTAAGTTACTGAGGCTGGTTTTAAACTTGTGATTCACCTGCCTCAGCCTCCCGGATTGCAGCCGTGTACCACCATGCCAGGCTCTTGTTGGGTATTATGATCACAGAAATAACAAGCTGACTAACCCAGTTCCCAGTGATTTTGATCATTTGGGGGGAGGGGGGCGGGTACCGGGGATTGAACTCAGGACAACTCACTCAACCACTAACCTACATCCCCAACCCTATCCTGTATTTTATTTAGAGAACGGGTCTCACTGAGTTGCTCAGTGCCTCGCTGTTGTTGAGGTGGCTTTGAACTCCCAATTCTCCTGCCTCAGCCTCCCAAGCCACTGGGATTATAGGCATGCACCACTGTACCTGGCGGATTTTGATTAATTTACTATCTTCTTTCTCTGTGTCTTATATTTCCCTCATCTACAAAATTGTAATAATAACTATATTATTATGAGGATTAAATTTGTTAGTTCATGACAAGTACTTCCAAGTAACTATCATCAAAAGATGGCTGCTGTTATTATTATACGTCCAGATACCTTGCTCAAAAGACAAGATACTAGCAAAGCCATAGTCACTATGAGCAGGAATGGATGCAAGGGATAAGTGAGGAAGTATTGGTATAGGTATCATATAACTAAGATGTCATTTTGTTAATGGTTTTTTTTTTTTTTTTTAAATGTTTATTTTTTAGTTGTAGGTGACAGAATATCTTTATTTTATTTTTATGTGGTGCTGAGGATCGAACCCAGTGCCTTATGCGTGCTAGGCGAGCACGCTACCACTGCGCCATAATCCCAGCCCCTTGTTAATGGTTTTTATATTAAGATGACTTTGGGGTCCAATCCCCAGCACCAAAAAAACCAAAAAACAAGATGACTTTTGTAGCCCTATGCAATTGCATGATGAATGGGTCCTATTATGACAAGGATTCCCCCTCATCCCTGATACAACACAGTATAGCAAGTATTGTGATATAGGTACATATAATGTCTTATTGAATATTAGAAGAGAAATAAAACCTGCAATGGGAAAAGAGGTAAAAATCAAGACAGGCTTTTTGAAGCATCATTTCAGCATAAGTTAGATGAAGGAGGCAAAAAAGTTATTTCAATATAATGTTCAGGGACAGCAGCAAAAAATTTTTACAAACAGATGCAGGATTTTGAGTATCTAAGAATCTGGCTAACATTTACCCTAACCATTTGAGGTCACCTCTGAAAGACTTTTGGAATGGGGATGAAAGTACCAAAACTGACTGCTCTGGGCTGGGGTTGTGGCTCAGTGGCAGAGCACTTGCCTTGTGCGAGTGAGGCACTAGGTTCTATCCTCAGCACTACATAATAAATAAATGAATAAATAAATAAAGGTGCTGTGTGATCTATAACTAAACATTTTTTAAAAATAACAACAACAAAACCTGAATGCTCTGTGAAATGATCCAGGAGGGCTGGGGCTACATCCATCTTGATCACTTTAGTCTCATGAATAATATGCAATATGGACCCAAAGGTGCCCACCCTCCCCCCCCAAAAAAAAACAACTAATAAGAGCAAATTTCAGAGGGTGAGACCTAAAGAAAAGGCAATCCTAATACCATCTTCAGAATCATCCTTCTCTTCCTCAGTGACTCATAATGCTGCTTTTACCATGAATTCTATTTTTGTCTCAAAAAGGCCAATCAAAATTTATTCTTAAAAAAAAAAAAAAATCCTATTCCATAGCTCTATCCATCTACTTTTGAATCAGTTTCATTATATTTTACCTATTATAGGTTATAGTATATTTTTTACAGTCATTCATTATTCAGAAACATTTAGAAACAGAATAGATATTCACTGATTCTAGATCATCTGATTACAGGGAGTAGGATAAATTTGAAACTTGAATTCTTCTAGAACCATCCTGCAAAGGAAGAAAAATCTAAAAGCATAAATCAAATTGATGGATTATGTAATCACACTAAGGAAAGAATACAGTACTTCTAATTACTAAAAATAAAGAGTAAAGTTGACCTGAAATCACTATGACCCACCTGTTTCTCTCCATATATCAATAAGCACATGAACAGCAAGGAGACAGTAGTAGTCTGAAAATTGCAATTCTGTTTTCAAACAGGATTTCCCTACAAGAAAAGAAAATAATCACATCTTTTTAAACATTCGTTCAACTATTAATGTCCCAAAGGAGTTTTTTAAAGCAGGAAAGTGACAGGAGAAGAGAAAAAGGAAACGAAAGTAAGAATAGGATTAAGTATCAGGAAAAAAAAAAAACAAGTCATAAATCACAGGGATCAAAAAAAAGTGAAGCCAGGTGTGGTGGTGCACACCTATAATCCCAGCAGTTTGGGAGGCTGAGACAGAAGAATTGCAAGTTCAAAGTCAGCCTCAGCAACAGTAAGGCGCTAAGCAACTCAGTGAAACCCTGTCTCTAAATAAAATACAAACTACGGCTGGGGATGTGGCTCAGTGTTCAAGTGCCCCTGAGTTCAATCCCCAGTACCCCTCCGCAAAAAAAGTGGGACCACACTCAGCTGGTACAGAAGGAAGGGTTCCAGCATAGACAAGCTATCTATGATGATCCCAAAGAAAAAGGTTGGAAAGGGGATTTTAGTTGAAAAGCATAAACCAAGGGCTGTGTATAATAAAAGCAATATTACATTCCTTACTTGGCCTAATATTTTTTATATAGTTAGAGAAACAATGTTATCTCCTAGATAATATATATTTATATCATATACATCTAGGAAAGTCCAGGCTACTGAAAATCATCTACTTGTAAACTAAATATCTTATAATTTAAAATATACCTTTGATTCAATGACAGTCTGTGTATTAAAAATAGTAAGGCATATAGACAGAAAATGACAATTATCATAACTATGCAATTCATATAGATTGCAATGTAAGATAAAGAGAGTTAGCTCATCGGATGAGAATATGGACAAGAGGAAGTCACCTTCAATTATTTAAAACTCCAAGCTTCGGCAAATCTTTGTCACATATCACTTGGTCTTCCTACTGAACAAAATATTCTCCTTAGAAAACTCATTAAAACGGGGTACTACAGATGCTTTAAAAACTGACTTCTAAGCCTTAGCAGATCAGGGGACTATTGCACATTCTATAAAGTTGCTTACCAAATTCCAGTCCGTGTTGGTACCTTAGCATCAATTCCCTGACCACACTCAATTTCTGATTTTTATCCATGGTGTGGTACAAGCCAAGTAACCTTGTCAACTGCACCACACACAAATGTTGCTGCAAAGCTCGGATGTCAGCAGGCAGTGCCAGCTTGTCCTCTGTTGGTGTCGACAAAGGAACAACTCCAAGTAACTGATTAATAAACTGTGAGGTGGGGAAAAAAAGGATACAAGTCTCAAAAGGCTCAGTAGGCTGTAATACAGAAACTGAAAATGGTCTATAAAAAGACATCAATAAACTTTAAATTCCTTTAGTATAACATTTTCTATCTACCAAAAAAGGATTTATGATAGGACACAAAAATCATGAAACTGACACACTCATTCACTGATGGACAAAAGTAAATTTTCAATACCATGTACCATAGACACTAAAAATTAAAAAGATTATGACAATGCTTTATAAACTATAGAAATTAACAATATATGTTGTATCAATAAAAGATTTAATTAGGAAGACTACACAAGAGTAGACTGCCAAAAATTTAATGAAAATTGAAATTTACAATTAAAGTGATTTACGGGTTTTTTTTGTTGTTGTTTTTTCGGTTTTTTTGGTAATGGAGATAAGCCCAGGGCCCTTCTTTTTTTTTTTTTTTTTTATATATTTTTTTTTTTTTTTAGCTGTAGATGGACATAATGTCTTTATTTTATTGCTTTGTATGTGGTGCTGAGGATCGAACCCAGGGCCTCACGCATGCGAGGCAAGCGCTCTACCGCTGAGCTACAATCCCAGTCCCCAGGGCCCTTCTTATTTGGCTTTGGGACAGAGTCTTGCAAAGTTGCCCAGGCTAACCTCCAATTTGCGATCCTTCCTGCCTCCATCTCCCAAGTTGTAAAGGAACAGTTGTACACTGAAGGGATGGTTATCATATGTCAATGAACTTAATTCTTTTTTAAAGTTTTTAAATTTTAGATAATTATAGATTCACATTCAGTTGTTAGAAGTAACAAATCTCATGCAGCATTCACCCAATTTCTCCCAATGATAGCATCCTGCCTTAAGCTGCCTTTAATTCTTTAAATTTGGTAAGAATCAAAAAAATAAAAACAAAAATCACACACCAATTTCAGTTATATATTTATTAAACACACGCTTATTGTCACTCACTTTTAAAATCCACTAAAATGACAATAATGAATAAAAAAGGAATAAGCTCACAAAGATTAAAAACAACAACAACAAAAAAACTCCACAACATGTGCAACCAGAAGAATGGAAAGTTATACTCCATGTATGTATAATATGTCAAAATATACTGTCATGTATATCTAAAAAGAACAAATCAAAAAAAATTTTAAAAAGATCAAAAACATATGAAGAGATGACAGCTAATTAAAACAAGATTTCAAAAGACAAAAAGCAGAAGTGCAGGGAGTGAGCAATAGTTGATTTATAGGGCCAAACAGGCTAAAATCTCAGTTTGCAGGAGAAGGTCGCCAAAATGCAATACACTTATTCCATTCCCAAGACCTCAGAAAGTTTTCAACCACAGAACCTTCAAGTCTACGAGGTGTCTCTGAAGACTAAGGTGCCCATGGGATGAAAACAGAGTTTGCTGGATCTGGTCTAAGAAGTTGGTCCTCTCCCCAAGCTCACAGACCCACTTCCTGAGGATGAACAGAAGCTGAACCAGAGACACTATAGACTTGGACAGAGCTGGGAGAGCTAAAATTAGGGGATAAAGTGAAAATTTGCTTACTCAACGATGAAAGTCCCATACACTCCCCTACTTCTAAACTAATCCCAGAATACTTAAGTCCAAAGTATAAATCCCCTAACACATAGTGGCAAAAAGGCTCTAGGGAAAGCATTTTCCTTATTTGTTTTTTGAAAAGCATTTTCTTATTTGTTTTGTTCTTGATGGACCTTATCTTACTCATTTATTATTCATAGTCACTCTGTTGCTTACATTGATATCTAAATTATAGGCATATAGAAATTTGTTTATTTTTATGGCTATAGTCTTTATCTATTGGTGTTCTACTGTGGAATGTATAAAGGATTACCTCCTTTCTTGTAAAACTTTCTCTTAGGGTTAATATTTTTTCAGGTCCATTAACTTCAATCAGTCTGGCTATTCTATAAAAGGGTAAATCTCCTCTTCGTGGTCTATAACATGAGGTTCCATTTAACCCCCAACTCCTGCCTTATACTGGAGAGGGGGGAAGTTTCTGGGAATTGAACCCAGAGGAACTGTACCACTGAGCTACATCCCCAGCCCTTTTTATTTTGAGAGAGCGTCTCACCAAGTTGCTGAGGCTGGCCTCAAACTTAGAATCCTGCCTCAACTTTTGGAGTGTTGCGATTACAGGTGTGTGCCACTCAGGTGTGTGCCACCCCGCCCAGTTTGCATTACTACTTTTCATGCTTTTGATTACATGCCTATATAGTTCCTATTGCCATCTCTGCCATTCTTGCAAGTAATTTTATATATTAGTTGTTTATTCTTTTTTTTAAATGATCCATGCTTATTTTTTTTGTTCTTGCTTGGTTTTTTTTGGACCTTATCTTATTCATTTATTATTCATTTATGCGGTGCTAAGAATCGAACCCAGTGTTTCACACATGCAAGGCAAGCACTCTACCACTGAGCCACAGCCCCAGCCACAGCGGACCTTTCAAACAGATTTTATTATCAAATATGAACATTTTTAGTCTGTAAAGTTTTTCTGCTATGCAAAAAACTTTAAAAAACTAGAATAACTATTTGATTCCAAAACATCAAGGCAAAGAAAACAAAAGATTAAAATATCATCCTGCATAAGCCACTTCAGGATTACTAGATTTGATGGCTCATTCTTTTTTTTTTAGTTGTAGATGAACACAATGACTTTGTTTATCTATTTATATGTGGGTGGTCTGCTGAGGATCAAACCTAGTGCCTCACGCGTGCTAGGCAAGCATTCTACCACTGAGCCACAACTCCAGCCCCTTGATGGCTCATTCTTAGTGGCTAGTCATATTTGAAAGATCTGATTCATAATCCATGCCAACAACAGTTCTCAGCTTGAACCTATTTAGGTAGTTTGAAATTCTCCAACAAACATACTTGCTGAGTGACAGAATTTTTAGATACTGAAGTCATCTTGCTAAAAAGTTAAAAAGCTATGACAGCAAAATTAAAATTCACACAGAATAAGGTTACAAAATAAGATTGCAACAGCTTAAATCCTTAGTCTCACAGAACAATGACATTCTTTATAACTGCTAGTATTCCAGCAGGGTCCCTGTGAATGGATAAATCTTACCATATGGGGGTCACATGTGATGACCTAAGATTTTTTCGACAGACCAATGAAGTAGAACTGGTCTGAAAAAGTTACTGGTACTAAATTTATGGGAACAAACCTTCATAAATCTTAGCCTAAGGCAACACACATAAAGTCTTCCTGTAATGGCCCTACCATAAGATGTTTCAACTTATGAGATGATAAGCATTGTAGAACATGAGCAGTTCCTTAGGGCTTAGCACTTAATTTGCTCAACAAGCACTTAGTCAATCCATTCTACATGGTTAACTAGATTCTGCTTAAATCCCTTCAGAAACACAAAACTCACATACTGTACTTTTAAAGAATTCTGATTACTAAAAGTATCTTTTTCTCATTGTGCCAAACTCTGAATTCCCTGTTCCCCTCTCTCTTCTACAAGATAGCTTTTAAGTTTGTTAACAGAACTACTACTCTGTTATCACCAGATCAAACTTCTTTTCCAGGCAACCATTTTTTTTTCTCATCAGCTTTCAAATCCTCCTGCAACCCAGAACCCTCTTTGCTGTATGTGTTACAATTTATCCAGAAATTTCTAGGCTTGGTTTAAGTCCTATAAGCACAGCATCTCAAGAACAGCTCTACTAAACAAACATGAATGATGACAGTCATGTAAGAGCCCCATGGAGACCACTGGGACTCCTTGCCAGTTAGGTAATACACTGCTCCATCTGCCCTAGATGTATCACCTCAAGACTGCTGAAGTACTGAGCCCTGATGGACTCAAGATAGGGTAAAAAAAAATACTCTAGTCATCTCTTAGACCTATGCTCCCATAAGCATCATTCATTCCCCACTGGGACAATGGAAGACTTTCTGGGAGAACAGATGGTGCTGGCCCTATGACAGGAAGACTTCTAACCTTTGCTACAACAGTTGTTGAATTATTTTTGAGCAAAGTAGACCAAATTCACTGGTTTTCTTTATATATGCTATTATACCTTTGCATGGTACTCTATCCTACCTCAGGTACATTTTTTTCAGTGGGTAGAGTACTCCAACTGTCCAGGGACACTCGACCAAGCTAAGCACTAAAAATCTGTACTGTGGAACAGCATATGAAGTTCCCATCAATGAGTAGGCAATCTGTGCCAATACAACGTTGCTGTGTGTGAGTAGAAAACACACAGGTCCTCCATCCTGATATATAACTCATTTGCCTTGGTTAATTAACATCAAAAACTCAATGCATGCATAAGCCCTGATTTCAAACCCAAATATCACAAAACAAACACTCAAGGCATGACAACTAAATATAATGTGGTGCCCAGGACCAATCCTGGAACAAAAAAAGAGCACTAATGGAATAACTAAAGAAATGCATATAAAATCTAGAAGCTAGTTAATAATAATGTGCCAGCATCAGTTTCTTAATTGTAGCAAATATAATTATTATTTAAAATATTAACATTAAAATATTCACAAGCTTTAGGGGAAGCTAAGTGAAGAGTTCAGTTACTCTGTACAATCTTTGCAGCATTTCCATAAAGCTAAATTCATTCTAAAATAAAGTTTAAGTTATAAAAAAACCCCTGACACTTCAGTTTTAGACTGCTTCAGCAGAATAAATTATGGTTTAAAGTAATTAGTGATTAACTCTGGTACTTTTCAGCATGTCAGAGAAAAAACACTAAAAGAAGAGCCCACTGGATTTCATCAAAATTTAAAATTTTTGTGTTGGAAAGAACCTTGTTATGAGAATAAACTGATAAGCTACAGAACGGGAGAAAACATATGAAACTGTATCTACAATGAAGGACTTGAACATAAAAATTCCTAAAACTCATCAGTGAAAAGAAAAAACCTCAAATCAATTAGAAAATGGGCAAAAGAGGTTGGGCGCAGTGGTGCAAGCCTGTAATCCTAGCACTTTAGGAGGCTGAGACAGGAGAATCATGAGTTCAAAGCCAGTCTCAGCAGCGGCGAGGCACTAAGCAACTCAGTGAGACCTTGTCTCTACATAAAACACACAAAATAGGGCTGGGGGTGTGGCTCAGTGGTCGAGTGTCCCTGAGTTCAATCTCCAGTACCAAAAAAAAAAGAAAATGGGCAAAACACACATTTCACTAAAGATATATAGATGGTAAATAAATACAGGAACAATCATCATGCACCTATCAGTTTTGGGGTATTTTGGTTTGGGGTTTTTTTATTTTATGTATTTATTTTTTTGAGGTGCTGGGAGTAAACCCAGGGCCTTGGGTATGCTAGGTACTCTACCACTGAGCAACATTCCAGCCCTTACATACCTACCGCAATGGTTAAATCAGTGACAACACAAAATGCTGGTGAGAATGCAGAGAAACTGAATCACTCGTTTGTTAGTGAGAATTGAAATGAAAAACAGTTTGACAATTTCAAGAAAAACTAAACATGCAACTACCCTAAAATCCAGCAATTGCATATCGGGTCACTTTTACAATAGAAATGAAAATTTGTGTTCACACAAAAAAGCTTGCACACAAATGCTCATAGCAGTATTATTTATAATAGCTAGCAACTGAAAATACCTTCACCAGGTTATTAATTAAGGAAGTTGTGGTGTATTCATACCACCCAATATTATTCAGCAACAAAAAGGAATAAACCACTGATATATGTAACCATGTGGATGACTCTCCAGGGAATTATTCTAAGTGGAAAAAGCTACTCTCAAAAGGTTACACATAGCGGGCTGGGTTTGTGGCTCAGTGGTAGAACACTTGCCTCGCAAGCGTGAAACACTGGGTTCGATTCTCAGCACCACATAAAAACAAACAAAACAAAATAAAGGTATTTAAAAATATTTAAAAAAAAAAAAAAAAGGTTACACATAGCATTACTGCATTTATATAACATTCTTTTTTTTTTTAAATATTTTATTAGTTGTTGATGGACACAATGTCTTTATTTTATTACTTTGTATGTGGTGCTGAGGATCGAACCCAGGGCCTCACACATGCAAGGCAAGCGCTCTACCGCTGAGCTACAATCCCAGCCCCTATATAACATTCTTAAAATGACAAAATTATAGACCAAAAATTTATTAGTAGCTGCCCAGAAACAGAGATAGGGGAGGAAGAGGTACAGGTGGGTGGCTATGGCTCAAAAGGAGCAGTGTGGCTCTGGACATGGTGTCATAAGCCTATAATCCAAGTGACTCAGGAAGCAGAGACAGGAGGATCACAAGTGAAGCTTAGGAGGCTGAGGCAGAAGATTGGGAAGCTGAGACAGGAGAATTGCCAGTTCAAAGCCAGCCTCAGCAACGGAGAGGTGCTAAGCAACTCAGTGAGACCCTGTCTCTACATAAAACACAAAATAGGGCAGGGGATGTGGCTCAGTGGTTGAGTGCCCCTGAATTTAATCCCTGGTACCAAAAAAAAAAAAGTGAAGCTAGCCGTGGCAATTTAGAAAGACCCATCTCAAAAAAATAAAAAGAACTAAAGATATAGCTCAGTGATAAAGCACCCCTATTACACACATATACATACAAATAAATGCCTATAAAACTGGTGAAATCTGAGTAAAAGCAATAGATTGTATTAATGTCAACTTCCTAATTATATTACACTATAGTTATGCAGTATGTTGCCACTGGGGCAAAATAGATGAAGGATATATGAGATTTGTTATTTCCTCAAATCCCATGTAAATCTACACTTATCTCAAAATAAAATTATATTTTTAAAAAGGAGAATCCAGTCATTTACAACACCTTTATTCCCACAACAGCTTAGTTTGACAAAAAATAAAGCCTTCAATGGCTGAGGCAGGAGGCAAATTAAAGCTGGGCACAGTGGCGCATGCCTGTAATCCCAGCACTTTGGGAGGCTGAGACAGGAGAATTGAGAGTTCAAAGCCAGCCTCAGCAACAGCGAGGTGCTAAGCAATTCAGTGAGACCCTGTCTCTAAATAAAACACAAAATAAGGCTCAGTGGTAGAGTACCCCTGAGTTTAATCCCCGGTACCACACACACACACAAAAAAAAAAAAAACAGGAGGCAAATTAAAGGCCAGCCTGGGCAACTTAGCAAGACCTTGTCTCAAAATAAAATAAAAATGTATGTGGAGGGGCTGGGATTGCGGCTCCCTGGTAGAGCACTTGCCTCGCATGCGCAAGGAACTGGGTTCGATCTTCAGCACCACATAAAAATAAAGATATTGTGTCCATCTACAACTAAAAAAAAATCAAAAAAAAAAAATGTATGTGGATGTAGATCAATCCCCAATGGGGGGTGGGCAGGATTGAGCTTTCAGTGTGACAGCACCTGGAGTACTTACTTTGCCAGGGCAGTTATACTTCTATCTCATATTCACCAGTCCCATACATTACAGGAAGGAAATCCAGTTAACCTACTTTTAGTAAATACAGGCACCCAACAGAATTCTGACACATACTTACTTTTGTACCCTGTGTAGCAGGCAAGAGGTCAACGAACACCTTAAGGTCTGTAAAACAACACGGTTTATCCCCAAACTTTTTAAAATACTGGAACATTAATTCTTCTGGGTCACCTAAGGGTGAGGAAAGGGGACATTATTAAATTATTCATGACTGAGGCAATTCTTAATTTATGTGAAAGGTCTAATTTGGAAATATTTATTTTAATTAAAGTGTTGTTTAATGCTTGAGTGACAATGAATGAAAATAAGAGAGGGCTGAATGCTAGTCAGTTTAAAAATTAGAGTTGAATCTTACAAGCTCAGCTTACCTGTTATTGTACCTAGGAAATATGAAGTTATCTTATTCAGTTAGAGTTTAAATAACAAAAACATTTTGCATTAAATTAAAATTAAAACATAAGTTTATATGCAAATATTGAGCACACATGCTTCTCTCCACGCTTTTTTTTTTTTTAAATGATGGTGCTGGGAATTGAACCCAGGCTTATGCATGCTATCCCCAGATCCTCTCCACATCAATTCTTTTTCTGTTTTCCTATTTCTTTTTAAAAAACACAACAGAATGCATTTCAATTCACAGTACATATATGGAGCACAATTTTTCATTTCTCTAATTGTACACAAGGTAGTCACACCATTCGTGTCTTCATACATATACCTAGAGTAATGATGTCCATCTCATTCCACCATCTTTCCTACCCCTGTGTCCCCCTCATCCCCTCCCTCTCCTTTGCACTATCCAAAGTTCCTCGATTTCTTTCATACTCTCACCCCCCCCCACCCCCATTATGGATCAGCATCCACTAATCAGAGAAAACATCCGGCCTTTGGTTTTTTGGGATTGGCTTACTTCACTTAGCATGATGTTCTCCAACTCCATCCATTTACCTGCAAATGCCATGATTTTGTTCTCTTTTAATGCTGAGTAATATTCCATTGTGTACATCTACCAATTTCCTTATCCATTCATCTATTGCAGGGTATCTAGGTTGCTTCCCCAGTTTAGCAATTATGAACTGTGCTGCTATAAACATTGAAATGGCTGCATCACTGTAGTAGGCAGTTTTTAAGTCTTTAGGGTTCAGACCAAGGAGTGGAATAGCTGGGTCAAATGGTGGTTCCATTCCAAGTTTTCTGAGGAATCTCCATACTCCTTTCCAGATTTGTTGCATCAATTTGCAGTGCTATTTTCTTTTAAAATATACTCTTATTAAAGGAAAACTTTATTTAGATTGACTTGATTTCTGCTTTCAGACAGACAAGTAGAGACATGTGGTGGGAGATTTAAGACATGAAAGAAAGAGTCTGTGGATGGACAGAGGTTCAAGAGTGCAGGATTTATGGGAGAGCTGCAAGTAGTTCAGAATATCTGAGCATAAACTAAGAAAGAGTGTTGATGAGAGAAAGGAAGAAGAGCAAACACACTGTAATCCTGTCACGAAGGCCTCGAATGCTGTGCCAAGGTGCAGATTTTGTCTTTTTTTTTTTTTTCTTTCCTATTTTGTTCCTAGCTCTATACCCAGGGCCAAGAATGATGCTCGGTGCATAGTAAAGCCTCGAACAGTATTTGTTAAATCAATGTTTGATGACTTTTCAGACTCTATGTGACTTGTCAGACTCATGTTCCCTGGTTTTTTGTTTTGTTTTTCATTTTGTTTTTTCGCACTGGGGATTGAACTCAACCACTGAGCCACATCTCCAGCCCTATTTTGTATTTTACTTAGAGACAAGGTGTCACTGAGTTGCTTAGCGCCTCGCCGTTGCTGAGGCTGGCTTTGAACTCGCGATTTTCCTGTCTCAGCCTCCCAAGTGCTGGGATTATAGGCATGCACTACTGCACCCAGCTTTTTCCTTGCTTCTGATGAGATTCCAGTGGCCGGTTCCCTCTAATTCTCTTATCATTTGAGTAGGTGAGAGTGTCCTTACTAAGACCCCCATCCTTGCAGAGTGTCCACGTGTACTCATCTCTCTTGCCAGTCTTTCACTTAGACTTAGTGTGAGGAAGTGCCTATGGTCTCTGCACTGTTCACTCATTCTTCCTTTTCCACAACAATTCTTGAACTACTTAACAAGCATTAATAAATGCTAACTAAATGACAGGTAATTCTTGTTGACAAGCACACCAATATAAGAGAAAATAAATGGGAAGAACCACAGGCCAATAATTTATTCCAACTAAGTCACTCACCGTGCAAAATTTAAACCTGAATTTACAGAGAACTACCAGTTCATTTTATTTTCCCTCCAATTAAAAGCAAAATAACATAAAATAAAATATTCTCAAACTCATATAAGATTTAAGAAACAAGGATTTTTAATGAAGGGTTTCTGTAAGATTTTAGGTCTCAATTCCTGTTCACTATTCTCTGTTAAGATAACCATGGTCGGAGCTGGGGTCATGGCTCAGTGGTAGCGTGCTCGCCTAGCATGCTTGAGGCACTGGGTTCGATCCTCAGTACCACATAAAAATAAAATAAAGATATTCTGTCCACCTACAACTAAAAAATAAATATTAAAAAAAAAAAAAAAGATAACCATGGTTGGGCTAGTGTTGTAGCTCAGTGCAAGAGTGCTTGCATAGCATGTGTGAGGTACTGGGTTCAATTCACAGCACCACATACAAATAAATAAAATAAAAGTCCATCAACAACTAAGAAATATTTTTAAAAAAGAAAAAGAAAGAAATACCCATGGTTTTAATCAGATTTTCACAGGACTCTGACTCAAAAGAGACTAAGAACCATTTACTGGTCTGGCAAAAAAAAAATTATGACTACTAGACAAATTCATATTTGCAAGATGGGGGCCTGCAAGTGGGAAGAAGGCCCAGGGATAGATAAATCAAATATCAAGACAGATACAGGGGCTGGGGTTATGGCGCAGTGGTAGCGTGCTCGCCTGGCACGCGAGAGGCACTGGGTTCGATCCTCAGCACCACATAAAAATAAAATAAAGATATTCTGTCCACCTACAACTAAAAAAAAAAAAAAAAAAAAAAAAAGACAGATACAGACTTTTATATCCAGCTTTGCAAAGAAAGAAAATATGAGTATTTTCATTTGCAGATCTGGAAGTAGCAATAGACAGGTTACTAAAAAACCCAAAAAGAGAAGGCAAGATTGAGGACGTAACTCAGGTAAAGCACTTGCCTAGCATGTGGAAGGTGCTGGGTTTGATCCTCAGCACCACAAAAAGAAGAAAGAGCCGGGCGCAGTGGTGCAAGCCTGTAATCCCAGCACTTAGGGAGGCTGAGACAGGAGAATCACGAGTTCAAAGCCAGCCTCAGCAAAGGCGAGGTACTGAGCAACTCAGTGAGACCCTGTCTCTACATAAAACACAAAATAGGGCTGGGGATGTGGCTCAGTGGTCGAGTGCCCCTGAGTTCAATCTCCAGTACCAAAAAAAAAAAAAAAGAAGAAAGAAAGAAAGAAGAGAAAGAAGCTAGAAGCTAGCATGGAATTGAAAATTGGCTGTGAATAAGCTACAAAGGGAATGCTAGGGAAGTGCACAGTTAATTTTAGAATGAACTGTCAAGAACACTGAGTGATTAAAAAGGACAGAGATATTCTAGGACAGATTTCAAATACTGGAGGTGATCATCAAGACAATTGAGCTCCCCAAAAAACCATTTAACTAAATTTTTTTTTTTTTGGTACTGGAGATTGAACTCAGGGGCACTCGACCATTGAGCTACATCCTCAGCCCTATTTTGTGTTTTATGTAGAGACAGGGTCTCACTGAGTTGCTTAGCGCCTCGCCCTTGCTGAGGCTGGCTTTGAACTCCCGATTCTCCTGTCTCAGCCTCTCTGCTGGGATTACAGGCTTGCGCCACTGCGCCCAGCTCCATTTAATTAATTTTTAACATGAACCAAGCTTTCGGGGCTGTGCTTGTGGCTCAGTGGTACAGCGCTTGCCTAGAATGTATGAGGCACTGGGTTTGATCCTCAGCACCACATAAAAATAAATAAAATGAGAATATTTATAAAAAATTAAAAAAAGAATCAAGTTTTCATATCAATAAAGTGGCAGGAAATAGTTTCTTTAGCACTTTCTCCTTAAAAAGGTAGCTGAGGGCTGGAGTTGTAGCTCAGTAGCAGTGCACTTGCCTAGCACGTGTGAGACACTGGACTAGATCCTTAGCACCACATATAAATAAATAAATAAAACAAAAGGATTGTGTCCATCTACAACTAAAACATATATAAAATGAAGCTGAACAATGGAGAGTTCATTATTGTAAATTTAGCAAAATTTGGGCTGGGGATATAGTTCAGCTGGTAATGTGCTTGCCTAGCATGCACAAGGCCCTGGGTTCAATCCCCAACACCACCAAAAAGATTTTTTTAATTTTTAAAATAAGCAAATATCAGGTATTATTAAAACTGTAAGGTAATTTTCAGTACGAGAAAGTAGCTGCTTTTGGCAGGGGGTCATTTTTCCAACAAAATCATGAACTAGCACAATAATATCTTATAATAATATCTTACATTTCTGGTGCAATAACATCATAAGAAACTTTTTTATAAACATTTAAGGGCTTCATCAATTTCCTAAAGGCCTCTCTTAATGCTTTACTATTGGTATCACTCTTTTCTCCCTTCATAAATTTACACTTAAAAAAAAAAGAAATTTAAACTTTCTCTTCAGCTGCTAACTGCCCTAATTCTGTCCAATAGTCTTTTTTTTTTAATATTTTTTTAGTTATTGAATCATTTATTATTATTATTATTTTTTTTATATGTGGTGCTGGGGATCGAACCCAGTGCCTCACGCATACTAAGCAAGCGCTCTACCACTGAGCCACAGCCCCAGCCCTGTCCAATAGTCTTTTGTCAATAGTTTTGTGAGTGCTTAGAACACATTTTCAAGACAACTTTCATCTACTTCATGAAATCCTAAAACACAAAACTAGTAATTTTTATTTGGTACTGGTTTGACTTTATTGTGCTGGCAAATGCTCTGGTGGAACAGGGAAAGATGAAAATGAGGACTAATTTTATAAGTGAGCCATTCATTAATTATTTTCAGATAATGAAGATGTTTCCTTCCTGAACATGACTTTCTCACAGTAGGCCTCAGATAATAAATATTGCACTCTGGTACTAAGAACATTCCTGTATCTTCTCCAGGGTTGCCAAATATCATGTGTTCTTACCTAGTTTGTATTCATCATTACAACCTTGACTTCGTAAGCGCCTGATCAGCTCCAATTTAGCTAGATGTGGTCCTCGTAGATGGCGAGAACTTTTAGATTCTTCTGTTATCCGATCTTCTATAAACTTCACAGCCTCTTCTGCAGAATAATGTACTTCTCCTTCTAAGGAGCTACATATAAACACATGAAAAAGATATTTTATTGGCTTTATCACCTTTCCCAAAGTTTAAAGTCAAGTTTAATTAGTTAAGAAAAAATTTTCAAACAAGAAAGAACACTTTGATAATTATAAAACAATAAAAATGGTATGATGTGGTGGCACACACCTATAATCCCAGCAGCTGAGGAAACTGAGGCAGGAGGATTGGGAATTCAAAGCCAGCCTCAGCAACGAAGTGAGGAGCTAAGCAACTCAGTGAAATCCTATCTCTAAATGAAATACAAAAAAGAGCTAGGGATGTGGCTCAGTGACTTCAATCCTCAGTACTAAAATAAAAGGGGCGGGGCGGGGCTGGAATGTGGCTCAATGGTTAAGCACCCCTGGGTTCAATCCCTGGTACCAAAGGGGGAAAGAAAAAACAAACAAACAAACAACAACAAAAAAAAAACACAAAGAACAGTTCATAAGAGACCATATTTATGTATGTATGTATAGGAAGGAAAAAAAGGGAAAAAAAATTTAAATCCAAAAACACTCAAGTATCATCAATAAAAGAGAAGTTAAATGAATTATGGTACATCTCCAAAATAGAGAATTCTCAAGCTACTGAAAGACTGACACAGATTTATATGTACCATATACAGAAAGATTCCCCAAAATGTGTTTGAAGGGGGAAAATATCAAGTTGCAAACTATTATATCTAATACAATCCCATTTTTAAGTTAAATTATAATTAGGTTAGTATATGGACAAAAATAAATGTGGCGGGAAAATATCAAATTGTTATCAGGAGTTATTTTTGAAAACTAGCACCCTGCACATTTCTGCACTAAGATTTTTAAAATTTGCACTATTCTTTCATGATATAAAAAATGAGATGAAATCCCACTGGCTTGGGAAGCTAAGGCAGGAGGATTGTGAGTTCAAAAGCCAGCCTCAGCAACAGTGAGGCACTAAGCAACTCAGTGAGACCTTGTCTCTAAATAAAATACAAAATAGGGCTGGGGATGTGGCTCAGTGGTCAAGTGCCCCTGACTTCAATCCCCAGTATCAAAAGAAAATGAAGGGAAAATTCTTACTCTGAAAGGAATATTAAGACAGAAGAAGAGAATTAAATTGCTTACAATGAAATCCTTAAGCTACCACATATTAAAAAGTGCCACTATAGCTGGGTGTGGTGGCACACACCTGTAATCCCAGCAGCCCAGGAGGCAGAGGCAGGATGACTGTGATTTCAAAGCCAGCCACAGCAACTGAGCGAGGCTCTAAGCAACACAGCAAGAACCTGTCTCTAAATTTTAAAAAAGGAGGGGTAGGGGGGTTGGCTATGTAGTTCAGTGGTTAGGTGTCCCTGAGTTCAATCCCTAGTACACCCCACCCCAAAAAAAGAAAAAGAAAAAAGTGCCACTGTAATTCAGGAAAGATGACTTACTGTTCACCTTCAGCAGGAGGAGTCCAGGCCTCTTCAATCAGTCGAAAGACAGAATCGAAATAAGTCAGATAGAACTGCCAGTCATCTGAGCTAAAATCAGATTGAATGATGCACACAGGATTAAACCCCAGTTGTGACAAATCTTCCTTAGGAACCATGGTGTCAACTTATTTTCTAAGTTTTAGTTTCATATGTGCCAAGAGTAATCCACCCCTCCCTCTGTGCTTCCTCTGCAGCCCTGAAAGGGCAACAATCCAGCGTCATTTTCAAAGTAAAAGTTGTAAGAGACTGTTCTTTTTTTTTTTTTTTTTTAATTTTTTTAGTTGTAGATGAACACAATACCTTTATTTATTTTATGTGGTGCTGAGGATCGAATCCAGTGCCTCACGCATGCAAGGCAAGCGATCAACCACTGAGCCACAACCCCAGCCCAAGAGACTATTCTTTACTTCAATAAAATGACCAGGTCTAAAAAATATTCCTAAAAGAAAACTCCCCCCAAGCACAACCAAAATTGGAGTTGGCATAGGTAGGAGGGGAGCCTTATTTTAGGCTTAAATTGAACTAGACAAATGCCAATTTTCATCATTCATTCTCAAGACCTAACTTGATTCAGCATCACAGTGGTAAAAGTACTATTATCTCTCTACGAAAAGATGAAGGCTCGGGGCTGGGACTGTAGCTCAGCGGTAGAGCACTTGCCTTGCATCCGTGAGGCCCTGGGTTTGATCGTCAGCACCACATACAAAGCAATAAAATAATGACATTGTGTCCATCTACAACTAAAAAATATTTAAAAAAAAAAAAAAAGATGAAGGCTCATTGAAAACTTTAAGAAACACATCCAGGACACAACTACTGTAATACTCTATGCTCAGTAATCTCAAAATACACAAACAAAACATGTCAACAGTGAGTTATTAAAGCCTCACTGCAGTCCCGTAACACAAAAAGCAGCATCTACTCACTTTTTTAGTAAGAGGCGCCTGGAAAGGGCATTGCACTCTGGCCACCTGCTCAGCTTCTTGTACATAGCCATACATTTATTTTCCCGACTTTGAATCTCACTCGTCAGCTTCTCTGCAATTAAGAGTTGTTAAGAGTTGGTAAGCTACTTTCCTTTCTACTTACAATCAGAATAAACTCCAATCACAAGAAAAATGCCACATTTTTTCATTCACACTCTTAGAAAATAGGACCACTATTAGCTATATAAACTATTTTATTTTATTATTTTTAATATATATTTATTTTTTAGTTGTAGGTGGGCAGAATATCTTTCTTTTATTTTTATGTGGTGCTGAGGATCGAAGCCAGTGCCTCATGCGTGCTAGGCGAGCATGCTACCACTGCGCCATAACCCCAGCCCCTAAACTACTATTTTAAAATAGTTATTTTGCTAAATAGAAAAAAGTATATTTCAGGATTTTTTGTTGTTGTTATTGTTTTGGGGTCTCAATGTTACTCAAGATGGCCTCAACTTCAAAATCTTCCTCACCCAGCCTTACAAGCATGCACCACAGCATATAGTGGGAAAAAGTATATTTCTTTTTTTTTTTTTTTAAATCTTTTTAGTTGTAGATGGACACAATGTCTTTATTTTATTGCTTTGTATGTGGTACTGAGGATCGAACCCAGGGCCTCACGCATGCAAGGCAAGCACTCTACCACTGAGCTACAATCCCAACCCCGGAAAAAGTATATTTCTGACCCTAAATTTTTATAACTTTCTCAGTAAAACACAAAGATCCACAATATATTGGGCTGAGAATTAAGTATGTGGGATATACCTATAAAATCCCAACAGTATCTAAAGACTGGTAAATTCAGTCAACGCATATAGTCCTAACACATAGAGGATGGTTGGGCTGATAGGATAAGCAAAGTGAAGTGGAAGACAAAAAAGATAAGTGATAAGTCAAATATTTCCAAACAATTAGGAACAGAAAAAATGGGACTATAGTTCTGACCAGGTAAGATTTGCCCTGTTCTTTGAGAACAGTTAAGCAAATTAGGATAATAATAATTGCATTTTTAATTTCCTATACAGAATCTAAACTTTAACTATCCATAGATTTACAATCCAGCTGAATAAAAACAATGGTAGAATTTTGCCCATCTGTAAGAATGCTAAAGTTAGAGAATAAGTTATATTAAAAATAATAATTATTGCCAGGTGCGGTGGCATACGCCTCTAATCCCAGTAGCTCAGGAGGCTGAGACAGGAGGATCGCAAATTCAAAGCCAGCCTTAGAAGCTGGAGCTGTGGGTCAGTGGTAGAATGTTCACCCCACACATATGAAGCACTGGGTTCAATCCTCAGCACCACATAAAAATAAATAAATAAAATAAAGGTATTGTGTCCATCTACAACTAAAAAATATTTTTAAAAAAAAAAAAAAGCAAGCCAGCCTCAGCAATGGCAAAGAGCTAAGCAACTCAGTGAGAACCTATCTCTAAATAAAATACAAAATAGGTCATGTAAACCTAATTAGAATAAAAATATATATATAAAATAAATAAAAAATAGGGCTGGGGATGTGGCTTGGTGGTTGAGTGGCTCGGTGATTGAGTGGCCCTGAGTTCAATCCCCAGTACAAAAAATAATAATAATTTCTACATTTCACACAATTTAATAGTATTAATTACTGTACATAATCTAATAAAATATAGATATGCTTATATGAAACAGAGTCATTTTATGAATGCACCTAATGAAAGATCTAGGGCTACTCATAAATAGTTACTCCCACTGACTATGAGTGAACAATTTAATGTATAAAAAAACAAAAAACAAAAAACTCAAACCTGGGGGCTGGGATTGTAGCTCAGCGGTAGAGCGCTTGCCTCGCATGCGTGAGGCCCTGGGTTCGATCCTCAGCACCACATACAAAGCAATAAAATAAAGATATTGTGTCCATCTACAACTAAAAAAAAAAAATCTTAAAAAAAAAAAAAAAAAAACTCACACCTGTAATTTCAGTAGTTCAGGAGGCTGAGGCAGGAGGATCCCAAGTTCAAAGCCAGCCTTGGCAATTCAGCAAAGCTCTAAGTAACTGGGTGAGACTGATTCAAAATAAATAAATAAAAAGGGCTGGGGAACCGCGCAGTGGCGCATGCCGGTAATCCCAGCACTTTGGGAGGCTGAGAAAGCAGAATCGTGAGTTCAGAGCCAGCCTCAGCAAGGGCAAGGCGCTAAGCAACTCAGTGAGACCCTGTCTCTACATAAAACACAAAATAGGGCTGAGGATGTGGCTTAGTGGTCGAGTGCCCCTGAGTTCAATCCCTGGTACCAAAAAAAAGGGGGGAGGGGGTAGCTTAGTGTTAAAGGGGCTCTGGGTTCAACCTCCAGTACCAAAATATTTAAAATTTAAAACAGGAAGATGGAGGGGAACATTATCTTTTGAAGGATATAAAGAACTATTAAATGGAAGAAAATCTGAGGTAGGTGATACAGTCCTAGGATATTATTCACACTCCTTGAATTTTCTGAATCCATGAACTGTTTCCAATTAAAAAGTAATTTAGATGTGCACACCTATAATCCCAGCAGCTCAGGAGGCTGAGGCAGGAGGACTGGGAGTTCAAAGGCAGCCTCAGCAAAAGCGAGGCACTAAGCAACTCAGTGACATCGGGTCTCTAAATAAAATATGAAATAGGGCTGGGGATGTGGCTCAGTGGTCAACTGCTTGCCTAGCATGCATGAGGTGCTGGGTTCCATCCTCAGCACCACATAAAAATAAATAAAATAAAGGTATTTTGTCCATCTACAACTAAAAAAAGGTAGTTTAGCCAGGTGTGGTAGGCTCATGCCTGTAATCCCAGCACACTAGAGGTTGAGGCAGAAGAATTACCAGTTGGAGACCAACCTCAACAACTTACCAAGTTAGGCCCTAAGGAATAGGGACTAACCCCCATCTCAAAATGAAAAATGAAAAGTGCTGAGTATGTAGCTCAGTGGTTAAGTACCCCTGGGTTTAATCCCTGGTATTTAAAAAAAAAATTGTTTTTTAAATAAATTTACAACATGAAGAATATAACAAGGTGACAATCACATCTGATGCTTTTATGTCTTCATATCTTTGTTTCTGTATGAGAAAAGACTTTCTTCATAGACGATTCAATTAACAATTTTCCTATTTAAATAGAAAAAAATTCTAAGAAATCTCTAACAGTTACCTCCTAATTTCCCTCTAATGACATCCAAGGCTTCCTGGTACTTTCCCAGCCGTTCCAGGATCATGTAATAAAGTTCAACCTTGTAGAAGAAACAAAAAGTGCCATCACTGAAACTTTTCAAAAGACAGTCATATGGAAGTTTTTAAAAAATTATTTAATAGAAAATAATACTATCTTCAAATGAGATGAAAATGATAGTGATAACCAGACAACAATTTGTAGAGAGAGCTCAGTATTCATTATACCTAAGCAGAGGGCTTCCTAAGCTTCACATTTACACAGATGACAAGAATGGAATCCCAGCTATACAGTTAAAACAAACCAATAGCATATAACTTTGTAATAGAAAATAGTGGTACAATCAAAATAATATAATCACAAGAGTTGAGGTTAAAACACTCACTTCAGCCTCAGCTTCTATCTTGTCCTCTTTCACCATTTTTTCTACCATTCTCTCAGCAAGGGGCAGAAACATCGTTTTTGAGAGGTTTTCATCCTGTGCTGATATAGACTAGAAGAGGGAAAATAAATGCTGAATTCTAACTCTCTGCTTGAACTATTAATATTATTATCATGCAGATCATTACTGTAATTCTGGCACATACTTATCAATCCACCATGTCAAATATTAGATTAATCTAAATTTGCCAAGTAGATACATTGCAGAGTTGTTGGCTTTACAAGAGATTTCTTTACTAAAGATTCATCATCGTACAAGGTGTGGTGTCCCCCACCTGTAATTCCAGCTACTCAAGCAGTTGAGGCAGAAGGATTCCAAGTTTGAGACCAGCCTAGGCAATTCAGTGAGAAAATGTCTCAAAACAAAAAATTAAGCCGGGCGCGGTGGCTCACGCTTGTAATCCCAGCACTTAGGGAGGCTGAGACAGGAGAATCGCGAGTTCAAAGCCAGCCTCAGCAATGGCGAGGCACAAAGCAACTCAGTGAGACCTTGTCTCTACATAAAACACAAAATAGGGCTGGGGATGTGGCTCAGTGGTCGAGTGCCCCTGAGTTCAATCCCCAGTACCAAAAAAAAAAAAAAAAAACAAAACAAAACAAAAAATTAAAAGGGCCAGGCATGGTGGCACACACCTGTAATCCCAGAGGCTCAGAAGGCTGAAGCAGAAAGATCGCAAGTTCAAAGCCAGCCTCAGCAACTGCGAGGCACTCAGCAATTCAGTGAGACCTTGTCTCTAACTAAAATACCAAATAGAACTGGGGATGTGGCTCAGTGTCCCTGAATTGATTCCCTGGTACCCTAAATAAATAAATAAATAAAAAGGGCTGAGGATATAACTCAGAGGTAGAACTCCCACTCCCCACGCACCAGTTCAATTCCCAGTGCCACCAAAAAAAAGATTCACTACCCCTGCATTCTTTTTTTTTTTTTTTTTTTTTGGTACTAGGGATTGAACTCAGGGGCACTCGACCACTGCGCCACATCCCCAGCCCTATTTTGTGTTTTATGTAGAGACAGGGTCTCACTGAGTTGCTTAGCCCTCGCCGTTGCTGAGGCTGGCTTTGAACTCGCAATTCTCCTGCCTCAGTCTCCCTAAGTGCTGGGATTACAGGCTTGAGCCACCGCGCCCGGCTTCACTACCCCTGCATTCTTGAAATACAGAACTTCCACAATATGACATAATTTTTAAATAGGTTATTCATACATTTCTCTACAAATATGTAAAGATCATCAGGTATTTGAAGAAGAAAGCTTTTCAGATGTCTTTTTTTTATCTTAAGCCCCTTCAGATATTTTTTTCTAAAGATGTTAACATGTTAAGAAGGGAAATGCAGGGGCTGGGATTGTAGCTCAGCGGTAGAGCGCTTGCCTTGCATGCGTGAGGCCCTGGGTTCGATCCTCAGCACCACGTACAAAGCAATAAAATAAAGACATTGTGTCCATCTACAACTAAAAAAATATTTAAAAAAAAAAAAAAAAGAAGGGAAATGCAAATTCCTCCTATTCATATACTTTATTAATTATAGTTAACTTAAGTTGATAATTAAAATTAACACATTAATAATTTTAATAATGTTGGAGAGTCCACTCAGAACTCACTTAACCCTTGCAAACAACATTTCAAGGTAAATATTATAAAGAAACTAAGGTTAAGAGATACCCCCACAAGCTCTCTAAGACATGTGGTAAAGCCACATGTATATGAAGGCAACATGTCTGAGCCCAGAACATCTGTTCTTAATCACTACATTTTACCTGCCTCTTCCCTACCCTCTCCTACACAAAAATCTCACTTTGGTCCTTACAGCAGTTCTGGGAGATAAGTGTCTCCATTCTGCCAAAGAGTAAACTGAGGGGCTGGAATTGAGGCTCAGTGGTAGAGCGCTTGCCTCACATGCGTGAGGCACTGGGTTCGATCCTCAGCACCACATAAAAATAAATAAAATAAAGCTATTGTGTCCATCTACAACTAAAAAAAATATTAAAAAAAAGAGTAAACTGGGGCTGGGCTTGTGGCTCAGTGGTAGAGCGCTTGCCTGGCATGTATGTGTGAGACCCTGGGTTCGATCCTCAGCACTGCATATAAATAAACAAACAAATAAATAAAAAGATCCATTAACAACTCAAAAAAATTTAAAAAGAGTAAGCTGAGGCTCAGAAAGGAAAAATGCTTATACAAGACCACTCAGTTCAATGCCCTGCTCGCTAAACAATACAATACTGCCTTTAAAATAAACATCAGATTAAAATGCAAAACATTTCAAGGTAACTTGATCAAATACCCAGCAATGGATCAAAGACTCAAAGGAAATACAGTCCATGCTATATACAAATAAACTGATATACCAACTCATACAGAATACCACGTATCCCCAACTTAAGAAGTCAACGGAGAGGGCAGTGCAATGATGCAAGCCTGTAAACCCAGCTACCCGTGAGGCTGAGGCAAGAGGACTGGAATTTAGGCCTTCCTCAAGAACTTAATAAGGCCTTGTCTCTAAATAAAAAGTAAAAAGAAAAGGCTGTTGATATAGATCTGTGATAGAGCACCCCTGGGTTCAATCCCCATTACCGGAGTTTATTTAAAAAAAAAAAAAAAAAAGTTAACTGACAATAAAGTCCTTGTTTGATACATACTGCAACTCATTACCCAAGATGTTCAGAAGAGCCAGGACTGGTGGCCCAAGCCTGTAATCCCAGCACTTAGGGAGGCTGACACAGGAGAATCCCGAGTTTAAAGCCAGCCTCAGCAATGGCGAGGCGCTAAGCAACTCAGTGAGACCCTGTCTCTATATAAAACACAAAATAGGGCTGGGGATGTGGCTCAGTGGTCGAGTGCCCCTGAGTTCAATCTCCAGCACCAAAAAATTAATGTTCAGAAGACACATTAATTACGATGATTTTAAAGACAAACCTCAATTCCATTCTGAATGCCATACTCACTTGCATAATTAAGCTCATCACAGACCAAAAGTAGTAAGGGTTTTTGGGGACAATCTTATACAGAGCCATGCCAGCCTGAAAGACAGAGAGCCATAAATACTTAATTCAGAAAATATCATATGGAGACCAATTAATAATCTAGATGTATAGCAAAAAGTTTCCCAAGGGAACTTGCAACACAATTAAAAATCCCAGTTAGTTTAAGTGCCTATTAACTTGATGGCTACAGCAACAGATGTAATTACAAAGGTGAATTTTTACATCATGAATGATGCTTCACCTTTGAACAAGATTTTTCTAAAATTAAAAATCCAATATTTCTAGAATACACTGCAATTCAGTATAGTTCTAGTACACAACCAAGCAAACCCAAAATTATGAATGTATATCAATAAACAATCTTTCCTAAAGACACCACATTATAAAACAAATGAGCATAAAGCACCAGATAGTATATTTGAACTTAAAAATCAGAAAAGATTACTATGACATAATTTTTAAAAATAATTTTTAGGAAAATACTCAGGTTCTTTCAAGATATCACTAGGGCTGTAGCTCAGTGGTAGAGCGCTTGCCTAGCATGCGTGAGGCCCTGGGTTCGATCCTCAGCACCACATATAAATAATAAATGAATAAAATAAAGATTCATCAACAACTAAAAAAATATTTAATAAAAAAAAAAAAAAAAAAAAAAGAACTAACCCAGCCGGGCGCGGTGGCTCACGCTTGTAATCCCAGCACTTTGGGAGGCTGAGAGAGGAGAATCGCCAGTTCAAAGCCAGCCTCAGCAATGGTAAGGTGCTAAGCAACTCAGTGAGACCCTGTCTCTACATAAAACACAAAATTGGGCTGGGGATGTGGCTCAATGGTCGAGTGCCCCTGAGTTCAATCCCTGGTACCAAAAAAAAAAAAAGAACTAACCCTTTCACAGTGAAATGTATAATATGCAAATACTTTGAAGCAGGGACAGCACAAAGGAGTGAAATACATCTATTCAATAACTGAGAATCTGTCCATAATCTGCCAACTAGTAATTGAAGCTAAGTACTCCATCAGCTAATTATCATAGTTTCTATTTTATATCTTTTAAACTCTCACCAATCATCAGTCCACTTCCAAAATTACATGGAGCCCTGTAAGACAGAAGAAACTATCCCCACCAAAGATACAAAGAGTGAGTCTCGGGCCCAAAGGCTTAGCATGCACAAAGCCCTGGGTTCAATCCCTAGCACCATCGTTAAAAAATAAATAAAAAAATAAAAAAAAACTGGGAAAGAATTAAGTATACAAATAATGAAAATTTATTTATTTAGTGATAAAAGTAAATGTCACACGCCTGTAATCCCAGCTACTTGGGAAGCTGAAGCAGGAGGATAGTTGAAAGACAGCCTTGGGCAACTTAGTGTCTTAAAATAAAACAAACAGGGCTAAGAATATTGATCAGTAGTAGAGTGCTTGTTAGCACACAATAGGCCCTGGGTTCAACACCCAGTGCCCCAAAATAAATAAATAATTTTTTTTTAAATTGTCATATACAAAAACACTATGCTAGGAGTGGGGCATGGTGGTACTTGCTTGTAATTCCAGCAACTTGGGAGGCTGAGTGAGGTAGGAGAATTGAGTTCAAAGCCAGCCTCAGCAATTTAGCAAAATCCTGACTCTAAATAAATTTTAAAGAAAGAATTTGGAATGTAGATCAGTGGTAAAGGCCCTGGGTTCAATCCCCAGTACAAAAACAAAAACAAAAACAAAAAACACCACTTAGGTGTTTCCAGAAAAGGTAAGGTTTCTTTGTTCTTTTTGGTACCAAGGACTGAACTCAGAGGTACTCCACCACTGAGCCACATCCCCAGCCCTATTCTGTGTTTTATGTAGAGACAGGGTCTCACTGAGTTGCTTAGCGCCTCGCCCTTGCTGAAGCTGGCTTTGAACTCAAGATTCTCCTGTCTCAGTCTCCCTAAATGCTGGGATTACAGGCGTGCGCCACCATGTCGGGCAAAGTTTCTTTCCTTTCCTCTTCTTTAAGGATAAACAAGTGGTCCCCAAGAAAGGATTACAATTTGTTTTAACAGACTGACTTGGTATAGTGTGTTCTTTTTGGGGGGGGGCGGCAGGGGTACCAGGGATTGAACTCAGGGGCAACTGAACACTGAACCACATCCTCAGCCCTATTTTGTATTTTATTTAGAGATCAAGTGTCAATCAGTTGGTTAGTGCCTCGCTTTTGTTGAGGGTGGCTTTGAACTTGTGATCCTCCTTGCCACACCCTCCAGAGCTGCTGAGATTACAAGCGTGCACTACCATGCCCAGCTGGTGTAGTGTATTCTTAGTTATCAAAAATACTCATGTAGCTTTGCGATTTTGAATTGGTGAATATTCATGATGTGTGAAAAAGCATGATACACACTACGATCTCAATCACACAAAATGGGATGTTGTTCACGTATACACACAACCTGTAGGGATGTATCCAACTAAGCTGCTTGTGACTAGATGACTTTATTCTTTGCTTGTGTTTTTATTTTTCCTTTCATGCACATATTAATTTAAAAAAATAATAAAAGAAGCTATTTTTAAAACTTGTTGGAAGGATGGAAGGAAGGAAGGAAGGAAGGAACGAAGGAAGGAAGGAAGGAAGGAAGGAAGATAAAAAGCCTCTCTAAAGTAGCACTCCTCCAGATGGACCATGAAAGTCAAACAGAATGTCTCCCAGATGGGGGGGAGTGCGGCCGCATTGTTGCGGTTTGTGAGGAGAAGTATGCAAGTACATTTGGGACAAATGGGTGAGTATGTCAAATCTGAGTAGGGGGGAAATGAGTCTGAAAAAAATAAAACATTAAAGAAAGTAAGTCAGGAGGGCTAGGGATTTAGCTCAGTAGTTACAGTACTTGCCTAGCATGTAGGAAGCCCTGGGTTAGAGCCCCCAAATAGAAGGAAGGAAAGGAAGAAGGAAAATAGGAAGAAAAAATAAGGATATCTGAGATTAAAGAGAAAGGGTTGAAAGGTAGAGAGAGGTACCTTTGTTGTAAGGATTTCAAAAAGATATCTCCAGGGAGTAGGAAAATGATAAATACAAAACTATACCCTTCAAGGAAGAGTATGTCAGCAGTACAGTGAAGAGACAAAAGAGGAAGAAAAGAGAGGAGAGGGGATGAGGCGCTAAACCAGAATAACGTAGATGAAACAGAGAAAAGAACTGAAAGCACTGTGCAGGCAGAATCAAGGTGATATGCAGACAAATAAACATGCAGGATAAGGCAAAACCCTGGGATGACTTGATGTACCTAACACTAACACCAGAGTACACATACTCTGGAGGTAAGGAATGAAAAGTGTTAGAAAGTCAACTTTATCTATTTGGCAAAAGAAAACATATAATATATAGTGATATTCAATAAGAAAAAAGACCACAAAATATCAGAAATATAAAAATTTAACATGCAATAAAACAAAACTTTCAGGCCCATACCTATCATCTTGTAGGCTTGCAGATGATCTGCTGATAGAGAAAATTTTGATGACAGAAAAGTTTTAAGAACATGGCTCTAGCGCAGCGTGGTGCACAAGCCTGTAATCCCAGCACTTTGGGAGGCTGAGACAGGAGAATCCCGAGTTCAAAGCCAGCCTCAGCAATGGTGAGGCACTAAGCAACTCAGTGAGACCCTGTCTCTACATAAAACACAAAATAGGGCTGAGGATGTGGCTCAGTGGTCGTGCGTCCCTGAGTTCAATCTCCAGTACCAAAAAATTAAAAATACATATATATGGCTCTAAGTTGGTGACTCAGAACAGGAATGTCATTTACAGGAAAAGGAATGTCTAATCATACAAATGAATGAATGACAACTCTTCACTTATGGTAGTTTTAAATATTAACTGTTAAGGATATGATTTGGGATAGAAGACACTCTTAAATTTTCTGATTCCCTGGGTTCCCTTCCTCCAACCTCCAGTATTTAGATAAATCATTCATTTATTTAACAAATATTTATTGGGCAGATGCTACTATAGGCACTGGGAATTTAGCACTGAACAAAACAAACAAAAGTCTTCACTCTCATGTAACATGACCTTAAATTTGTAAAATAACTATTAACTTTGACTGACATGTCATATTCAAAATAAACGTGTGTGTGTATTAAAGAATTATAAACCACCTTTTAAACAATGTGTAGTATGAAAATTACACATTCCAGGCTGGGGATGTGGCTCAGTGTAGAGCACTTGCCTAGCATGAATAAGGCCCTAGTTTCCATCCAAGCACCACCCAAAAAAAAGGGAAAGAAATAAAATTAGGTTACTTCATTCTTCCAATATATTATAATGGAATAATGCAAAAGCAATATATAGTTAAACCATAGTAAACAACTTAACTTATTAAGCCACACTAAAGCATTATTTCCAAAAACCAAGATTGTATATACCTCTGGCAACATGTCAAGCTAAGCTATATAAAAATTAAAACTGGCTCTATGTTAAAGCAGAATGGATTTCTTTCTCGTTTTGTCAAAATTTACCTGAATATCACTATTGCATGAACTCATCTTTTTTCATGAATGTGTGTATATATACAGTATATATGTGTATATTTTCTGTCAGATCATAAAATTAACACATGCTTTTAGAAAAATACAAATGAAGATGGAAGCAGCCAGCCAGGTGCAGTGGTACACACCTATAATCCTAGCAGCTCGGGAGCTGAGACAGGAGAATCACGAGTTCAAGCCAGCCTCAGCAACAGCGAAGCGCTAGGCAACTCAGTGAGACCCTGTCTCTGCATAAAATACAAAACAGGGTTGGGGATGTGGCTCAGTGGTCCAGTGCCCCTGAGTTCAATTCCCAGTACCAAAAAAACAAAATGGAAGCAGCCACAAGTCTATACTCCGATAACATTTTGGTGCATACTCTTAGAGTCATAAACTTTACTAAGGAGGATATGATGGGAGGAGGAAAAGGTCATTTAAAACCCACTTCTCTCATTTACATGTATGGGGAATATCTTTTTTTTTTTTTGGTTGAACTCAGGGGCACTCAACCCCTGAAACACATCCCCAGCCCTATTCTGTGTTTTATTTAGAGACAGGGTCTCACTGAGTTACCTATCACCTCACCATTGCTGAGGTTGGCTTTGAACTCGTGATCCTCCTGTCTCAGTCTCTCAAAGTGCTGGGATTACAGGCATGAGCTACGGTGCCCAGCTTGGGAATATCTTTCTATGTCAACAAAGACAAAACAATATTAAAGGGGGGATATGGTACTCCATTTTATTTTACCACACAGATGCACTATAACTTCTCTTAACAATACCCATATAGACAGGCATTTAAAATACTTTGTTTAAAATATATTTCAAGGGGCTGGGGTTGTGGCTCAGTGGCAGGGCACTAGCCTCGTATGTGTGAGGCACTGGGGTTGATTCTCAGCACCACATATAAATAAAAATAAAGATCCATCAATAACTAAAATATATATATATATGTATATATATATTTTTTCAAGCTGGGTGCTGTGGTGCACACCTATAATGGCTAGCCTCAGCAACTTGGCAAGGCCCTAAGCAATTTAATGAGAGCTTTGCTCCAAAATAAGAAGGGCTGGGATATGGTTCAGTGGTAAAGCCCTGAGTTAAATCCCCAGTACCCTTACCCCCACCTCGCCAAAAAAATTATATATTTTTCCCCTAGAAGTAGAAATGTTAAGAATTTATGTGTGGGAGCCGGGCGCGGTGGCTCAAGCCTGTAATCCCAGCACTTAGGGAGGCTGAGACAGGAGAATCGCGAGTTCAAAGCCAGCCTCAGCAACGGCGAGGCGCTAAGCAACTCAGTGAGACCCTGTCTCTACATAAAACACAAAATAGGGCTGGGGATGTGGCTCACTGGTCGAGTACCCCTGAGTTCAATCCCCAGTACCAAAAAAAAAAAAAAAAAA
>CM053407.1:119505336-119516273 GCA_028644305.1 Xerus rutilus | reverse complement strand
CAGCTAAGATTAATTTTTGACCCAGGCTGAGTAAATCAGATTTCTTCCTCGTAATCTATAACTATAACACAGAAAGCCTATATTTGTAGTCTGAGGATACCAGTGGCAACTCCAGATTTTCTATTTTGAAGAAGCATTAGAGGACACAAATTGGTTTATGGGAAGCAAACAAAAAGTGCTACCCTTTTTATCTTTTATAGTGATGGGGATTGAACCCAGAGCCTTGTGCATGCGAGGCAAGCACTTTACCAACTGAGCTATATCACCAACCTAAATGTACCACTTGACTCTTTGTTCACACAGCATTTATACAGAAATGAAAAACATCAATAATCTTTATCAAAACTCTGGAGGGAAGGACAGTCCTGAAGAAGCCTATTGGGAGATGTTAATGAATGAACATTTCCTCCTCTAGCCAAGTTTGGTATGGCCACAAAGCCAACAGGGTAAGCCATGAGTAAGGTAATGATAAGCAATAAAACCAGTCTGAAGAACCAAGCATAGAAAAGTACAGATGAGCAATTGAGAAATAAGCTTCAGATCATGGCAGCTTTCCAGTTTCTTTTTTTTTTTTTTTTGGCACCAGGGACTGAACTCAGGGGCACTCGACCACTGAGCCACATCCCCAGCCCTATTTTGTGTTTTATGTAGAGACAGGGTCTCACTGAGTCACTTAGCACCTCGCTGTTGCTGAGGCTGGCTTTGAACTCGCGATCCTCCTGTCTCAGCCTCCCTAAGTGCTGGGATTAGCTTTCCAGTTTCCATGAAGACATGGGGCACACTACCTCCCTGCCCTTGACTCCCACAAGTTTCCAGCAACTACCCTAACTTGAGCTGGTTATCAGTTTTGTTCCTTGCACCCAAAAGAACTTCAACTAAGACACTTCACTGCATTCAGTCTGATGTCAAACTCACCTTTCCTCAATGCTTAAGTAACTGATTATTAATGGTTGCTAACTTTTTTTTAAACATTTTTTTTAGTTGTCCATGGACCTTTATTTTATTCATTTATTTATACATGGTGCTGAGAATCGAACCCAGTGCCCCACATGTAAGAGGCAAGTGCTCTACCACTGAGCTACAATCCCAACCCTAATTGGTTGCTAACTTTCTTGTGTAAAGTTTACTTTCCATTTACATTACTGACTCTCTAATACAAATTATATAGGTCTTGGAGAAAAGAGACCAATAAAAAATGACATCCTAGCCGGGCGTGGTGGCTCACGCTTGTAATCCCAGCACTTTGGGAGGCTGAGACAGGAGAATGGCGAGTTCAAAGCCAGCCTCAGCAACGGCGAGGCACTAAGCAACTCAGTGAGACCCTGTCTCTAAAATAACACACAAAATAGGGGTGGGGATGTGGCTCAGCAGTCGAGTGCCCCTGAGTTCAATCTCCAGTACCAAAAAAAAAAAAAAAGAATCCAAAAAATGACATCCTAAGCCGGGCGCGGTGGCTCACGCTTGTAATCCCAGCACTTAGGGATGCTCAGACAGAAGAATCGCAAGTTCAAAGCCAGCCTCAGCAACGGTGAGGCGCTAAGCAACTCAGTGAGACCCTGTCTCTACATAAAACACAAAGTCGGGCTGGGGATGTAGCTCAGTGATCGAGTGTCCCTGAGTTCAATCTCCAGTACCAAAAAAAAAAAAAAAGAAAAAGAAAAGAAATTCAAAGACCCATGACTGAAAATGATTGATGGCTACCAGTTAGTAGATTTTTTTTTTAGAAACTTTCAATGAATTTTATAAATTACAAAAAAAAAAAATGTCCTGCCTGATATGATGGGGCACACCTGCAAGTCCAGCAATTCGGGAGACTGAGAAAGGAGGATATGAGTTCAAGGCCAGCCTCTACAATTTAGCAAGACCTGTCTCAAAATATAAACTACAAAGGGTTGGCAATGTAGTGGTAGAGCACCCCTAGGTTCAATCCCTAATACAATAATACATGTCATGGTAAAAATAAAAAATAAATAAATAAATCAAGCTGGGTGCAAAGGAATCTCTTTGGCCTTCAATTTCCCACTATGATCACAATAATCTTGCCTATATAGCAGTTGGTCCACAAGTTAGCACTCAATTAATACAGTAATAAGTTTTAACTAGTGGGCAAGCACCACTATAGCTTATTCATTCGTCAGGTAGTAAATGTCTGAATTCAAGGATTAACAATTATTTAGGAGTAGTAATGTATTTTAAACAAAAATCCGGAGTTCAAAAGTAAAAATGCTGTAGGCAAGGATAGCCTATACTGGGGCTGCAGTTGTGGCTCAGTGGTGGAGCACTGCGTGAGGTGCTAGGTTCAGTTCTTTTTTTTTTTTTTTTTTTTAATGTTTATTTTTTAGTTGTAGGTGACAGAATATCTTTATTTTATTTTTATGTGGTGCTGAGGATCGAACCCAGTGCCTTATGCGTGCTAGGCGAGCATGTTACCACTGCGCCATAATCCCAGCCCCTAGGTTCAGTTCTTGACACAGCATATAAATAAATAAAATAAAGGTCCATTAACAATTTTTTAAAATATTTTTTTTTTTTTTTTGGTACCGGGGATTGAACTCAGGGGCACTCGACCACTGAGCCACATCCCCAGCCCTGTTTTTTGTGTTTTATGTAGAGACAGGGTCTCACTGAGTTGCTTAGTGCCTCGCCATTGCTGAGGCTGGCTTTGAACTCGCAATTCTCCTGTCTCAGCCTCCCTAAGTGCTGGGATTACAAGCGTGAGCCACCGCGCCCGGCTTAAAATATTTTTTTATAAAAGGATAGCCTAAGCCGGGCGCGGTAGCTCAAGCCTGTAATCCCAGCACTTAGGGAGGCTGAGACAGGAGAATTGCGAGTTCAAAGCCAGCCTCAGCAATGGCGAGGTGCTAAGCAACTCAGTGAGACCCTGTCTCTACATAAAACACAAAAAACAGGGCTGGGGATGTGGCTCAGTGGTCGAGTGCCCCTGAGTTCAATCCCCGGTACCAAAAAAAAAAGGATAGCCTGTACTCTCTTTTCCTATCCCTGCCAGTTTGTATTAATCACCTTCAAATTCTTAAAAATGTCTCTTCTAATCCTCTTTCCATGTAGCTATAACAAAAGCTACATAATTTTGACCTCAGTTTTGAGAATATGACATGTCACTTCTGGTTAACATATCCTGTTTAACAATATGAATTGGTGTTCTTTTTTTAATTGGACAGTTCAAAAACACTATAAATTCCAAATAAATAAGGGATCAAAGTCCTTCTCTTTGTCCTCAAGAACAATTTTAAAAATTCAATTGTTGTAGCCAGGCACGGTGACGCAAGTCTGTAATCCCAGCACTTAGGGCAATCGCAAATTCAAAGCCAGCCTCAGCAATGGCAAGGCACTAAGCAACTCAGTGAGACTGTGTCTATACATGAAACACAAAATAGGGCTGGGGATGTGGCTCAGTGGTTGAGTTCCCCTGAGTTCAATCCCTGGTACCAAAAAAAAAAAAAAAAAAAATTCAATTATTGTGAAACGTATTTTCTTTTAGTTGTAGATGGATGCAATATCTTTATTTATTTATTTTATGTGGTGCTGAGGATCAAACCCAGTGTCTCACACGTGCTAGACAAGAGCTCTACCACTGAAATACAATCCCAGACCAAGTATTAAGTTTTTGTTTTTTTTTTTTGATACTGGGGATTGAACTCAGGGGCACTCGACCACTGAGCCACATCCCCAGCCCTACTTTGTGTTTTATGTAGAGACAGGGTCTCACTGAGTTGCTTAGCGCCTCACCATTGCTGAGGCTGGCTTTGAACTCGCGATTCTCCTGTCTCAGCCTCCCTAAGTGCTGGGATTACAAGCATGAGCCACCACGCCCGGCTCCCAAGTATTAAGTTTTTATAGTTTAAAAAAAATTAGGCCAGGTGTGGTGGCACATGCCTGTAATCCCAGTGGCTCAGGAGGCTGAAGCAGGAGGATCCACAAGTTCAAAGCAAGCCTCAGCAACTAAGCAAGTCCCTAAGCAACTTAGCAAGACCCTGTCTCAAGGGCCCCTAGGTTCAATCTAGGGCACCAAAACCAAAAAAAATTGGCAGACAGCTGTTGCACAAAGATGTAATGAGTCAAATCAAGAACCCACCATGAGGCTGGTGCGGTGGCGCAGGCCTGTAATCCCAGCACTTTGGGAGGCTGAGACAGGAGAATCCTGAGTTCAAAGCCTGCCTCAGCAATGGCGAGGTGCTAAGCAACTCAGTGAGACCCTGTCTCTACATAATACACAAAATAGGGCTGGGGATGTGACTCAGTGGTCAAGTTCTCCTGAGTTCAATCCCTGGTACCAAAAAAAAAACAAAAAAAGGTGGGCGCGGTGGCTCAAGCCTGTAATCCCAGCACTTAGGGAGGCTGAGACAGGAGAATCGCGAGTTCAAAGCCAGCCTCAGTGACAGCAAGGGGCTAAGCAACTCAGTGAGACCCTGTCTCTACATAAAACACAAAATAGGGCTGGGGATGTGGCTCAGTGGTCAGGTGCCCCTGAGTTCAATCCCCAGTACAAAAAAAAAAAAAAAAAAAACTCCACCCTGTATGTATCATCTCTGCCCTTTAAAATATATTCTGGAAGAATAAGAGCATGTGTGAATATGCAGAAATGGGGAAATGGAAATCAGAGTCCTATTTCTGCCTTTCACCACCTGTGTGACCTTAGGCAAGTCAGCATTTTCAATTTAGAGTGAAGGAATTTCTGCGGTTCAAATCCTAGCTCCAAGAAATACTAGCTGAACAGCTTAATCAAATTACACAACATGAAGAAACACAAGAAACCTTCAGTTTTCTCATCTGTTAAAGCTTTTTTTTTTAAAGAGAATGTGTGAAGATTAAATGAGATACCCCATATAAAAGGCCAAGGACAATGACCGATAGATATTATTAGTGGTCTATACACTTTAGCTATAATAATTATGCAGCTCACAGCGTTGTTGCTAGAATCAGATGAGACATGAGAGTAAAGCATTATACAAATTATGCAATAAAAACAGAACTAATTGTGCCAGAAATATACTTAACACTCCCACCAAAAGTAAATAAATAAATAAATAGAAAAAATCCTAAGTGACTTCAGCCATGCAGAGAAACCTCCATTTTTTTTTAAATATTTTTTTAGTTATACATGGACACAGTGTCTTTGTTTTGTTTATTTATTTTTATGTGGTGCCGAGGATCGAACCCAGTGCCTCACATGTGCGAGGCAAGCGCTCTGCCACTGAGCCACAACCTCAGCCCCAGAAACCTCCATTTAATAAAAACTCCACTATAACCAGGAAGACTACTTTTGCAAAAACCACTGACCTTGAAGCTTCCTCACCATTAACTGAGATAGACCAGGGCCATACAACATCTAAGAGGAAAGGAAATGCAAAAGGAACCATTGTCCAATGAGAGAACACCTCGGATACTGTTTCTCCCCCAAAGTCAGTTGTTTGACTTTTCAATACTAGTGTAGCAAGAGCACATCAAAGTTTACATTAGAGCCTGCAGGCTGAGGTAAGCGTTGTGGAGTCAGAACTATGTAAAACGCAGAAGGCAAGGTGCAGAGAAAACTACAGAAAAGATGCAGAAAGGAAAAGCACGCAGCAGCCCGGCATGTCCCTCTGACACAAACTATTGCGGTCTCTTCACCGCTATTTTAGGCCCAAGACCCCCTCCCCCCGCCTCCCACGTGTGCCCAGAGCAGCTGCTTCTCCACCCAACAGGTCTGGACTGGGAGTCTGGGATCCCAGGCCTGGTCCTGGATTCGGGTGACCTTGCCTCAGCCCCTGCCCGTCTCTGGCCCTCAGTTTGTCCACAGGCACTGAAACCCACCTAGTCAGGCAACCCGTAGGCCCAATTCCCCCAAATAAGAAATAACTGGAGGGGAATTGTCCCCCGGGTGAGCTCTACCACCCTCACGCCGGAGCCGGTTTCCATCTACAAGGAGACTTCGGGGTCTCTCTCCGGGCGACCGTAATAACGCGGCCTGAGAGCAGCGCTGTTCTCTGTGGAGAGATTCTTCCTACCGGGCCTGCCTGTGAGGCCAGCTCTGCTGACCAGCCGCGTCCCGGAGAGCGCCGTTTCCATCTCAGGGCTCAGGAAGGCCAAGCCCGCGACTACGCGAGGCCCGCGGCTGCGGCCTAGTGGCCCGCGCGGCCCGCCCCCCGCGCCTGTCCGCCCCGCGCGGTCCCTCCGCGCCCCTCCTAGGTCTTCGCCCCACCCTCGGGCGCCCTCGGCTTGCTAGGTTGGCGACCAGGCTGGCCCCAGGCACTCACCGTAAATGGGCCGGAGGCGCCTGTCGTTAGGGTCCTGCACATGGCCCCGCGTCGCCATGATGACAAGCGCAGAACCGCAGTGCGCACGCGCGGGGCAGGCCCCCGGGAAGGGGCTGTTAAAGGGCCAGCGTCGATCTCGCTCCTCTATCGCGATAGTCGAGGCCCTGCGACTGAGTGCGCCTGCGCGGAAAAGGAAGCGCGTACACCCGACCCCCGCTTCTTTCTTAGGCGCTGTTTTTCCTGTTTTGTTTCGTTGGTACAATAATGTGGCCAGAGGAGGTGGCTGTGGGGAGTGAAGGGAGGAAGGGAGGAATGCTCCCAAAGTTGGGGCTGGTCTGCTCCTGTTTGTCCTATTCATCCTCTGAAGAATCAGACTTGGGTTTTTTGGTTGAGGAACCGTGAATTCCTCGAGGAGGGGAAAGTGCGGGAAAGACGGCTAATCAACAGTAAATCTACCAAAACATTTTCAAGAATCCTTTAACTCTCCGGTCTATCCAACTAGAAAGCATCCTAAATGAATAATAATCCGCATGTGCTTAGATACTGTTGCAAGCTCTCTAAATTCATTTAATATTCATAAAGATAGAATTATTATCATACAACTTATAGATATTTGAGTATCTTTTGACATGCTCTTTCAGGTGATAGACAAAGTGTTCATGGAACTTTATTTGTAGTGAGGAGACAATAAGTAAAATGTTATATTATAGGATGATAAGTGCAGCTGAGAAAAATGAAGCAAGGGTTGTTGGGTGGGCAGGGAAAGCTCAGCTGAGAAAATGACAGTTATCAAAAGAGTTAACCAGAAAAGGAAGAGGGAGCCAGGTTGGTGTGCAAAGCCCAATGACGTTAGTGACCTAAGACCATGTTAGTCCTCTTCACTGTGAATCAAACCTAGGTCTTTCTGAGTACAGTCAACCCCTTCACTGCTTTATCATAGGGCCAGCACAGTTGTCAGACTTAATAAGCCAGGATCAATTCCTTCTACTGACGTTTCGTCCTCTCTTTGCTGACCCTTTTACTGCCCCAAAAAGTGATATACCAGCTTTAAGTGACATAAGAAACATGAGTTTCCTGGAGTTCTACCTCTAGAGATTCTAATTCAGTTACTCCAGAGACCATCTTTTGAGAAATACTAATTAAGGGATCTAATTCAAAAGTCTTCAGAATCCAGCAGAAAAGCTAGTTTCCAATTAAAATTTTAGGGCTGAGCTGGGCGCAGTGGTGCATGCCTGTAATCTCAGCACTTTGGGAGGCTGAGACAGGAGAATCGTGAGTTCAAAGCCAGCCTCAGCAACGGCAAGGTGCTAAGCAACTCAGTGAGACCCTGTCTCTACATAAAACACAAAATAGAGCTGAGGTTGTGGCTCAGTGGTCGAGTGCTCCTGAGTTCAATCACTGGTACCAAAATAATAATAATAACAATAATAATTATAATAATAATAATAATAATAATAGCATGAACTCATAAAACAGCTTAAAAATTCAGCTACACAGTGGGCATGCAACCTATCCTATATATTCCCCTCCACCATCCTTGCTTGTAGGGCCTCCATTGTATCCTGGCCTGTCATCACCAAGAAGTACGTTAAGTAATAAAATGTCCAAACCCTCTCTGTGAGTCTTCCAAGTTCTTCCTTTGGGATCAGTAAATAGTTACACTGGGGAATTCACAGCCTTGGGGCTAAACAATTGACAGAGTCATCATGAGCTCCCAAAGGGGGACATGTTGAGTTGACTCCAGAGTTAGGAAAGGACATGGAGTCTGGGGCAGAAATCCTGGACTGGCCACAAGCCTCGATGTGGTTGGAGGTGGCATTGCTATTAGAGAGATGAGGCCCACCACATGAGAACAAGGGCATCCTGAAAATGCCAGTGAAAGGAAACAACATCCAAAGTACTAATAGGAAAGTGAAATGAAACAAAGAATGTTGTGGCATAAGCGACATGGCCCCTGCTGTGTGCATTAGAGTTGGCCACAGACCAAGAACTAACTACTCAGGCTCAACTCCATGGAGTACAGGAAGAGTTAAAACCAGAAAAAGAGACCCATTTAGCCGGGCTCAGTGGCTCAAGCCTGTAATCCCAGCACTTAGGGAGGCTGAGACAGGAGAATCACAAGTTCAAAGCCAGCCTCAGCAATGGTGAGGTGCTAAGCAACTCAGTGACACCCTATCTCTACATAAAACACAAAATAAGACTGAGGATGTGGCTCAGTGGTCTAGTACCCCTGAGTTCAATCCTCAGTACCAAAAAAAAAAAAAAAGAGAGAGACCCATTTAGCACAAGTAGACAAGAATGTGTCTTCGCAGCACTTAGAACCTGCAGAGAAGCACCAGTTGGGGTGGCACACACCAGAATTTCTATAATCCTAGAAATTTGGGAGGCTGAGGCAGGAGGATGGCAAGTTCAAGGCCAGCCTCAGCAACTTAGAGAGGCCCTAATCAACTTTGCAAGACCCTGTCTCAAATTTTAAAAAAATAAGGGGAGAGGGGGCTATGAATGTGGCTTAGCGATTAAGCACTCCTGAGTTCAATCTCTGATACCAAAAAAAAAAAAAAAAACTTGCAGAGAAGCATGTGCAGGTTGGGTCATGACATTTCCATTGTTCTAAATTAAACCCAGGGCCTGTATTAGGGAGATGGTAACTAGTGAAAACTGAGACCTCCAGATATGGAGTCCCCTCAAGGAGTTTACTAGTTCCAGTGATTCAGAAGTTGAGGTGAAGGATGAAGATATAATAGAAGTTAGACAGGCAATTCCAAAAATTAAAGACCCAGCAGGAGCTGCCTGAGGGAGCAGATCCAGGACTGAGGGGACTGCTCCTCAGTCCAGAGATGTTTCCATACCATCATTAGGACCACATGGAGCTGGTGGAACTGGGATCCAAGTTCAGGCAGAAAATGAAAGTGTGCCTGCATGGCTCTCCACTCGTAGGACACTGGAGCAGATGGGATAACATTGAATGACTTAGAATTCTCTAAAATGGCTTTGGTAACTGCTCACCCTGCTTTACATCCGTGGTTTTAGGTCAATGCCACTATTGAAAGTGTGGGGTCGTTCCCAACTTGATAACTTGATTGCTTCTTGCCACCTGCAATACGTGGTCACATTCAGGAGATGCTTCTACATCCAGAAGCCCCTGGAAGAACTATAGAGCTTTTTGCAGGAACTGGGGATGGAACATGCTATTCATGTGCAGCCTTTCCCAGGACTAGACAGTATGATGTTCAGTGCTGAAATGAGGGTGCCATGTTATATACGGTCCTCCACCCATTCATGCTGCCCTGTCAGTATCATCCCCATTACTAGTACAGTCCTTCCAGTAAGCAGTGCAACTGATAGCAGACCTAGGGAGACAGATTGCAGCAAAAAAAAATAGGAGTCCATAAAACCCAGCCAAGCCAGGTGCAGTGGCACACACCTGTAAGCCCAGCACTTCGGGAGGCTGAGACAGGAGAATCACAAGTTCAAAGCCAGCCTCAGACAGCGAGGCTTGCTAAGCAACTCAGTGAGACCCTGTTTCTACATAAAAAAAAAAAAAACACAAAATAGAGCTGGGGATGTGGCTCAGTGGTCGAGTACCCCTGAGTTCAATCCCTGGTACCAAAAACAAAAACAAAAACCTCAGCCCAAACCAGAAGGACCACTTTGAGACTCCCATAAACAGCAGGAGTGGATGAAAACAAAATAGATGAACAACATAATGCACCCTGGTACAGTTATGGAAGCAATTGCCAAAGGACAAAAGATTTCAGCCATTACCTCTCCATAAGGAAAAGAAAAAGGAGACAGTCCTTTTTCTACTCCAAAAAGAGACAAAGACAAGCTTCTCCTATTAGGAGATGTAATAAAAACAGAGCTCACAGCTAGCCCTGAGTTGTCTTTGAGCCTTTGGCTGTAAGTTGACTAGGTGGAAGTTCAAGCAAGCCATGTCTCTGGACCAGAGGCCATACGTAGAATTGGCCATGTATTGGTCTTCAAACAATATTCAGAGCATAACAGCATTGGCGGACAAGGAAGCTGAGTGTCCATTGATATAGGGTAATCCTGACAAATTCTCAGGCAGGTGAGCTGTTTTCCATGGATATGGGGAAAAACAGTGAGAGTCCAAGTTAATGTTGACTGCAGCTTGGATGACTGTCACCAATACATTAATATCTTATAGGGGTAAATGCCTACAAACTATATTGAGGGAGTTCCATTTGCATATGTTTGGAGATTAAGCATGTGTCAGCTATAAAGCCAATATTAAGGGGGCATGAAGAACAACACCCCTATTGTTTCCCGGGCACGCAGTTGAATTGTTGCCACCAACAATATGGGCTCGGGGCTGGGATTGTAGCTCAGTGGTAGAGCACTTGCCTGGCATGGGTGAGGCCCTGGGTTCGATCCTCAGCACCACATACAAAGCAATAAAATAAAGACATTGTGTCCATCTACAACTAAAAAAATATTAAAAAAAAAAAAAAAAAAAAAAAACCAGCCGGGCGCGGTGGCTCACGCTTGTAATCCCAGCACTTAGGGAGGCTGAGACAGGAGAATCGAGAGTTCAAAGCCAGCCTCAGCAAGGGCGAGGCGCTAAGCAACTCAGTGAGACCCTGTCTCTACATAAAACACAAAATAGGGCTGGGGATGTGGCTCAGTGGTCGAGTGCCTCTGAGTTCAATCCCCAGCACCAAA
>CM053407.1:119477613-119504836 GCA_028644305.1 Xerus rutilus | reverse complement strand
TATTTCACTTCCTTCTAGCTATTGTTACACATTTTTTCTATATTCATTATAAATCCCCCAGTAACTGTTATTTGAACCATTATCCTCCTTCCTTGCCACTGCGTACTGGAGTACCACTGAGCATTTTTCCTTTTTATTTATTTATTTTGGTACCAGGGTTTGAATCTAAGACTGCTTAACCACAATGCCACATCTCGAGCCCCTTTTTAAATTTTGAGACAGGGCCTTGCTGAGTGAGGCTGACTTCAAACCTGCGATCCTCTTGCCTCAGCCTCCTGAGTCACTGGGATGACAGGTATACCACTGCTCCTGATTGAACAATTACCTTTTGAAGTGTTTTAGATAAGAAAAACATTTTTTTAAAGTTGCCTGTGTAATTTTTATTTTTGACATTCTTTCTATAGATCCAGATTTCCATCTGGTATGTTTTCCTTCTGCTTAAAGGACTTCCTTGACTTTGACAAAGTACATGTTACCTGGTGATGAATTAAGTTTTTGGATGAAAGGCAAGCACTCTACCAATTGAGCTATATCCCCAGCTCCTCCATTGCTTTTTTGGGAGATGAAGGTACTAGGGATTGAACTCAGGGATACTCCACCGAGCCACATCCCCAGCCCTATTTTGTATTTTATTTAGAGACAGGGTCTCACTGAGTTGCTTAATGCCTCACTTTTGTTGATGCTGGCTTTGAACTTGTGATCCTCCTGTCTCGGCCTCCTAAGCTGCTGGGATTACAGGTGTGTGGCACTGCCTGGTGGTCCATTGCTTTTTTTGGCTATTATTTTCTTTTTTGTAGGTTTGGTTAAAATTAGAAGTCTTACTTTTGCTACAAAGTCTGATGTCATTGGCACTTAAATAATTTCCTCTTTTGAAGCTTTTCAGGTTCTCTCTCCTTAGCATTTGAAATTTCCCCGTATTGTATGGTAATGTGTTCTTTTTACATTCAAAGACCTAGTTATTTAGTGGTCACATTCTGTCTGGAAACTCATGATCTTTTTCAGAATTTTCTTGTAACCTTATGTTTCAATGTCTTTTTTCTTTCTTTGCAAGAGTCTAGTTACAGTTAGATGTTGATATGCTCAGATCCTCATTGATTTTCTCTAATCTTCTATTTTTTTCTTTTGGTACTGGGGATTGAACCCAAGGCCACTGTACCACTGAGCTACATCCTTGACCCTTTTTAGAAATTTTGAGATAGGCTCTTGCTAGCTTTTGAACTTGAACTTGTGATCCTCCCACCTCAGCCTTGCGAGTTGCTGTAATTACAGGTGTGTATCACTGTACCCTGCTTATATTCTTTTTATCCTATTTCGTGAGAGATCTTCTTAACCTTATTTCATCCTTAGAGCAAAATTGGTATATTACTTTTGAAAACCTATGTCTTTTATCTTCAATATTTTCCCGATTTAGTGGATGGTTGCTTTCCCCCCCCTGGGGTGGCATAGTTGGGTTTTGGATATCTTCAAAACTTGGGAATTTTGGGGGGCTGGGATTGTGGCTCAGCGGTAGAGCACTTGCCTCGCATGCGTGAGGCCCTGGGTTCGATCCTCAGCACCACATACGAAGCAATAAAATAAAGACATTGTGTCCAGCTGCAACTAAAAATCAAAACATTAAAAAAAAAAAAAAAAAAACTTGGGAATTTTTGTTTTAGCATTTCCTGTTGCAGACTTTCCCTCAAACCTCTGTTGCTTCTTGGCTGTCTGTGTATGTCTGAGTGTGGCACTTAGCAGCTGTTTTCAACTCTTATCATCAGCTGGCATTTATTTCCCTGTAGTTCCCCAGATGCCATTGTCCTTCACTTGGTTAGTTCAGAGGTCTTCTGGTCGCCTGTATAAATCTGCTGTGTAGTTGGGAAAGGGTTGGAGTGTTCAGCTGATAGATTTTATTTTGTCCAGGTTTTCAGTTTGGTTCTCCCCTCTTCAAGGACTTGTTTAATTTTTTTTTTTTTTTGTATTTTTCCGTACCAGGGATTGAACCCAGTGTCACTTTACCACTGAGTCACATCCCCAGCCCTATTTTGTGTTTTTTATGTAGAGACAGGGTCTCACTGAGTTGCTTAGCACCTCGCCGTTGCTGAGGCTGGCTTTGAACTCGCGATTCTCCTGTCTCAGCCTCCCTAAGTGCTGGGATTACAGGCTTGAGCCACCGCGCCCGGCTGGTTTTTGTGTTTTATTTAGAGACAGGGTCTCACTGGGTTGCCCAGGGCATGGCTAAATTGCTGAGACTGGCTTTGAACTCGTGATCCTTCAGTCTCAGCTGCCCAGCTGTTGGGATTACAGGCGTGTGCCACCATGCCTGGCATTTGTCTAGTTAGGGGTATAGCCAGTAGTGCTCTGGTGCATATTCTTACATGTCTTTTGGTGAATGCCATGTATATATTTGTTGGGTTTATACCTAGGAGTGCAGTTGCTGGGTATAGGGAATAATGAAGTAGATGGTGATAGTTTTCTAAAAACAGCTCCACAGCAATGGGTGGAGTCAGATTGTTCCATACCTTCCCCACCCATGTGATTGTCTTTGTACCTTTTTGGTGGTGTGGGAAATGTCATTGTGCTCTTAATCTATTTCTCTGCTGACTCTTGGGGAGTATTTTCTCATTGGACAGCATCCTTTTGGAATAGACTTGATTTTCAAGAGGTAGCCCAAGGAGATGGATGCAGCACTGGTGAGCAGGCAAATCCTGAGAGCTTAGGCCTCTTTCTCTGGCTTCTCAACCTGACAGACTCTTTGCTGTGAGTAGTGCTTGTGTTTCCTGAAGCTGCTTGTTCCTCGTCTAAGAGGGTCCTTGCATTTCTTATAAAGACATATTCAGGACCCTTCCATGAAAAGTTAGCATTTCTTAAGTATAAAAAGGGAAGAGTCGAGAACAGACAGGAAGCGATATGGACTCCCCAGGAAGCAGCAGGAGGGACATAAACACAGAGAACCACCTTGGGTTCTCCCAGGTGTACAGTGGTGGCTCCTTGGGGCCAGGGCAGTTGTGCAGTGGGAGGGCTGAGCCAGGTCTCCACCTCCCTGCATCCCCTCTGCACAGCTATTATGGATGCACCGTCTGCTCCTAAAGGAGGACTGTGGTCTATGATGGTCTGACACTTCCGGTACAAAAATCTGCTCATAGAAAATCCCCAAAGGGGCTGGGGTTATGGCTCAGCGGTTGAGCGCTTGCCTCGCATACATGAGGCACTGGGTTCGATCCTCAGCACCACATAAAATAAATAAAGATATTGTGTTCATCTACAACTAAAACAAAATATTTTAAAAAAAAAGAAAAAAAAAAAAAAGAAAATCCCCAAAGCAGGCACAAGAGCACCGTCTAGCTGCCAGGAGGGTGGGCAGAACACGCAGGGTTAGGTTAGCCTTGGTCTTGGCTTTCCCTCCCTTCAGTTACACCTCTTATATGGAAAGCATAGACTCAAGGGGTTGGCTAGTTCACAAGCTTAAAGCGTAAGAATCACGTCAAGTGCAAAGAGACCATAGTAATTAGAAACATTTTAATTCCTAGCCACTTGGCGGCACTTAAGTATCAGAGCCATCTGAGCATGTCAGCCTTTGAACTTGCTCAGCAAGAGTACATGATCACACACTCTTAGGGTAAATCAGAATCAGATGAAGGTTATTTATTGGTGTGACTTTTTTCCTGTAGTGAGCTTCCTTTACACAGCGTGGTGTAAACAGCATCAGGTTGAATGAAAAGTCTGTTAAATGCAACCATAAATAACTATAATAAATATACATCAAGTAACTTTACAGCACATATTTTTAGGGCCAAGGTTTGGATCTGTCCGGACCTCAATGTGCTCTCTGGGAGGAGCAGCTGAGCTAGCAGCAGATATCTTACTCACAGCTGTCATATGATGCAGTGATGGGCCAACAGAAGCTTCCCGAACCCCTTCTGGGGAGGTAGCTGACAGAAACCCAAGTCTATTCAAGGGATGAGGATTGGAGGGAACCAAGAATTCAGAGATACAGGGAGGAAAAACCACTTCTAGTAATTTCAAAGGCTCTTTCATTATGCAGAAATAAGAGGATCCTTGTTTTCAGGAACATATTCCTGATGTGACCCCCCTCCCTCCCCCCATTAAGGGGGCTGTGGCCCCGGGAAGGCAGCAGTTGACCATTTTCCTTTTGGAGCATGGGACCTGCTTTGTCAGGCCCTCACCTCTAGGGGTAACTCCTGCATCATTTGGGACTGATACAGCTGTCACCATTGATCCTAGGTTTGTCTTGCCATCAGATTGGGGATCTTTTCTGAAATGGTCCTTACTGCATTTTCTAAGCATAACACGGAGGAGATGGATGCTAATGGCTCTAACCCTAAAGCCCACACATCATCCCACAGGCCAGGTCATAGCAGAGAAAACTGAAGCACATCCTTTTTCTTAGCCAGTCCGCACGCTGAAGCTTCCATACAGTACTCACGCGCGACTACCCATATGCACAATATTATACAATAAATACAGTGCTGCAGTGCTGCAAGAACTGGCAAGGCCCAAAATGACAGTGTCCAACAAGATGGCATATGCTGCTCTTGAACAAAGTACCACTGGACAAAGACTGACTTGGGGCACAAATGTAGTGGGGCAGTGGGTGAGCCTGGAGGCAGCTCAGCCCTGGCACACACACTTATTTGGGGGGTATGAGGGGTGTTGGGTATCCCCGCCAGAGGGGCAGAGGCACCCCTTGGAGACTCCGTCTGGACTTGAAGGTCTGAGTGCTGAAGCAGACCCTGAATTGAGCAGAGCACCTCAGACAGTCTTAAAAAATGGGCACAGTAGCCCTTTCCTCAGCTCCTCATACCTGCTGTGAGGAATGGCCATTTCTGAGCACAAAAGTGGGCTAGGCCTGAATTGTGTGCTTTCTCACTCAATCAGTTTCAGAAAAGGCCCCATTTGAGCACTGTCCCTCCAGCTCTGAATATCTCTCAACTCTTGTAGCTGGGACACAATCAGACTTTCTCTGAGCTAAGGCCAGGAATGTCCCTGTCTTCTGCTCCTGAGCAGTCCAGGGGAAACTGTTAGACAAGAGGCCCAGAAGGGACAGGTAGCAGATGGGGTTGTCTTGGTGGGAGACAGGGAACCACTGTGGACTTGTTCCCAGGAACAGATTCTAAAGCAGGAAGATTAATGCAAAAAGCCCCCTGTGTGTCTCCTGCATGTCTGAGCACTGGTCCAACCACTTCAAGATGGAGGGAGACCTGCAGGGGCTGCCTCAGAGATGCCTGTTTGAGGCAAGTGGGCAGGGCTGGCCACGGGTGTTTGTGGGACACTCTGCAGAAGGAACAGGACACTTTGTGGGGCTGAGGTTATCACCCCCAGCCTCCTGCTGCATGGTCCTGTAACAAGGAACCCGCAGGAGTCCTGTGGCATCAGAATGTGGGAACCATGAGAGACAGCTTCCAGGAAGATCAGATTAGACACCAACTGTTTGGGAACTAAACTACCCTACAAAGATACCACAGACAGGCAGCAGAAGAACCAACCCATCACACAACGTACAAGTACAAGAAGTTAAGTCTTCCAGGAGGCCCTGGAATGTGGACCAAAGTTCAGAAAAGCAAAATATTGCCCACTCCTCACGCCGGGCCCTGGAGGGATGCGCCTGCAGAGTCGCAGGCTTCCCAGGCTGGCACAGTGAGTGCCCTGGTGACGGCCTAATTCTTGGGCTTGCTTTCTTCAGCCACTTAGGGGGTCCTCCCGGTAGTGAATGGCACAGCGCAGTTTCTCCAGCATCATTTCCAAGGAGGAGTACTGGGGGAGCTTGACCATGAACATGCAGGTCTCCACGCGGATGTAGCGGGAGTCTGGGGAACCTACAGAAGAAACACGGAGCTGACTTCAGAGGGCCACGTGCATGCGGCTATGGGAGGCCCAGGGAGGCTGGCTGGCCAGCCTCTCTGCCTCCAGGTTTGTTTGGCCAGCAAGATTTTTTTTAAAATTATTTTTCTGTATTTAAAAGTTAGGAGATTTGGGGCTGGGATTGTAGCTCAGCAGTAGAGCACTTGCCTCACATGCGTGAGGCCCTGGGTCCGATCCTCAGCACCACATACAAAGCAATAAAATAAAGACATTGTATCCATGCACAACTAAAAAAAAAATTAAAAAAAAAAAAAGGAGATTTGGGGCTGGGGACATGGCTCAGTAGCATAGAGTGCTTGACTAGCATGAGTGAAGCCCGGGGCTTAACCCCCACCCCTCACTGAAATAAAGTTAGGAGATTAAAAAAAAAATCTGGGCATTCATTTTCTTTGAAAATGCTGGAAGATCTGTAACATCGGGTCTGTATTGCCACAGTTCCTCCCTGGTCTTTCCCTCCCTTATGTTTTGCATTTGGGTCAGTGGGATCCTGTTTGGTCATCACGCTGGGCCTGGCATCTCTGGTTCTAAACACAGTAGGGCCTGAGTGTCCCTACTTGGAATGGGAGTGGGAGGGCCAGTACCTGCTGTGCCATCTGGGGGTGCAATCTTCATGGGGTAGGGGGGCACGTGGGCTGTGTCAGGACCCCCATCTTTACAGGGGCAGGTGAAAGGGATGCGCTCCTGGTTGCAGGCGAACTTGATGAACCTGCACAGCTCCTCCTGGGTGAACGTCTCCAGGGCCCCCCAGAAGAACTCGATGTGTTGGTCCGTCTCCATTAACCCCACCTGGTACATGGTATGGGCCTGGGGAGGAGAGAGCCCAGATGTGAGCAGGCCCAGCTTGCTGCTGAACTGGGGCCTCTCGGCTTGGGTCTGCACATGGGCCACAAGCACAGGGCAGTTAGGGTGATTACAGTGACACAGTCCATGGTGAGGACAGCTGAGATGACAAGCTGTTGCTGCTGCCCGCCATCAAAGGTAAGGGTGACTTCTGGTGGCAGGTCCACTGTCGCCTCCTGCTCACCCAGCCTGGCCCAGGGCCACCTACCTTCAGAAACTCCAGGTTGATGTAGGGGAGGCCACAGGTGCGCAGCTCCATCTCCAGCGGGCTGAGGGTGGTAAGCAGCTGCAGAGGGATGATGGAGCCCAGGCCGGCCCGCACGGCCGTCACACACTCCGTGTTCTGCAGCTCCCGCAAGCGCAGGCTCCGGATGGCTGCAGCGTAGATGTCCTTGTTCTCCCATCTGCCAGGGGGAGGGAGAGCACCCAAGAGGCTGACCAGGGGTGCTCTTGGGTCTGGGGCCACGCCCACTCAGCCAGAGGCCCCAGGCCTCTCCAGTGGCCTCAGACCCTCGTGCCCGGGTCGTCCCAGTCCTGGCAGCTCAGCTCATGCTCTCTGGCTTCTGGGTGTGCCTTTGAGAAAGGCCTTCAGCTGAAGGCCATCTTTCTTTCTTTCTTTCTTTTTTGTTTTTAAATATTTTCTTAGTTGTTGATGGATCTTTATTTTATTCATTTATTATTTATATGTGGTGCTGGGATTGAACCCAGTGCCTCACGCTTGCTAGGCAAGCGCTCTACCACTGAGCCACAGCCTCAGCCCCTGAAGACCATCTTTCTTGGTGCCTAATGTCCTACCACATATCCCTCCCTTGGGGAAATCCCCACGTGTCACTTGACCCAGGCCCAGTGCCGCTGTCACGCTGGCTGAGCAGCTTATTCAGAGGCTCCTGTGCACACTCACGCCACAGGGATGTGTCGGCCGCGGCTGCACAGCTCCACCTCCTCGCCTGCCATGGTCAGGTAGGTGAACCTGCAGCAGGGCTTGCTGGGGCCATCGGGACTCTCGGGGGCCAGGTGCTGGGAGGCGATCTCGGCGCACAGGGCCTCCAGCTCACTCTCGTCATTGATCTGCAGGGCGGAAGCAGGGCAGGCTCAGGCTCACTGCCTGCCGCAATGCCAAGGCCCCTGGACAGTGGGACTCAGAGATCTAGCCAGGCACTGCACAGGCTGGGCAAGTTCTCCCCTCCACGTGTTGAATGGGTGTGGGACACAGGCCAGCGTGTCAGAGTCTGCTGCCAGTTCGGGGTTGGGTCTGTGACCTGCACTGGGCCAATGAGATCCAAATTCCAGGGTTTTTCCTATTACTGTTCTCAAGCGGCAGCCCTCTTATGCTGGTGGGAATCTGGCGACAGGATGGCACCTCTTGTGCTGCTGAGGCCATTTTTGCCAGTATCTGGGAAAGATTGCCTAAGACTGATTTTTTTTTTTTGTATCAGGAATTGAACCCAGGGGCGCGTAACCACTGGGCCGCATCCGCAGCCCTTTTTGTTCCTTGAGACAGTCCCACTAAGTTGCTTAGAGCCTCAGTAAACTGCTGAGGCGATCTTCTTGCCTCAGCCTCCCAAGCTGCTGGGATTACAGGCGTGCGCCACTGCGCCAGGCTTAAGACTTGATTTTTTGACATTTGAGAACCTGGATTCGGCTCTGCCTAAAGCCAAACCTATATGACTTTTAAGAGTGACTATATTTTAAAATATTCTTAAGTTAGTTGAACCTGGTATTTCTGTCACCTGCCACCAGAGAGCCCAGACTTAATTCTATCTGTGGAAGATGTACAGGCCACTCCCTTCCACCATTCGCCATGCCAGAATAAGGGTCCAAAAGACACTTGGATGAGCACGCTGGGCTCCTGGGGAGATGACAATACGATCCAAAGGAGAACAGCCTGCAGTTGCTGAGGACAGCGACAGGTGGGAGTTAGGGCCAGAGCCCACCCTTTGTCCTCGGTGGCACCCTTCCCAGTGAAGGCTGTAGGCATCCTGGTGGCAGAAGCAAAGCCAGCATCCCTCAATGGCCTTGTGGTCCCCTTCAGCCAGAAGCCTTGCCTGGACTATCTGCCTACATCTTTTTTTATTTTTAAATATTTTTTTAGTTGTTGATGGGCCTTTATTTATTTATTTATTTATTTATTTTTTATCTATATGTGGTGCTGAGAGTCGAGCCCAGTGCCCCACACGTGCTAGGCAACCACTCTGCCACTGAGCCAGAACCCCAGCCCCTATCTGCCTACGTCTTGCAGCCCTAGTCTCTTGCTGTCACCCAGAGCCCTGGAGGACTTCTCAGAGCAGTGCCTGACAGGGCTGCATACACGGGAGCTTAGCCCCTGCAGGCAACTTGGCAGTCCTGTTTCTGCAGAGCAGCAGAATGACATCCAAGACCCCTGCTTTGCTGCTCCCTTGGCTGGCTGCCCTCCAGTGGTAGCCAAGGGGGATGCTTACAGAGACCCTGGCCATCAGATGCCTCAGTGGCCCCGGAGGTTGCTGTTGGTAGAGGTGGAGTCAGCTGAAACCGCCTCCAGGCTCTGCAGACATCTGCTGCCTTGGGAACAGAGCGGGGCCTTGCAGGGGATGACTGGCTTCTAGCCCCTCCCCACTCTGCTGAAATGGTTCTCCAGCTGAGGAGACTGGTGTCGAGAAGCTCAGGCTTTGGAGCTGGACAGACTTGAGCTCCTTGGTGGTTCTGCCAGTGAGAATGGCCAGGCCAGCAGGGCATTTCCCACAGCCCTTCCTTTGGCCTGTGAGGATGGAGTCAAACCCTCAGCATGGGTCCTCACATAAAGGAGAGCAGTCTGGAAACTTCATGAAGACAGAGTGGGCCCAGAGCCCAGCCCACCAGCAGCTAGAGCACAGACCACCTCCTCCTCCAGGGGGCTGGCCTGATGTAGCTGTGGCCTCCACCTTTCTGTGTCCCAAGTGTGCACAAGAAGAGGAGAAAGGACTCCATTTCAAAGCCTTTGTGGTGCCTCCCAGATGATCCCTGTGGCTGACCTCCTGTGTGTTTTCTGAGGCCCCTAATTGGCTCTTAAAAACGAAACTGGACATGGGAGAGAACTTTGGGCCCTTGACTTTGAGTGTTGCTTATGTCACTCAGCATGATGGTCTCCAGCTCCATCCATTTACCAGCAAATGCCTTAATTTCATTCTTTATGGCTGAATAAAACTCCATTCTATATATATACACCACATTTTCTTTCTCCCTTCATCTGTGGAAGGGCTAGGTCAAAATAAGGAAAAGAGGCGTGGGAATCCCATGAAAATAGAAGGAGACCAGTGGCGCAGAGGAAGGAGCCTGAGGGGGGAGGAGAAGGGATGGGAAAGGGGAGCCGCGGAGCGGAACTGACCAAACTGCCGTGTACATATGTGATACGCCATAGCGAATTACCCCTCAGGTATATCTATAAAACACGCATTAATAAAAACTAAGTAAATACAGGGAAGGCAGAGTAGAGGAGAGGGAAAAGGGGTGGGAAGAGGAGAGGGAAAGGGGACGTACTGGGGACTGAAATGGGATATTCCGTGTATGAGTATCCACACGAACCCCGGTGTCATGCATGACTACAATGCACTAGTAAAAACATTTAAAAACTGGACAAAAAAAGTAAGCAGACCTCCCCCTGCCTCTGCTCTTTGAGCTGCCAAGAACCCTCCACCTGCGTCCTCGGGGATAGACACTAAGCGGAGGGCCTGGCAGAGCCACTCACACCACCCCTGACTACTTCTGTCAGCAGGGAGTGAGGCCAGAGCCCCTGAGACAAGCCTTCCTGGACCCCCAGTGTTCCCTCGGGGACCATTCCTCACAGTGGGGCTGGGGTCTGCGTGAAGCCGAGTGGAGGTGGCGCGGGCCCCAGGGAGAACGAGCCTTCACTTACGCTCTCAAACTTCTTGACGTAATTGTAGGTAAGTATGTCTGCTTCCTGCAGGTCCTGCTCAGGGTCCAGGGGCTCCCCCACCAGAGTCTTCCAGAAGGAGGGCAGGAGATCCAGGGGAAGGGGGACATCTGCCCGGATGGCGATCCCCAGCAACTGGCCCAGGAAGTGCAGCAGCTGCTCCTCCCCATAGGTGATGGGGCTGGGCGTCAGGACGTACTTGCCCTGAGGGGCAGGGGCAGAGGCAGCAGTGACAGGTGTCCTAGGCCGCCTGCCACTGCAGCAGGGCAGAGGCTGCCACAGGGATGAGACCGTCCCAAGTTCACCCCACTGCCGTAGCGGGACCTGCCCACCCAGACCAGAGGCGCCTGAAAAGGCAGAGCCAGGAGGATGTGCGCCAGGGAGCCCGAGCACCACCCCGCAGGCAGCGCCTGGCCTGGCCTCACCTTGTTCTTATTGACAGCGGAGCTGGGGCACAGCAGCAGGAGCGACAGCGAGGAGCTCTGCAGCTCCCTGCACACCTGCCACAGGAAGTGGCGGAAGGAGCCACCTGCAGGACGGACAGGACCCATCAGCACCCAGGATGGTGCCCAGGAGGAGCGCCTGGGTGGCACCACTCCTTCCCACCTCACTGCTGAGGCCTGGAAGACCCAGTCTCTGTCCTTTTGCAGGGCTGGGGACTGCACCCAGGGCCTCACGCCTGCTTGGACGCACGCTACCACTGAGCCACACCCCAGCCCCGGAACATCAATTCTTGCCAACCTGCCTGCGGCTACAGCAGTGTAGAACGGGGGGACCTGAGTCAACTCGCTGGGTGACCCAGGGTCAGCACTGCTCTCAGGACACCTCTGAATTGGGCTTGGTCACTCCATCTATCAGTCATGCGGAGCATTCAGCGAGGCGGAAGCCCTGTGTGTGGGTGGCACCGCTCCTGGTGCCGAGCCTGCCCTGATTTGTGGGCTTGTCTGGTCTCTGTTCGCCCCGCTGGGCCCTGCCGGGAGCAGCCCCTCCCAGAGTGTGGCTGCGTGGACACTGACGCACACAGGACGGTGGCCTTCCAGCTCTTGTGCTACTGCCTTTCAAATATCTTTGGTTTTCTTACAAAACTCCTCTGTCACTGGGTGTCCCCTGGACTTCCTGGTGAGTCCCCCTGCCAGTGCCCTAAGGCCAGGAAGCTCTGAGGCAGCTCTACTCCCATGTGGCCCCTAGGGGCCCATCATACCATAGAGCAGGAGGCTCTTGATCACAGAGGCTGGGAGGGCCAAGGGCCTGGGCTTTCAGGCCCGGCTGAGCCTGGAAGCGACTCAACCTTGTGGCCTCCTAGTTCCTCTACCTGTGGAGCAGGCAGCACTGGCCTCCTGTGGGGTTCAGGGTTCTGAGGAGGGCGGGTGTCCAGCCCAGGCCTGGCCCATTCTGAGCACTCAGAGAATCTCACAGACTGGGGGTCTGCCAGGGGGTCAGTGTTTCCTGCTGTTTCTGGCAACAGCATCCCAAGGACAGACCGAGGGAAATGGAGGGCGAAGCTGGGGACTTTCTCCTCCTCCAGTAGCCTCTTCCTCCTTGCTAGTGTGCCCAGCTCAAGAGGAGTGGCGTTTCTTCTCCTACCCATGGTGAAGACACTTCTTGAATGTCTCGAGCTAAATGCGACTGCAAGGGTCACAGGGGACCTCTTCCCAGAGGCTGTTCCTCATCCCTGCAGAGTGCACTGATGCCACATGCCATTGAAACTAGGGCTCCCCAATTCCCTGAGCTGAGCCCACTCAGCCCTTCAGCTCGGGCTCTTCTTGGGAAGAGGAACAACCGCTTCTGCTGGGCCTGCCATGAGGACCATTGCAGGCACCATTCCTCACGTGGGGACAGGGCAAGTGGGAGGGACTGGTCTGCAGGTCCCCGTCACTCCAGGAAGACCTGGCTTCTGCAGAGCATGGGGGAGCTCCTGGGCAGCTCAGGCTAGAAATCAGCCTTGGCATCCTAGACTACCTGGGGCTGCCCCGGAGGGACACTTACTGGTGCCATGGACCTCCTCCCCAGTGAAGCGGATGTTGAAGGCATAGGTGGGGTCGCCGCCACTAGCCAGCTTGACGCAGAGCTGAGAGGATGGCACAGAGGCCAGTTGCCTGGCAGCCTGGCAGAAGTAGGAGTTTTCAGAAGCTCTGATTTCCCCTGGGAAGCGAGAGAGGAGTGGATCCAATGGCTGTCCCCTACCCTTCCACCGTGGAAACAGTCTGCTGGGCTCGGTCTGCTCCCCTGACCTCTGGGCTTCTCCCCTCCCTGTTCTCGTATCTTCAAATGTCTCAGGTCTTAGCACTTAGCACAGTGGCTCCCTCTGCCTGGAACCTCCCTCTCTCCTTCAAAGATGAGGCCTGGGTCTTCCTCATCTTCTAGATCTTCTGAGTGCCTCCTGGGAGGTCTTCACCCCTTCCCACTGGCTCCTCCCTCAAGTCCTTGCAGTGGCCATGTACAAGGCTGCTGCAGGCTCCCGGCCTCCCCTGCAGGTGTGCCCCTGCCCTTTGATGCCAGAAGCCAGTGTTCAGCAGGCACGTGGCACATCAGAACAACAGCTGTGCTGCCCGACAGGGAGGCCTGGCCGTGGAGTACAGGAAGGCGCCTTCCTCCTGCTGCTGGGAAGGCACAGCTCCTGAGGTCACTCTGGGCTTGGAAGCCACACACTGGGGCTCCAGAGCACAGTGAAAGCAGCAGCCAGAGGAAAAAGAACTTGTCCTTCTGGAGGCTCCTTCTGTGCTGCAGAGGCCCACTTGTTTCTTAGGCACCACTGTGTTGCCAGCTTTGCCGACTGTGGCCCCTACCTCCCACGATTTCCAGTGGGTCCAAGGTGATCTCGGGGGCCGCGTGATCGGCTGTTCTCTGCACGGTGGCGTTCAGCACTCGATTCATCACGGTCACCTTTGTGTCATAGAAGATCAGCCCTGGAGAGAGGAATTGGGACAGGCATGGGCAGGGCCTGCTTCCCTTCCTTCCCAGCCACCCCTGTGTCCACCAGAGGACATGGTGTCCCACAAGGTCTCCTTCAGGCGGGTGCCAGGCAGGCCACTCAAGTGCCACACTGTGGCAATGTGAAGCCATCCTGCTTTGTGGAGGGTGATTGCTCTATTTACCCAAATGCTCAGTGCTTCTCATGTGTCCCCTGATTCCTCAGCATGGGGGACCCTGGCCTGCACAATCAACACAAACAAGGAGGGTGCAAAACAGGGTAGAGAGACTGCCCATTTTCATTTCTTTGGTACTGGGGATTGAACCCAGGGGTGCTCAGCCACTGAGCCACGTCCCCAGCCCTTTTTATTTATTTTATTTATTTTTTTATTTTTATTTTTTTTAGCTGTAGATGGATATAATGTCTGTATTTTATTGGTTTGTATGTGGTGCTGAGGGTCGAACCCAGGGCCTCACGCATGCGAGGCAAGCGCTCTACCGCCGAGCTACAATCCCAGCCCCCCTTTTTATTTTTTGAGACAAGGTCTTACTAAATTGCTTAGGGCCTTGCTAAGTTGCTGAGGCTGGCTTTGAACTTGCAATATCCCTGCCTCAACCTCCTAAGCTGCTGGGATTACAGGCATGTGCCACTGTGCCCAGCTGGAAGATGCCCAGTTTTTGACTTAAAAAAGACAAAACTGTATGTGTGCACCCGTAGCTATTTAATGCAAGCAGAAAAGACTAGAAGGACATACTCTCCTGTTAATACTGGTCACCTCTAGGATGTGGGTGGCAGACAATAAGACCAGACTGGCCTAATTGATTTCTAAATAACTCTGAAAACTTTAAAAATAAATTTTGTGTTTTCAGAGCACATGTTATTTTTGTTGTTCATTTCTTTTTGTTTTTTTTTTTTTGTATTACGGATTGAACCCAGGGGTATTAACCACTGAGCTCATCCCCAGCACCACCACCACCCTTTAAATTTTTTGAGATAAGGTATCATTAAGTTGCAGAGGCTGACTTCTTGTGTCATCCTCCTGCCTCAGTCTCCCAGGCTGCTGGGATGACAGATGTGGGCCGCTGCGCCCGGCTGCAGCCAGTCTCTACTGGAGGTCCTGTCGCAGCAGAGGCGGCCTGTCCGTTAGACACAAGGTTGGCAGTGGGTTCTTCCAGGGCAGCTCGGACAAAGGGCTGGTCACTTTACCTGGGGGCTTTGGTTCTGGTGCCTTAAAGGTCACCTCTCTTCCTGCAGGGTCTGGGCAGGCTCAGGCACTGACCTTTGGCCTCCTTCAGCAGGGCTGCGATGCTGTGGGTGTACATGGGTGTCTGGCGCAGCTCCACCAGGGGCAGGAAGAAGGTCTCCAGCGTGGTGTTGAGGGACTGCAGCAGGGCGAAGCGTAGGCGCAGGCTCTCGATCGGCACGTCTGTCGGGGAGAGGATGGCTGGCTGCAGTCTTACCTCGGTAGACTCAGCAGGTCCCTGTCATTGGGGAGCGCCATGTGCAGTGGGACTAGGGGGCAGATTTTGTTCCTGGGACCCCAGAGACATTATCAGTGAGTGAGGGGCCTCCAATATGCCTGAACATGTGCCAAACAGAAGGCCATTTTGAGACCCTGAGAATCAAAGCCTTCCTTTGGGGTCCGCTAGGACTGCGTACTGTATTATTGTTATTATTTATTTGCAGGGCTGGGAGTGAACCTCAGGCCATGTGCATGCAAAGTACAGGCTCTACTACCAGCCCAGCCTTACATTGTTCAATTTTTTTTTGGTACCCAGGATTGAACTCAGGGGCACTCGACCACTGAGCCACATCCCAGCCCTATTTTGTGTTTTATGTAGAGACAGGGTCTCACTGAGTTGCTTAGCGCCTCGCCGTTGCTGAGGCTGGCTTTGAACTCGCGATTCTCCTGTCTCAGCCTCCCTAAGTGCTGGGATTACAGGCTTGCGCCGCAGCACCCAGTTTACGTTGTTTAATTTTTAAAAAATATGAAACAATTGTAGCCTATGGGAAATTGCAAAAATAGCAGAGTCTTGGGTACCTTTGAGCCAGGTCCCACACCAGGACACAGCACCACTAGCACACCTGGGTACCTTCCACCATGGCAGCCTGAAGTCAGGGACAACTCCTCTCCCACCTTTACCCCTGTGTCCAGAACAGCAGGCCCTGCCCCTGCTGCCAGGTGAGGCAGCGGCTCGTGGGGCCAGCAGGCGCTAGCAGGGCCTGTGCTTGGGAGGAGCCAGGTACAGGTGCTAACCTCTTATTTTCTGAGTATTTTTCTAGCTTTCAATAAAAATGTGTTGCCCCCCATCACAGGATAGTACAGGTGGGTATTCCACCTTCTCTCCCAGCAGCTGCCTGGCCTGGAGGGGTGCTCTAGGCAGGGTCCTGCGCATGGCAGTGGGTACTGCCTTCCAACCCTGCGTTTCTGACTCTGTGGCTTCACTCTGCTGTAATGAGCATACAAACAGGCCTGAGAGTCCCCTGGCCATAGCCACGTCTTTCTCCCTCCTCCTACACACCTGGCAGGTAGAAGGTGTCCCTAAGTATGTCTGCAATGGAGGTCTAAATGGCATCTAGCCCTTGTAAGCACTGCTTGTTATGGGATATGTCCCCACTGGGCATGAAGGAGAGGGCCACATACTCAAGAGACAGGCCACCCTGGGGTCAGTGGCATCGGCAGGGTCCAGGTAAACCTCATGGGGGTGGAGCCTTGCCGGTGTGATGGCAAGGTGGCGGCACAGCCGATTGATGTACTGCACGAGAGCCACGTCCATCTCCAGGGTCCACTTCCTTGAGGCCTTCTGCGCATGTCGGACATCAATGCAGGCACACCTGGGGCAGGGAGGGGAGAAGGGCCAGATGGGCACTGTCTTCTAGGATAAGGCACCAGCCCTGGAGTGTGCCTGGAATATGGCCGGCCTCCTGGGGCTTTCTTGGTGCTCAGACTGCTCCTCATAGGAGAGCTCTTTCAAAATACGTCTGCGGAGCATTTCATGGTGACCTGGGCTAAAAGTACACTGACTTTCTATGATTTCTTGTTTTTTTGGTACTGGGGATTGAACTCAGGGGCACTCGACCACTGAGCCACATCCCCAGCCCTATTCTGTGTTTTATGTAGAGACAGGGTCTCACTGAGTTGCTTAGCGCCTTGCCGTTGCTGAGGCTGGCTTTTGAACTTTCGATCCTCTGGCCTCAGCCTCCCGAGCCGCTGGGATGATAGGAATGTGCCACTGCACCTGACATCTGTGATTTCTTTTTCTTTTTTTTAATTTAAATGCATTTCAAGTCATAGTACATAAACAGAGCTCAGTTTTTCCATTTCTCTGGTTGCAAATCATAAAGAGTCACACTATTTGTGTGTGATTTCTCTACTCATAAAATGAGCTCAAAATGGTGCCAGGCCCATCACATTGTCAAAGGAATTCAAAGAGAGGATGCTTGCCCAGCACGTGGCAGTGCCCAGCACGTCCACTGCACAAGGTCAGCTGCTGGACACTGTTGTCCTTTGCTCCGCAACCTATTCCAGCATCTGCCTGCAGAGCTGTGGGCACGGCTGGGCCACAGGGTTCTTGTGAGGGCCTTGCTGTAGGGCTGCGCTAGCACAGTGGGGACAGAGCCCCCAGCTGCCTGCTGAATGGATTCGTCCGTGCTCAACAACAGAATGCTGAGTAGCCAGGGGGACACGCGGACCACCACCACAATACCAATGGTCCGGAAAGACGGGGGAGCAGACTGCAGAGCAGCGTGCCCTGTCCGCTTCCTCTTCAGCTGCACCGACATCATCAGCTTCCAGGATGACACTAGGAGAGCTGTTCCCTGAGCATCGGGCAGCCCTCACCCCGGGGCACAGGACCACAGAGCGTCTCCTGTGTCTGTGGACACCGTGGCGTGTTCATTGTGCGCGTCCGCCCCCGTAACCCTTGCACAGTTCATACAAAACAGGTAGAGTAGCAACTAGCAGGCAGGCGGGCCCCGGCCAGAGCCCACGTCACCCCCAGTGGCCACATAGCCCACTGACCACACCATCCCAGGAGGGCCATCTCGGGAGCTGGGGATGCATCTTCTGGTCTCTCCTCACTATAGGCCGCCTTGGTCCCGCCAAGGAGTCTCAGAGAGAGACCTAGATCCCTGTCCCTGGGAGGCCCTTGTAGCCCTTCTTGGGCTGGCGAGGAAGGAGGGGGTGGGGCTCGCGTGGCCCTGGCCCGGGAAGAACCAGCCCTTCTTTTGTCACAATGGGCACTGTTCGCTTCGGAGTCTGTTTCAGCCCAGTTCGTCCATTCCCAGTTAGGATTTCCTTTCTAGTCCCAACAGGTGATTCTGCTTTTAACAAAAGAAGGTGGTCCCTCTTGCTGAGTTCTAAAACAAGTCCAGAAATCCTGTCCCTCCACCATGGCGCCAAGTGCCCCAAGGGCTGACCGTGAGGCTTCACTGAGGTGTGGAACGCGGACCCTGAGCAGCAGACAGTTCTCAGTTCTGAAAACCAACGTTTGCCACAGCCTGCGCAAGGCAGCCCCTCTCCGTGCCGCGTGCGTCCTGCTGTAGGCAGGGCCAAGCGGGCTTGTGGGACAGGGAGCCAGAGGGCAGGGCTCACTCAGTCCTATAAACGCGTCTGCCTGGGATCCACGAAGAGATAGAAAGGGGAAACTGTGTTTGTTTGTCCCTGGAGACTGGTGAGCTCTGCCTTGCTGTGTGCCCCTGCCTGCGGGGACAGAGGGCAATGGAGACCAGAGGGAAATGGGAATCCACAGAAAAAGTTCTTATTCAATGGAATAAGAAATTGTCCCAGTTATTGACTAAATTGTGTCTCGCCCACAAATTCACATGTTGAAGCCCTCTCCTCCAGGGCCACTGTGTTTGGAGATGGGGCCTTTACAGAGGTAGAGGACTCCAGTAGGGCCCTTAGAAGATGATATCAGGAGGGAAGATTAGGACACAGACACATGGGCTAAGAAGAGACCAGGGGAGGCACAGTGAGCAGGTGGCCACCTGCAGGCCAAGGAGACAGGCCTTGAGAGCGACCAGCCCTGAGTCTCTACCTTACCTTGGCCTGCCAACCCCAGAACTGCCTCAGCCACCGTGTGTGGCACTCTGTTAGGGCAGGCTGAGTGACGTGTGCAGACCATAAATCAGATTTGGAGGAAAAGAACAGAAGTTGTTTTGAAATGGTTAGGAAAATCACTTAACAATTATGAGAATTCAGAAAACAGTTCAGAAGGTTCCAGGGGGGACAGACTGGCTCCAGAACCTGTGTTTTGGTGACACATGCAGCTGCTAACAACCATTTCTACCCAAGGCATGAGCTGGGCTGAGGGACAACCCTCTTACCTCTCAAAATGAAGATCATAGCCACAGGATAGAATTGCCCTCCAAACGCTGCGGATGTCCTGCTTGGCTCGGTCGATGACAAACTTGTGAAATCCTTCTAAGGTCAGGTACTTTTCCTCAGGGACTGACGGAAGAGCATTCACAGCATCAGGAAGTGAGTGGGTAATAGCTGCGCCCTGCGCCCGTGCTTTCATGGCATCCCTGTTTGTGACCTGGTCCACCTGATCTCTCCCACTTTCTGGCCTCCAGGGCCATCACTCTCCATGGTGCAGGCACAGGGGAGGCTGGAGGGCACAGCCTCCCACCCACAGCCGCTCTCCCAACAGGACAAATCTCCTCGCCTCCCTCCTTTGAGTCTCAGAAACTCCCCAGCTGACAAAGAAGCTTTCATGACATTGGAGAAGCCTCCCTCGTTCTGCTGGGGCCTGGATCACTGGCAGGAAGTCTCAAGCAGACCTGCGAAGCTCTGTTCTTAAGCCACCTCGTTGCTCTCCATCTCAGGTGTTCAGTATTTCCAGAACTACGATTTTTAACTCAAGCTGATCATTAAAAATGGCATCCTGGCATTGGCCAGGAATACTTCCCAGCCTTCGGAAAGGCTGCCTAAACTTCAGACCCAGGGGACCCAGGGTGTGGGGAGATCCCAGTGGGGGAGCAGCCAGGCAGGCAAGAGCCCAGAGGCTCCTTCTGAGTGGGCTGCCTGACCCCCAGGACAGGGTGGTTCTCAGGCCTGTCCACTCCAAGCTGCCCATTTACCTTCTTGTTTTTTGGTGGGCGACTTTTCTGGATCCTTTTCCTCTGGTTTGCTCTTTTCTGGCGACTTGGGCTTCACAGTTGGTTTCTTCTCACTTAAGGCAGTCCTGCTATAGACCCAAGCGTTGGAATTAGAATTCCTCCTGTCCACGCCTCTTCACAGGAAGTGTAGAAACACACACACACAGGTTCACACCCTTCTACCAAGCAGCTCAGGGCTCACAGTTCAGACAGGGCTGGGTCTAGGACTGCCTTGGTTCTGAGGGACACAAATTTACTGAGAAAATTTCATAGGCAGATCAATGCTTCACAATGTGACGGGTCTTGCAGATGCTTTTCAAACTCTCTCCATGTTAGAGCTGCACTGTCCAATAAAGTAGGTACTCGTCAGATGCAGCAACGTGGGGTTAAATTAAAATTAGGTAAAATCATGAGTTTTATTCTCCCTGGAGCACTTGAAACGTGGCAGGGTGACTGTACTGAATGAGACCAACAGCACAGATTCTCATCCCCACAGGATGATGGTGCTGATCTGCAAGTGCCACCTCTACCTACCAATTTCTCTAGACACTTGCCGGGCAAGACCTGGCTGTGAGTTTCGGCTGTGAGGCTCTGAGAGTCATGAACCTGTTCCTGCTAGGTCTACGTGCAGACTCCCACATGCAGCAGGTCGCAGCACTCAGGAGAGGATGGGGAGCGTCTTCTGTACTGTCTGGAATGATCCCCGAGACTGGATGTAAACAGAAGCAGCAAGGTGCAGACACGTGTGCACCAGCCAGCTCTACGCACGTCCCTATTCACTCCTGTGCTCAGACGAGCTCTGGAAGGCACATGGGTGACACTGGCTGTCCTAGGCAGGGGAGCCCAATGCAAAGACGGAGGGGAAGGGAGTGGCTTTTCACTGCATGTGCTTTAAGAAAATAATGCACACACATAGATAAGAGGCTACGCCTGTCAGTGTCAGACACAGCTGCTGTGTGAGGTGATCTTGTTTTTGGTGGTTGGGGATTGAACCCAGAGCGTCGCACATGCTAAGCACTTGCTCTGCCACTGAGCTACACCCCCAGCCCAAGTTAAGTTTTCCCTATACACACATATGCATTTTCTAATCTTTCTACAATAAATATGCATTATTTGCATAGTTAAAAAATGTCTGTACATTAAAGATGTATTCTTTCTTTTTTTTTTTTGGTGCTTTATCACTGAGCCACATCCCCAGCACCCCCTCCCTTTTTTTTGAGACAGGGTCTTGCTAAGTTGCTTAGGGCTCATTAAGTTGCCAAGGCTGGCTTTGAACCTGTGACCCTCCTGCCTCAGCCTCCCGAGCTCTAGGACGGTGTGCACCACGCGCCTGCTGAAGACTATGAGCTCTGGCTTGCAGTCGGGGAGGTCTGGAGGGCCGTGTCAGTGGAGAAGAGGGCGGGCTGCCTGGCTGCCCCAGAGTGCTCGCTCGCTCGCTCAGGCCTGCATCCCCCGCCAGCTGGCCCCTCTCCCGAGCTCCTGGGGCTGCACCTGACACTGCTGAGCAGAGCCTTGTCCTTGGCGGGCGGCTTGGTGACGGGCCGCTTGGTGCTCACCACCTTGACGGGGTGCTGCTCCTTGCCGGCCCTGCTGTGCTTGCTCTTATCGAGCTTGGGCTTCGGCACGCCGTACTTTCTCAGGATCTGCAGGGCACAAGAGCAGGAGGGGGTCTCGGGCTCACCCCAAGGGACACTCGCGGCCCAGCCCGGCACCACAGGGGCGGGTGGCTACCTGTGTGAGCTGGTCCTCTAGCACCTTCTTGGGAGGCCGGACATTGGTGAAGAAGATGTGGAGGAGGTTGCCCGGGCTCTGGGAGTTGATCTGCTCCTTGCTGAGATATATATCCGAGACCCTGATGGGCTTTGCTGGCGTCAGGCTCAGCGCCTGCTCTGAGTGTGCGCAGCTCTTAAATATCTCTGTCAGGACCTCTCTGGCCCCAGGCACCAGCTTCTCACCTGTCACAGAAGGGAAGGAGGGCAAGATGGTTCTGCCATGCGTGCGCCAGGCCAGGACCCACCCTGCGAGCACGCGCTTGTTTCGGGGGCAGTTCTGAAAGCCAACAACAGGCATCTGGTGCAGGTGACAAGTTGCCCACAGCAGCCTGCTTCCCCTCTCTGGGCACACACCTCAGTCACGTGTTCGGCTCTCCGTGCAGTAAGATGTGGCCCTGTGACTGTTTTCAGTGGGTCGTGAGCCACATCTGGGCATGCTGCTGTCCTCTGCACTTGTCCCCTCTACTGGCTGCCTGGAAATGACAGGCCCCCTGGAACAGCACGCCTCAGAGCTCATTCTGGACACCTACACGTGCAAGCCATGATCGCCCACTGGGCTGGAGCTAGGTGCTCTCGAGGCCACTTATTAGAGCAGCTTAACTTAACGCAAGTATGCTGGATGATCTCAAAGGAACAGAAGAACACAGAGCCAGCAGGTGTTTCTGGTGCAATGGAGCAATAACTAAATGAGTCACTGCATCGCTGGAGAACCTGTCTCAAAGCCAGTATGATAAAAGGGGTCTGGGAGTCGATCTGCGCGTTGCTGATGTATGCAGAGGCTCTGACACAAGAAAACTGCGCTGGAGAAGTTATTTATTCTTTGGTCCCAATCAGGCTTCTCCCGGGGGCCATCGGGGACACACAGTGTTCTGCACTCTTGCTGTCCTTGCTCCCTGCCCGCTCTGGCCAGACTCTCCAGCCGTGAGCCCAATATGCCACAAGGGAAGAGCCTCTCGGCAGAAGTGAGGCCAAAACGAGGTCAATGCCTGTCCCTCAAGCCTGAGCACTTGTGTGAAGGTTTGACTGTCACGGGATCAGGAGCTCAGTCTGCTCAGATTACGGCAGGAACCCTCAGGCTTCCCGAAGCAGACCTGGCCTCCTCTAGGCCAGGCGGGCGGCCGAGAGCTGAGGGAGCAAGGGCAGAGGCAGCAAGGCAGCCCCAGGTGGACACCCTCAGAGACACTGAGAGACCAAGACAGAGTCCCCAAGCACACATGATGTTAAAGCATTCACAATGACGTTCAAGCAGTATTGAAACCCGATATGGCAGAAAAAAATTGGTAACGTTGATTTTCATGCTATTTTTTAAAAATAGTAAGGTGGGCATCACATGCTGTGGCATGAAATGTGACTTTTCAAAATATTATCTTTTTTTTTTGGTGGTGCTGAGGATTGAGCCCAGGGCCTCGCATGTGCTAGATATATGTTCTACCACTGAGTTTGACCTCCCATTTCTCCAAAAAATGTTAATGTTAATGACTGGTTTTTTGGAGCTCTTACATTTTGGGCCTAAGACCTCAGTTACTTCCCCCTGATCCCAGCACTGAGGGAATATTTCCAAATTCCACGACTGGGAACAATAATTTGAAACAATAAAACCTCTACTCAATGTTATATATTTTTCTTAGAAAATACAACTTTATCATGAAATTTCAAACAATATTAGAGATTAATTTTGAGAAAGATTGATACAAAACAAAAAATGATAAAGAACTGTTGTTAATTATTAAACAAACAGACAACTCTCCTCCTGCTTCTGAAGGGGAACCTGGGTGAGAATTGGCTTGGGCAGACGCCCCCTTCTGGATTCAGCTCTATGGGTGGTCATTAAAGTCCTCGATCCTGGATGGACACTTGGTACCATGTGGGAAAGCCAGCCAGGGCCCACCCCATAAGTCACCAGAATGACACCAGGGATGGGAAATGAGACTTTGTGAAAACACAGCTGGAGCTGCTTCTGCCCTGAGAAGAGAGGCCTGGAAAGGGTAAGGGACAGTGTCCCTGAGCATCTGAGCAAAAGATTCTCAGCAAGTTCCTGGTACATTCCAGCTGCACAGGACAGAACAAAATAAATACAGGTGAACTTGAACAACGGAAGCCTGGCTACACAAAAGGGAAAAACCACCTGGAAGGCAAGCCCACAGGGGAGTCTGGAGCAGGCTAGGGCGGAGCCCTCCATGGAGGTCTCCAGTGGGCACTTGAGGCTGTGGGGGGAGTCTCCAAGGAAGAGACTCCATGGAGGTCTCCAGTGGGTACTTGAGGGAGCGCCCTCCACAGCATGGCAGGATGCACAAAACTGGTCACCATCAGCCAGCTCTGAGCCCCGGTCCCACCTCCCCAAACCCCTGAGACATTCTCCAGCTCATTTCAAATCCTGTAGCTCCTAGGGGTGGGGTCCTTGAATGCCAGTGTTTGGAATAGAGGAAGTGGTGGCGGTGTGGAGGAGGAATTTTTGAACACTTTTTTCTGTAAACCTGAAATTACTCTCAAGAGGGTTCTGTTAATTTTTTTTTAAAAAATCCAAAACCTACCTTTAATTGACTTATCATTGAAATAATCTTCTAACCCTGGGCTCCCTTGAGTATCAAACAAACTCTGATTCACTACAGACACAGTCAGAATTTCTTCTGTGGACATTTCCATCAATTCGTCTTCACCATCCAAACTTGACAAACCAATCAAATCATTATTGTTAAATAAACTTGCTCGAATTTTCTCAATTTTGGCTCGGGATCTTATCTATGTGAACAAAGAAAAAAAGTCAGGATTTGAATCGAGAGTGACCAGTCACTCAGTATGAATGGCATCTTTTTAAAAATTTTATTTTTGGTACTGGAGATTGAACTCAGGGGCACTCGACCACTGATCCACACCCCCAGCCCTATTTTGTGTTCTATGTAGAGACAGGGTCTCACTGAGTTGCTTAGCGCCTTGCCGTTGCTGAGGCTGGCTTTGAACTTGTGATCTTTCTGCCTCAGTCTCCGGAGCCGCTGGGATTATAGGCGTGCACCTGCGCCTGGCTTGAATGGCATCTTTCCTTCTCCACTTTCCCCTAGAATCCTGTCCTTATCTTGAGCTGCTCACCTTGGGTGCACTGGCCTTCCTTGGAAACTCCCCCGAAATGGGGACTTATTAGGGGACAACTCAACTGGGAACCTGTCACTAAACCCTGGCCAGGACTGTGGCTTCACCCTGATGCTCAGTGGGTTAACTCCATGTGGGCCCGAGGAAGTCCCCAAGAAGGAGGCCAACGGATTGAAAGGGCGGCTGTAGGCCGCATGGGGAGAGGGCAGTGCCAGGCAAGTTCTCCACTGGCACTTTGTACTTCCAGTAAGTGAGAGGACAGTTTTTACTCCCCACCACCTTCTCTTTTGTTTGGTACTGGGGACTGAACCCAGGGGAACTCGATCACTGAGCTGCATCCTCAGTCTCCTGAGCCACTGGGATCACAGGCGTGGCCACCACATCTAGCTCGATGCAGGATCTCTAAAAAAGGGGGCACAAGAAACATGTGGAGCCTTGAACTGGAGTGTGAGCCAGCCACGCACCCACCAACCTGAAACTCAGAACAGCCAGGCAGAGCATGTGTCTAGTCTAGACAGGGCACCTGGTGAAGCCACCTATCAGCTCCGCAAGCCCCTCCGCCTGCTCCTACTCTCCACATGACCTGCACTCCCTCGCGACATCAGCTTGGAGAGCAGTCTTAGAGATATGACTCAGAGGAGGATCGTGATGCCGCCTCAAGAGCTGCCCCAGGGGCCCCCTACGTGCTCCAACATTACCTACTGGCTAATCCCTTGGAAATAATTTGGGAAGATTCAACAAAGGGGCTCAGGGGATTCAAAATGGCCATGCTGTGAGTGGCTGCAGGGCTGGAGAGCCATTACCTCCACGACTGCGAAGCCTTTGATGGGGCGTGCCGTGAGGGACTGGTTATCCAGGGACGTCACTGTGTACATGGAGCCCATGTCCGACACCGAGGCCGTCTCTGCATTGTCTAGCGGCTCCCCCAGGCTGCCCAGGCTGCCCAGGCTGCCAGTGCTGCAAAGAGAAATGTCCAGGCTTTCCTGGCTGGACACCACATGGGGCTCCAGCAGGCCAGGAGGGATGGGCAACTCTAGGCCGGAGGGCAGAGGGTCCACCGAGAGGTCGCTGACAGTCTGAGAGACACCCTGGGAGCTACAGACAGAGGCCTGGCTGGTGGAGGCAGAGGCACTGATGCTCATGGCCGGGGCCAGGCTGCTGGATGTGCTCCCCTCCAAGCTGTCTGCGCTGGGGACGCCCAGAGTCTTCTCGGGCTCGAGCTTCCCATCGCCACCCTCAGCCTTGTCTTTTGGCTTCTTGGGGTCTTCCTCCTGCAGCGGAACGTAGATCTCGTCTTTGAAGACCCCGCCGTGGGCACTGCAGGCCTTGCGGATGGCACCTCTGACGACGCCCTCGTCCAGGTGGGTGGGGATGCCAGAGATCACCAGCAGGCGGCTGTGGGCGGTGGGGCCCACCAGGGCCTGGCAGGCATCTGCAATGGCGTCGCTGGTCACACCCAGGCCCTGGGGGTCCTTCCTGGTGAGGTGCCGCAGGATGGTGAGCAGAGCGAGCGCGCGGTGGAACCACAGCATGTCCTCGGGCTTGCTGCCCCCGATGCTCACCACGGCCGCATCGCACTCCGCTGCGCGGGAGGACGGCCGCTTCCCAGAGGACGAGGCCTTTTCTCGCTTCATCTTGACTTTCTTCCTCTTGGACAGGAGGCTGGGGCTCTGTGGCGTCTGTCCTGGAGAGGACGAGGAGGACGACGACGAGTCACTGAGGTTTGGGGTGGTTGCTGAGGTCACTCCACTGGCTGTGACACTCATGTTGGTGGGCAGGGTCACTTCAGCAACCGCCAGGCACCCTTCCATGAGCGCGTGAAAATATGTGGAGAACCTGCCCTGGTCGCCTGTGGCCGCTGTCCCAGAGCCCCCGCAGGTGCTGCCTGAGAGCCAGCTCTGGGTCTCCTCGTCGTACAGCTTGTGCAGCTCTGACTGCAGGGCCATCAGCATGGCCAGGCAGGGGTTGAGCTGCAGGGCAATGGAGGACAGGCCGGCAGGGTGCTTCCTCTGCTCTAGCGCGTGCACTGTGCGCAGGAGCTCTGCCAGCAGGTGGAAGACAAGCTCCTTCACGCAGGCTGCCATGTCTGTGGTCCACAGGAAATTTCCTGAGGCAGAAAGAAAATAGCAACAGCAATCTCTTACGAGGCACCAATTCCCCGCCAGGCACCGTTCTAGCACCGCGGCAGACGCCGCACTCTCACAACACCCTGGAGCAGCTCCTACGTTGTTCTTTCCATCTTACACATGGAGCAATAGGCCCAGGACTGGAGCACTGGCCCACGGTCATACAGCTACCCCAGGGAGAGCCAGGACTCAGAGCTGGCAGGTTGGTCACGGCCTTAACCCCTGTGAGGTCAGGGCCACTGCTCTGTGCCCAAGGCTCCATCCAGCAAAGTGGTGACAAGTAATCAGGACAGCGCCTCCCAAAGCACAGGCACCTGCTCTGGGACACAACCCTACCTTACTACAGCATGGAAACACGCGCTCAAAACGACGCCTTTCTACACTGATTTTGTTATGTGGGCTGGGAGCATAGCTCCGTGGTAGAATGGTTGTCTAGCATGCATGAGGCCATGGGCTCAATTCTAACACTGAAGGGGGGAAAAAGACAAAAGGAAGAAAGAAAGAAAAAGAAAGGCTTACTTTGGGTTACTTTGTTTATTTATTTGGTACTGGGGATGGAACTCAGGGCCTCACACATGCTAGGCAAGTGCTCTACCACTGAGCTACAGCCCCAGCTCTTTTTATTATTATTATTATTATTATT
>CM053407.1:119448769-119477513 GCA_028644305.1 Xerus rutilus | reverse complement strand
CTTTTTATTATTTTAAGATAGGGTCTCACTAAGTTTCTGAGGCTGGCCTTGACTTTGCAATCCTCCTGCCTCAGCCTCTCAAGAGGCTGGGATTACAGGTTGTGCCATCGTGCTCTGTATATTTATTCTTTTTTTAAAATTTTTTTTGAAGTTGTAGATGGACAGAATGCCTCTATTTTATTTGTTTATTTTTATGTGGTGCTGAGGATTGAACCCAGTGCCTCACACATGCTAGGGAAGTGCTCTGCCACTGAGCTACAGCCTCAGCCCTGTATATTTATTCTTAATAGAGTGCACCATGGATCTTGAGCTTTTGACAGGCAACATTAGTTAGCTAGAATTTTGCAACTATATATTATCTTTGTATTTCTTTTATAGTTATATTCTAGTATGGAAAAGATAATGAATTTTCCCTTTTTATAGTAGTAGTATAAAGGTTTCTGGGACTACAGTGACGCAGCCACTTCAATGTTTATAGCAGCTCAGTTCACAATAGCTAAACTGTAAAACCAACCTAGATGCCCTTCAATAGATTAATAGATAAAGGAACTGTGGTATATATACACAATGGAATATTACTCAGCAATAAAAGAGAATAAAATTATGGCATTTGCAGGTAAGTGGATGGAGTTGGAGAATATCATGCTAAGTGAAGTAAGCCAATCTCAGAAAACCAAATGCTGAATGTACTCGTTGATAAGTGGATGCTGATCCATAATGTGGGGAAGGGCATGGGAACAATGGTGGATCTCTGTTCACAGGGGTGTAAGGGGGGAGGGGGCATGGGGACAGTAAAGGTGGTGGAATATGATGGTCATCATAGCCCTAACTTTATGTATGACTGCATGCATGTCGTGATTCTATATCACTTACAACCAGAGAAATGAAATGTTATCCTCTATCTGTGTACAATGAATCAAACTGCACTCTGTTATTATGTAAGCCTAAATAGAAGAAATAAATTAAATATGAAAAAATAGAACAAAATAAAATATATAAAATAAAAAAAAAGATTTCTGAGAAATACTGTCTAGAACAAGATGTCCCAAAGTCCCCCTCGTAAAAGATGTGTATCTTATATTCTCACAGTCATGTTACCTGGAACTGGATGGCAATGAAGAAAGTTCATGTACATAAGCTGTTTGGGCTCATGAGCATCAAAGGCCCACACCCCATTGAGCCTGCTGACCCCTCAGCCTGCAAAGGAGCAGGCTGCAGTTGGTTATATAGAGCAGGTCTGTACAGCGTGAAGATCACTGGACAGGGAGTCTCCAGAACTGGTGATGGGCTGACCACTTGGAGCTTCTGATTAGGTCCAGCACCTATAAGTGAGGGGCCTATTCCCCTGCTTCTCTCAGGAGCAATGCTGTTTGGGTTCTGACTAGAGACAAGCTTGTGGTTACCCTAGACCAGGGTCTCCTGCGACCTTCACAGAGGTTCTGCTGTCCTCAGAGCCAGGCCCAGGGATGCTACAAATGCTCTTGTTGACCTTCTCCATCATCCTTCCTTGATCACTGGAGATTCATGTCAGAAGCTTTGGAAAGAAGTATTCACCAGAATTGCCCATGGCGGCCCATGAGCTGCACTGGCCACCACCATCTTGTTCTATAGACAGTGGCTCCCTGCTCACCTCCCACAGGGCCTCCTGGACTACTTTAAATAATTTTTTTTAAAAATAGGTATTCCTTTTTAAAAAATATTATTTTATTCATTTACATGTGGTGCTGAGAATTGAACCCAGTGCCTCACGCATGCTGGGCAAGTGCTCCACCACCAAGCCACAAACCCAGCCCTATTTTAAAGAATTTGATTTAGTTGCCAGCATTTAACAACTGGGAAATTCACATCACATCTGTAGTTTCAGCTCTTCTTGAAGTGAAAATACCAGTTGTGGCAGAAACTTCTATAACAGTGAGCAGCCGGGTCCAGCAGCCCCGGCCAGGGCACACCCTCCACTTTCTTCCTTTATTTCTCTCATTGACATTATCTGACACCCAGAGGTGTCTGGGTTTGCAGTTTTTTCCTCGTCAACATTTTATTATGATAAAATTTAAAGACAGAGAAGTTGAAAAAATTATATGGCAAAGGAAATTATATGTTCGCCATCTGTATGCTACCTTTAAAATATGAAACTTGGCTTTATTACATATATATCCATCTCTTTATTCAACTGTAAACCAACTTAATTTTTAATTTTTTTTTCTGAATAAGTTGTGGATCCCAAAACACATAAGCAGGCATACCATTAATTGAAGTTCAATATTTACTCTGTTTTCAGGGTAAATCTGCATATGGTAAAATGCACAACCTCTTCACCCCTCTAGGGTTGTGCAGGCATGACATCTGACTTTGGAGCACTGTTCATTATCACACCACGCTTCACCCCCAAAGTTACAATAATGACACATATTTATATCTTAAAGTATGACAAAATTAATCTTATTTTCATGGTTAATTGCCACCTCACTACAATGGAAATAAACTACAAATCATGGATTTAGGAGTCTAAGCTATGCTACAGTCTATTCCTAAGCCCACCTCAAACCAGTGCTCTGACAGGAAGCTGTGGTCGCCTGGGCTGCCGGGGACCCTGCCCCACTCATCTGCAGCTACCTCCTCAGGCCCTTGCTGCCACCCAGTGGCTCCTGTGGGAAGGCGCGCCTCACCTAGCAGCTCCACCACCTGCAGGAGGACTGAGGTGGGGATGGTGTCAGGTTCATCTTCCGACTTTCCTTCGCCCTCTTCTGACTTCCACGACAGCAGCTGCTCTGCGAAGGCCATAGCCAGTGGGAACTCCAGGGGCAGAGAATGCAATACCAGCACGGCTCCAGGAGGTGGAGACACTCCTAGAAGGGCCCAGAAGGAAGCCGTGTGACTGGCAGCATCTGAGCCTGCCAGATGCTGCAGAAAGGACATCCCAGGTGCACACAGACAACCAGAGCTGGAGATCCGACCCCTCATCCGCTCGGGTGGGAAGGAGCACAAGTCCCTAGGCTCCACACTGCAGATGCCGCGGCCACAGTGGGGACAGGCCGGCTCTGGGTGTACTTGCAGGTGTGCGGAGAGTAGCCATGGGAACAGGTGGATATACATTCCCTATTCAGTTAGAAACCAACTAGTGGGCTAGGTGCACGCCTGTTATCCCAGCTACTTGGGAGGCTCAGGCAGGAGGATTATAAATTTGAGGCCAGTCTCAGAACTTAGACCTTGTCTCAAACCAAACCAAACCAAAAGCAAGTGGCCTTTATGCCCAGAATGGGAATTCAGTTATATTTAAAAGACACTTCATAGACCCTTCCCAGCTTGGACAAGAAATGATTGATTCTTTTGCATGACTGAGATCCCATCAAAACTCTTAAGTCGGGGCTGGGATTGTGGCTCAGTGGTAGAGCGCTTGCTTCGCATGCGTGAGGCACTGGGTTCGATCCTCAGCACCACATAAAAATAAATAAAATAAAGATATTGTGTCCATTTACAACTAAAAAAAAATTTAAACAACAACTCTTAAGTCTATACCAAGTGGAACAGCAGGGTGTCCCCAAAACTCAAGGCACTACCAGGACGTTGGGCATGCTCGCTCACGTTCTCTCTCTCTCTCTCATAGTACTGGGGACCAAACCCAGGGCTCTACTGCTGAGCTGCAGCCCCAACCCCTCAACCTTGGGTTCTGATTCTCTTATTACCTTCCATCAGTGCCATGGTCTAAGTCTGACCCACACAGCCTGCAGTAAGAGGGAGAAAGTTCTAGGCTTGTCTCTCCTCACATCCTGCACTGTTCTCCAAGCCCTACTGCAAACATTGATAAGATCGAGTCAGTATGCTGGGGTCTGGGTGAGCGAGAAAGAACTGCACTGGCTGGCCTTCCTTTGGGGTGAATATTTACATGTGATAACTTTGGAATGATGACCAAAGATATCAACTGATTTTTTAATTCTCATTTTTGGGTTTTTTGGTGCTGGGGTTGAACTCATGGTCTGGCACCCATTAGGCATGTGCTCTACCACTGACTCACACTCCCAGACAGATTCTGTTTTTAATACAAAGTTTAAAAATAGCTATGAAAATAACAGACTCTAATAAAGGGAGCTCATAATGGCTGGGTGTGGTGGCACATACCTGTAATCCCAGCTAGTTGGGAGGCTAGGGGAGGAGGATTGCAAGTTCAAGGCCAGCCTCAGCAACTTAGGGGGACCCTGTCTCAAAAATGAAACATGAAAGGGCTGGGTTTGCAGTTCAGTGGTAGAGCATTTGCCTGGCATGTGCTAGGCTCTGGGTTCAATCTCCTGCAACAGGAACAGAGATCCTGAGGTCCTCGAGTTGTTTAGCAATGACCAGATCCCTGAAGAAATGTCCTTCATCCCTTCCCTGAAGATGCAGTGTCTCAATGACAGGGGCTGTCAGATGCAAAGGCCCGTTTTTCTGGCTGAACGTTCAATAAAGTTTTTAACTCTCTGGCCAACACGTCTCGATCTGTTCTTGTCAAACATGCCAAAGAGGAGCAGTGGACGACTGGAACTGGGACTCTTCCTTCCTGCAGAGCTCAGTCTATGAAGATGACAGGCACTAAGAGCTTCAGCAGTGCAGGGATGGGATCTTGGCCAGATCCCAAACGCTGGAGAGTTTGTCAAGGAGGCCAAGGAGGCAAGAGCAGGTGGGTTCCCACCTGGATGGGGAGCAGGGGCTCAGTCTGGTCAGTGCCTTATGAGGCCACATTATATATTCCAAAATCTGTTTTTCTTTTTTTTTTTTTCAGTTGTTGATGGACCTTTATAATTTATTCATTTATTTACATGTGGTGCTGAGGAGTGAACTCAGTGCCTCACGCATGCCAGGCAGGTGCTCTACCAGTGAGCCACAATTCCAGCCCCCCAAATCTGGTTTCAACGAGACCCTGAGGAATGGCGACAGGGATCATTGGAGCTGAGGTGGCTGTGAGGCCAGACGGCTCTGTTTGGATCACTCTGAACTGTACAGATCCCAGAGCATCCTGTGAAGGAAGGACATTCCTACTGAGGCCTGGGTGCCTGTCAGGCCTTGAAATCTGCTTCTCAGATACCCTGCCCCAAGCAGTTCTGTCCTTTACCCCTAGCAACTGGGAGACAGCAAGGCACAAATCCCTTATGTCTTGCACAAGAAGACCAGCAGAGCATGAGTGTCCACTGCTGGCATCCCCAGGAGCTGAGAAAGAGACTCACCTAGCTTGATGTGGACCCTGTCTGTGGAGAGCACCACAGAAGGGTACTGGTCAGCCGTGGGTGGAGGTGCAAGCCCGGTGTTGGCTGGGGACGCATCCCGCGGGTAACAGGCAGCTTCGATGAGGTTCAGCTGGCCAGTTCGCTTCACTTTGTGGCCAAGCCCGTACACGAGGACACGTGCCCAGGGTGCCTTGTACAGAGAGGAGCTGAGAGGAAAGGGTGTGTTAACAGACTGGCCACGCACGCCAGAAAGCCGAGTGGGAAAGGGCACACGTCATCTGATCTGCCAGAAGGTCATTCTTTCCAAGGTGACCCCCCCATGGCAATGTGGGAGGGCTGTGAACCATCCTGGAAGAGGAGCGCCTCTCCTCTGCCAGAGCTGCCAGAGTCCACTCGGCTTTTCTCTCCCTGTCACCTTCATTTTAGAAAGGGCAACTTACTCTTTGCGGAATCCAGATTGACTTTCTTTACAAGACACAACAACAAAAGCCGCCCCTGGGAAATTAACATCCATGTTGACTTTGGACTCCGATATTGGGAACTCTTCAGAGGGGAACTGCTCTGGTGCTGTCTGCAAAGAGACACTGAATCAGGAAGCCACTGGCGAAACACAGGGAGGACACGCTTTGTCTTCTCATCTCATGAAGCTGAAGGACCCAGCCAAGGCCCAGAACAAAACAAAACAAAACAACCTGGGAGGAAGGAAGCCACGGACGAGACAGGCATAAGATCTATGAAAAAGCAATTAAAGTGCACAGTGGCTTGCAGGAGAGAGGAGGGCAATTTTTAGCAAGCTATGAAGATGTGTCACTAAAAATGATAACCGCAGTTCAGGCCATCAGCTTTAGACGCCTACCTGCAGGAAGGAGCAGATCTGCTTCGTGAGCTCTAGAAGGCTCTCCTCGCCCTGGTGCAGGGTGCGGGTGATGGCCACACTCAGCCACTCTCTCACTGTCTGGGAGCTGCCCTGGTAAAAGAGGTCCGTGGCGGAACAGTTCTGGGAGTGTATGCAATGCTGCAGAGACTGCGCCAGGAGGATGGAGCTGGAGCTGATGGTGCCATCTGGGGACAGGAAGAAAACAGACATTTATAAGAACCCAAGTACCCAGCTTTGTGACCACCTGAGAAACAACAAATGACCCATCCAGGTAAACTGGACTGGTCAGGGTCACTGTGGATAACAGACATCATCAGTCAGAGTGTCTGGGAGGGGTGGGTTACTGGATAGCAGTTAAACGCCTGCCTTCATTTTAGTAGCAAAACTGTTGCCTAAAATAACATCTTAAGCAGAGCCCACGGCTAGGAAATGGATTGAAACGGGGCTGCTTGGATGAGAGGTCCAGAGCTCCAACCTATTCAGCTGCTGTGGCCACCCTGGGCTGCTCCACGGAACTGCGAGGGGGCCTCAAAGTGGAGTTTATAAAGTAATGAATACGGTCCTCAGTGCAAGCTTCCCCTGCAGGTAGGTTTCAGAGTCTCCAAGTTTGCAGCGTGGGCTGAGGGACCGGCACTCAACCAGGCTAGACTAGATAAGACACATGTGCTGGTGGGGACCCCAGCATCTGTGAGCTGGAAGGCAGCTGGCTGAGATGCTGCTGGGTTCAGCGAGCTGCCTGCAAGGGACCTCCCTCACTTCTGGTCCCCAACTCCATTGTTGGGAAGTAAAGGGGAGCTGGACGGGGCAGAGATGCATTCCCTGGGGAGCACTGAGAGCCCTCACCCAAGGGCCCCAGACCAAACAGATACATAGGAAGCACAAAGCAGCTCCCCTAAGGTTCTGGGGAGTCCAACAAGTCTGCTCTGAAAGGGTTTGGAAGGGACACCTTGGCTTTCCACCAGGCAAAATGTGTGTGGCAGCAGTATAGTGACTAGGTCTCCTTTCTTTTTCTTTTTTGGGTACTGGGAACTGAATCCAGGGTGCTTTTTTTAAAACATTTTTTTAGTTGTAGATGGACACAATAGCTCCATTTTTTTATTGCTTTGTATGTGGTGCTGAGGATGGAACCCAGGGCCTCACGCATGCGAGGCAAGCGCTCCACCGCTGAGCCACAATCCCAGCCCCTCCAGGGTGCTTTTATTTTGAGACAGGGTCTTGCTAAGATGCTAAGGCTGGCCTTGAACTTGCAATCCTTTTGCCTCAGCCTCCTAAGCATCACCACACCTGGCCTCTTCTTTGCTTTTGTGTTGCAGGAAGAGGTGGCTGTCCCTCCATCCAGGCCAAGCCTTCTGTGCTCTAGAAGAGCTCACTCCATCAGTTATGGCCCTTTGCCAGAAGTCAGCATCTCTCCCCAGCTCATCTCACCCCTTGCACATGAGACCAATTGCCCCACTTAGTAATTTAAAATGCCATTTATTATTCCTGATGATTCTCTGGGTTGATTGGGCAGTTCAAGGCCTCATGTGATACTAGTTAGAGTCACTGTGTGACTCCATTCCTCTGGGAGCCTGCCTGAAGCTGGAATGACAAAGAAAGCCCCTCTTGCCACACTGCTCCAGCCTGGACTTCCTTATGGCATGGGTGCTGGTTCAAGAGGCAGAAGTGTGACTAGGTTTCCTAAACAATATTCAGTGTTTCCTGACCCACAGTTCATTTGGAAAGATCAATGAACAGTCATCAGAATGATAACTAATGTGAATATACTTCCTTTTTTTTTGGTACCAGGGATTGAACTCAGGGGCACTCGACCACTGAGCCACATCCCCAGCCCTATTTTGTGTTTTATGTAGAGACAGGGTCTCACTGAGTTGCTTAGTGCCTCACCGTTGCTGAGGCTGGCTTTGAACTTGCGATTCTCCTGTCTCAGGCTCCCTAAGTGCTGGGATTACAGGCTTATGCCACTGCGCCCGGCTTATACTTCCATTTTTCAAAGTGTAAGCAAGCACAGCCAAGGCAGCTGCAGTTGTTGGGCTTTGCTTAGCCCCTGGGTGTCCCAGGACCAGAACACTCCTGCACACCTGGCGCAGGCTGAGGGTTCTTCTCATCTGGCACTGTTCTGGGCGGAGTCTTACCTGGGAGGGGAGGGGCGAGGAGCTGATTGGACAGTAGCTGCAGGTGCTCCAGAGTGATGTCCCGGATGGCAGGGATGTGGAAGAGGCGGGTGAACAGGTGAGGGAACTTGGGGGCGAAGATGTTGAGCAGGGCCACGCGGCAGTAGAGCCTGGCCAGCGCAGCCTCGCAGCGCAGCAGCTCCCTGCAGGGGAAGCAGGCAGGGTGGGGAATGATCACCGGGGGCTGGCAGCCGGGCTCCGAAGGGAGGGCCACAGTGCAAGCTCCTCTTCTGGCCCATGTTCTGTGCCCCAAGTGAGTCACTTGTGTTTTAAACAAAAGCCACATTAGCTATGTTTGATTTTTTTTTTTTTTTGTACTGGGGATTGAACCCAGAGGCACTTTACCACTGAGATACATCTCCAGTCTTTTTTTTCTTTTTTCTTTTGTTTTGGTACTGGGATTGAACTCAGGGGCACTCGACCACTGAGCCACATCTCCAGCCTTGTTTTGTGTTTTATGTAGAGATAGGGTCTCACTAAGTTGCTTAGTGCCTCACCGTTGCTGAGGCTGGCTTTGAACTCGCAATTCTCCTGTCTCAGCCTCCCTAAGTGCTGGGATTACAGGCATGTGCCACCGCACCTGGCATGTTTGATTTTTCCTAACTCAAAAGCACTGTGGAAAAAAAAAAAAGAAAGAAAATGTCTGTCTATACAAAAACTTGTGCCTGTGTGATCATAGCATCACTTGTAAGAGCCAAATACTGGAAACAACTCAAATGTCTGCTTAGTGGCATGTCCGAATGATGGAATATTACTCAGCAATAAAAAGGAATGAAAGGAAGATCTTTTTGAAGAGGGGACTACTCATTGGGACCTGCATGACAAGAATGAGACAGCTACACAGAGTGCTGCGGAGGAAAGGGCGGTATGTGCAGCAGCAGAGAGGCCCTCCTTGCTGGAGCAGAGGCGGGCTCAAACGCTCAGGAGGTTCTGTGAAATCTGCTCCTAGAGAAGTGGGGAGCCACAGAAGGCATGAATCAGAAGAGTAAGCTGGGATCTGTTTCTAAAGTTCCCCCTTTTAGAGTGGTCGCATACACCCTGGCTGCTGCGCAGAGAAGCGGCAGTTGAGTACTAGACTGGTGGGGTAGTGCTGGGGAGGGAGGGACGGGGACAGGTAGGATGCGGCCTGCTGCCGGCTCACAGGCAACGGTGAGGAAGGATGGCTGTGCTGTACTTTCCAGGTATTAGAAAGCCCAAGGGGAGGAGGTTTTGTGGGAAACTCAGATTCCACCTCATGTCTTACATTATAGGTGCCTATTAGATTATTTGTGAGTCAAAGGTCAATAAGACCTTTCCCCATCAGTATAGAATTACCTTTGGTTAGCCTGCTCTGCACTCAGTTCTGAAAACCTGACAAAGAATGCCAGCATGTCACTAGCCTCTTTCTGTGAAAGTGACCCCTGACTGACAAGCAGCATCTGCCTGCAAGGACTGTGAGGGAGGACATTCTCAGAGGTAAGCCACAGCTGCCAGGCCTCCCGGAGTGCGGCATGCCTCAGGCTGGAATCTCTGGAAGCTACACCTGTGGAGATGTCATGGGAGATCCTGGCTGTGATTCAGGACACAGGAACCTTGCTGGGTGAAGTGGATCCTTCGCTCCTGAGCTGTCACTCAGCCCCTCACCTCCTGTGTGGATTCCTGTGAGTACTGAAGAAAGACTCCTGGTGCTGCCATCAGATGTGCCACGCTCCTGCTCTCTTCTTGCTACAGTGTCACCCAGTGTGACCTATTTTGGTCTTGTGGATTTGAGTGTCTACCTGAACTGAGGACTTCCTAAAGGGGCAATGCAGTATCCGAGTGGACACGGTGAGGAGAGAGCTGGACACACATGGACCTGGATTTGTAGTGACACATGCTCAGCTGGGTTCCAAACAACACATCATGGAGGAACTAAGATGGCCGAGGGATGGCTGGCATGACCAACACTTTACAGAACCTCCATTGGAAAACTCCACTTATTGTATTTTCTCTGAATTGTTGCAAGATTTTTTTTTTTTTTTTGGTGTGGTACTGGGGAGGACTGAACCCCAAGCCTTGTGTGTGTGTGGCAAGCCCTCTACCAACTGAGCTATATCCCCAGCTGTTGCAAGAATTTTTAAGACTGAAAGGAACAATCACAGGAAATTGGTAACAGCACACAGCAGGAACTGTGCCAGATCTTTCAGTTTCAATCTGCTGATGGCAGTGCTTACATTTGCTTCCAGGGCTTGTCCAGTGCCAGGCACAGAGCCAGCCTTCACGGGACACCTGTCAGCTTGGAGAGAAAGGTGTGCTGGCTGCTCACATAGTGCCTGGACCCCTTCCTGATTCGATACCTCTTCTTGAGTTGCTTTCCTCAGAACAACTTTTCCTACTCTTTGAATCTCTAGCTGTCCTCGGTCCCCCAATCTATAGCAGAGTGCTTATGGCCTAGACCAGGTGATTCTACACCTGCAACTTTTCCTGACTCCCCAAGTGTGTCTACTGTCTTTTCTGGTTGCCTTCTCTTTTTTTCTAACCCTCAGTTTTGGAAGGAAAGCCTTCCTGTCAAGGATTAATTGTACATGCAGAAAAACACAGTGGATTTCTGTGACTCATCAGAAAGAAGGGCTCTATTTTACCTGTGAATTTGAAGGTTGGTATTGTCCAATGTGACCAGCCCATTGGTGGCAGTCCTTCGGTAGCCTGCTGGAGGTCTTTCCAACATGTCGATGGGATACCAGTATCGCACCAGCACCCCTTCACTCCGGAGGTATGTCTCTACCTGCACCAGCTCATTCACCTACAACAGGAAAAGGAAATGTCTACCTGTTTTTCTGAGCATTAACTTTGTTTTCCAAATTTACATATATATACAGTATACACAAAGTGCCAGTTTTTAGCTATGATGCTTATAATTTGCATCTACTTGTTATTTCATGGACAAAACTAATAAACTGAAAAGGAATTCACAATACAGTTTCTATTTCTCTCTCTCTCTTTGGTGCTGTAGATTGAATGCAGAGACTCTTGCAATGTAGAGAAGTGTCCTTGGTCTAAGACCCTTGGTCTCCTGTTTAAAAAATTGTTAATTACAAATTAACACAAAATAGAAAAGCTAAAAACCAGTTATTCCAACAAACAAAGCTCAAAGTAGGAAAAAAACTCCAGTGTAGTGGTGCACACCTGTAATCCCAGCAACTTGAGAAGTTGAGGTAGGATTTCTAGTTTGAGGTACTTAGTGAGACCTATCTCAAGATAAAAAATAAAATGAACTGGGGATGTAGCTCCCTGATAAAGTACTCCTGGGTTTAATCTTCAGTACCAAAAATCAAACAACAAACAAGCAAACAAAACTCCCACAAAGTAGAAAAAACTTCAAATCAAAATACACATACTTGTGTATATGTCTACATGTATATACATATATCCACATACATATACAAATGTGTGTGTATAATCTGCAAATTAATATTTATTGTCAGACTATAGCAATAAATGCTACTTTCATGCCATTAAGTCTAAAAGTTCAGACACGTGGTTGGTACTAGTGTTTTAGTTTTCTCATACCAGATGGAAAATTTTGATTGGTATAAAAAATTAATAAAGACCTTCAATGTAATAAGAAGTTGGCAATTCAAAGAAAATGATGGAATATTTCAGTAACTTGTCTTCTTCTAAAGCCCCGGCCCTTTTCAAAATTTTATTTGAGGTAGAATCTTGCAAAATTCCCCAGGATGGCCTCAAACTGGTAATCAACCTGCCTCAGCTTCCCAAAGAGCCAGGATGACAGGTGTGCACCACTGCATCGAGCTCTTTCAGTAATGCTCAACACACATTGTTGCCAGGTAAGATTTCTGTTCACTCCCCAAACCCGCCGATGCTGGGGATGGAACTCAGGGCTTGCACATGCCAGGCAAGTGCTCTACCACTGAGACGCACACCTCGTCCTCTCTTCTTTCATATTCATAATTTCTTTTTTTTTTCTTTGCAGGGGGGTCCTGGGGATTGACCTCAGGGGCACTCGACCACTAAGCCACATCCCCAGCCCTTTTAATCTATCTACCTACCTACTTACCTACCTATCTACTTACTTACTAATTTATTTTTGAGGGGATACTGGGGATTGAACTCAGGAGCACTCAACCACTGAGCCACACCCCCAGCCTTATTTTGTATTTTATTTAGAGACAAGGTCTCACTGAGTTGCTCAGTGCCTCACTTTTGCTGAGGCTGGCTTTTTTTTTTTGGTACTGGGGATTGAACTCAGGGGCACTCGACCACTGAGCCACATCCCCAGCCCCATTTTGTGTTTTTATGTAGAGACAGGGTCTCACTGAGTTGCTTACCACCTCGCCATTGCTGAGGCTGGCTTTGAACTCGCGATTCTCCTGTCTCAGCCTCCCTAAGTGCTGGGAATACAGGCTTGAGCCACCGCGCCCGGCTCTGAGGCTGGCTTTGAACTCATGATCCTCCTTCCTCAGCCTCCCAAGCTGCAAGGATTATAGGTGTGCCACCACACCCGACAATAATTTCTTAATGATAATCTGTCTGAAAAATTTATCACTATGAAAATAAAAACTAAGATTATATATATTATGCATTCTGGATTTAAATACTAATGTGACTTTTACTCAGGGATAATTAAAGATAATCAAATTACTTGAGAAATAACAGGATGATTACTTGAACAAAATTTCCATTTTTCTAATTTTTACTTTCACACATTTCCATTGCTGAAAAATATCATTAGCAATTATCTTTCTTTAAAATTTATTTATTCTACTTAAACATCACAGCAGAATGCATTTTGATTCATTGTACACAAATGGAGCACACCTTCTCATTTCTCTGGTTGTAGACGGTGTAGAGTCGCACCGTATGTACCTAGGGCATTGATGTCCACCTCATTCCACCATCTTTCTTGCCCCCATGCAATTATTTTCTGATAACCAAAATTAGGAGTCTGTACCAGGTAGCAGTGGGAGATTGACAGGATTACTGGTGGAGTTTTCTATTTAAAAAGTCACCTCAAGCTGGGCGCAGTGGCGCAAGCCTGTAATCCCAGCACTTAGGGAGGCTGAGACAGGAGGATCGTGAGTTCAAAGCCAGCCTCAGCAATGGCGAGGTGCTAAGCAACTCAGTGAGACCCTGTCTCTACATAAAACACAAAATAGGGCTGGGGATGTGGCTCAGTGGTCGAGTGCTTTTGAGTTTAATCTCCAGTACCAAAAAAAAAAAGTCACCTCAGTAAACCATTAGTCAATGACCCCTCTGAAGAATTTATTGATTTACATTAAGTTCTGGTAAAATGCAGTCAGCTAAAGATGTAAATTTTTAAAAAAATGTTTTTAGTTGTCAACGGACCTTTATTTTATTTATTTATATGTGATGCTGAGAATCGAACCCAGTGCCTCACACACACTAGGCAAGCGCTCCACCACTGAGCCACGATCCCAGCTTGTAAATTTTTTTAAAATATATTTTTTAGTTGTAGATGGACACAATACCTGTATTTTATTTATTTTTATCTGGTGCTGAGGATCAAACTCAGTGCCTCATGCGTGCTAGGTGAGCACTCAACCACTGAGCCACAACCCTAGCCCTGAAGATGTAAACTTTTAAAAGGTCAATTTCAAAGCATTAATGGTTCTGTGCATGGTGGTGCAACCTGTAATCCCAGTGGCTTGGGAGGCTAAGGCAGGAGGATGGCAAGTTCAAAGCCAGCCTCAGCAACTTAGAGAGGCCCTAAGCAACTTAGTGAGATCCTGTCTCAAAATAAAACATAAAAAAGGCTAGGATGGGGCTGGGGTTGTGGCTCAGTGGTAGAGCGCTTGCCTAGCATGCGTGAGGACTGGGTTCGATTCTCAGCACCACATACAAATAAATAAAATAAAGATCCATTGACACTAAAAAAAAAAAAAAAAAAAGGCGAGGATGTGGCTCAGTGGTTAAGCACCGCTGGGTTCAATCCCCAGTATCTCCCCCACCCAAAAAAAGCATTAATGGCACCTAACATTATTGCACCCCTGAACAGACACTAAAGCATGTATCTACCTAGTGAAAGAAAATTCATCATCAGAGATTCATAGGGTGGATCCATGTATGGTTTCATTAGTCTTTCTCACATGGGAAATCTCAAAAACATGTAGTCACAGCTTTCAAACAGAAGCCTGTTTTCAAAAGAAAGTTCTGGCTTTGCCCTCTCTCCTTTTTCTGTTCCTCCTCTGCCCCTGTCACTGCAAACCCTCTTGAGCCCCATGAGAAAGCATCGTAAAATGGAGATGATTAGTGAATGAGTTTAACACCCTCATCTGACAGGTTGGGAAGTGGAGGCTGAGACAATCAGTGAGATGATGTGATCCAAGTGACAAAGCTCTTTGGTCTAACGATGCTGACAGGGACAGAGCACCCATTCCAGGACAATGGGAGGAGTTCCCCTGGGAGCTTGGGCGGATACCAGGTGTGGATTGTGGACGTGGCTGTCAGGAGCTATCGGCAGAGGTGGTGTGGTCAGGAGGAGCTGGCGGCACCAAGAAGCAAGAGCTCACAACGACCCGTCAGCCCTGATCTGAGTGCATAGAAAACCTCCGGCAATAATCTTGGCATGCGAGCATTTTTATTTGATTTTTTGTCCCTAATTTGAAGAGAAATCCAAATGAATCATCACTTTTTTCTGCACTGCTGGGGACTGAACCCAGAGCCTCATGCGTGCAAGGCACGTGCTCTGCTACGAGCTGCACCTCTGCCCATAGTCACTTTTTCTTTTGCAGTTATGGGGCTTTCACTCAGGGGTGCCCTGCTACTGAGCCACATCCCCAGCCCTATTTTGTATTTTATTTAGAGACAGGGTCTCTCCGACAGCACCTTGCCGTTGCTGAGGCTGGCTCTGAACTCACAATCCTCCTGCCTTGGCCTCCCAAGCCACTGGGATTATAGGCATGTGCCACTGAGCCCCACTTTCTAAGGTACATGGGAGTCTGAGTACGAAAGCCTCCATGTACACGAAAGGGCTGATTACTCTGAAGGACTGTTCACTTACTGAGTCAACATCCAAGACGACTCCATGAAGTCCAAAGGTTTTCAGCATCCCTCGGATGGCAAATTTTGGCAGAGCAGTCCCCACAGTACTGCTGGCTACATTATTGCTGTCTGGAGAGCGGGTTACAACTGTGAGACCTGAGGAGGTAGAGGAAGAGGCTTCTTCAGGAGGAAGTACCATGTCACTTTGAGACCCTGTATTACAGGGTCTAAAATAGCTCTATGGCATTAACAATGCCCTCAGCATTTTTGTAACTAAAAGATACTTCACACCAACTGATATGGCTAAATAAAAAAGACAATAACAAGTGCTGTCAAGGATGTGTGGGGATTAGAACTTCCACGCATTGCTGGTGGGATTGCATCATGGAACTGACGTTGTGAAAAATAGTTGGGCACTTACTCAAAAAGTTACACATAAAGCTATCAAATGACCCAGCAATTCCACCCCTACACACATACCCAAGAGAAATGAAAACATGTTTCCACACAAAAACTTGTAAACCAATGTTCCTGGCATCATCACTGATAATAGCCCAAAAGTGGAAAAAACTCAAATGTTTATTTTTTATCATTTTTTTTATCAAATGTTTGTTAATGGATGAATGGATAAGCAAAATGGGACATAGTCACACAATGGAAAATTACTTGGCCATAAAAAGGAATGAAGTATTGCTATATGTCACGACATGGATAAACCTTTATAAAGAAACCACATGACATGTGATTCCACTTATAGGCATGGGACAGAATCCAGAAGAGGTCAACGCACTGAGGCAGAAAGCAGAGCAGTGGAGCCAGAGGCTGCAGGAGGGACAGGGAGTGACGGAGGCACAAGATTTTTTTGGAGGGGGGATAAAAATGCTAAGGAACCATAGAGGGGCAATCACTGGACGGTCACACAACTTAGTAAACATAGGAAAAACTGCTGAGTTGTACCTTTAAACAGGTGAATGGTTGTGGTGGTGGTGGTGCTGCTGGGGATGGATCCCGGGGTCTCGGGTGTGCGGGTATGCATTCTGCCACAGCCCGAGCCCCCAAACTGAATTCTATGGTATGTAAATTACATTTCCCCTTTCCCACCAGAGAGAGAGAGAGAGAGAGAGAGAGAGAGAGAGAGATATTGATTGAAGAAGAAAAGAGATGAAAAGTAAATATATGTCCCTGTGCCTGCCCAGTGTTCTGGTACTTTTGGGAAGGTCTCTGGTAACTCTAAAAATGAGCTGTTTCAAATTTAATTTTTTATGCTTTTCTGTTTTTTCTTTTTCCTTAAAATATGCAATAGTTTTTCAATGAAATGACTATATTCTACTAAAATTCTAAAATCAAATCATGAGCACGTGGCTTCTTGGCTCAGAGCTGGGTCCTCAGCCCAGGCCCTGCCTCCACCTTGGACTCCCAGTCCTGCCCCAGCTGCTCATGTCAGTGAGCTCCAGGGACATGGCAGAGATACCAGAGGCCAAACAGCTGCTTGTGCCCACCCCTGCCCATGAAGGCTTCACATGGGAGAGCTTGGAAGAGGTCGAGTCACTTGGCATAAGGAGGTTACTCTAGGAAACTACCAGCTGCTTGGTTCATGCCTGGGAAAATTCAACTATTGATTTCACAGGAAAGTTCACAGGTGAATCAAGGAGGAAAGGAAAACCTTTTCGAACTTTGTCAATGGTGAACTTGTTTGCTTCATCTTTAATGTCCTCAATGGTGGGAAGATAGAGGTCTCTTGGGATGCCACCATTCTCCTCATATAGAAATTCCACCGTCTGCCGGGCAATATCCACCATGCCTGAAAACACAACAGACCAAGTAACTCTCCACAGGCACGCAGTCTGGAGATCGGCCTTGACACCAACAAGCACCTGGAGTGAAATGACACAGAATCTTCCACACACCGTCTGTGGGAGGACGCACCTCCTGGGGAAGGCAACCAGGCAGTTGTAGTCCCGTGTGGAATACTAAATGCACCACTAAGACCCTCTCGGACTCCCGCAGCAACACAAGCACCAAAGTGCAAAGGTCCAAGAACATTCACTGCAGCACTATTAGTAAATGAGAACCACAAAAATGGAAATAACTCAAGAATTCATCAATACAGGATGTTTAGAAATGATGGTTCATTATTATGCACTCATTTCATTTAACTTTTTTTGTGGCACTGGGGATTGAACTCAGGGGTGTTCTATGACTGAGCTACATCCCTAGTCCTTTTTTTTTTCCTCCAAACTTTGAGATAGGGTTTCGCTAAGTGGTCTTGAACTTGTGATCCTCCTGCCTCAGCATCCCAAGTAGCTGGAATTATAGGTGGTACCACTGTGCCTGGCAAGCACCTCTTTTTAAACAATACCTATCTCAATCACATTAATTCACCATTCTCTTTTTTTTTTAACTTCATTTTATTATTGTTATTATGTTTTTATGTGGTGCTGGGGATCGAACCTAGTGCTTCACATATGTGAGGCAAGCGCTCCACCACTGAGCCACAGCCCCACCCCCAATCCACCATTCTTTATCTGCTGTCTTGCTCTAATGAAAAATTATGGCAATTTTCTAAGCACAGTTTAAAAGAGGATTGTGATTTCAGAAGGATGCTTATGGAAAGAAGCATCAGAGAAAAACAGAAACTGTGGCTTAATATTAAAATATTTTGGAATTAAATAATCTTTGTAAGCCGGGCGCGGTGGCACACACTTGTAATCCCAGCACTTAGGGAGGCTGAGACAGGAGAATCGCAAGCTCAAAGCCACCCTCAGCAACGGCGAGGCGCTAAGCAACTCAGTGAGACCCTGTCTCTAAAATAAAACACAAAATAGGGCTGGGGATGTGGCTCAGTGGTCTAGAGCCCCTGAGTTCAATCCCTGGTACCAAAAAAAAATTTTTTTTCAAATTGTGGAGAGGAAGAAAAAAAAATATTATTGATTAGCAGGATCAGAGGTCAAGGGGAGAATGCCAAAGTAAACCTTGCTGAGGCCAGGGAGACTTTCATTAACCTTCTGGGGGACCTGAGGACAGGGGGTTGATCCTCCTTACAGAGGGATCCTGTGGGCACTGTGAACTATCTCCTTCTCCTCCTTCCAGCTTTTCTGCTGCTCTACTGAAGGGGAAAAATCTCACTTCCATCATTATCACTGTGACACGCAGAACTATGTTAACTGAGTGCATACTTTGTGCCAGGCACTGCTCTTAGGAGCTTCATTGCCTGTATCACCTCATTTATTTCTCATATACAAATTAGACTGTTACCATACTGATTCCATTTTAAAGATGAGGAAACCTCAAGCTCCCACAGCTGACAAATAGCACATCTGTGACTTTAGATATGACTATTTACCACTAGGCTCTTGAGCTTCCCAGGACAACCATTCCAGCTGCATTTAGCAGTTCATTTGAGTTAAAATGACAAGTAGCTGGGTGCGGTGGCTCATGACTGTAATCCCAGCACTTTGGGAGGCTGAGACAGGAAGATCACGAGTTCAAAGCCAGCCTCAGCAATGGCGAGGTGCTAAGCAACTCAGTGAGACCCTGTCTCTACATAAAACACAAAATAGGGCTGGGGATGTGGCTCAGTGGTCAAGTGCCCCTGAGTTCAATCCCTGGTACCAAAAAAAAAAAAAAGACAAGTAAATAGAGCCTAGCAATGAAAGCAAAAGATTTGGAGCTCATTGGCAGTATGAGGAGAAGATATGTCCAGTCAGGCTGGACACTTGAGGAGTACCTCTCCTGATTCACATCTACCCCAGCTCTTCAAGCCATGCAATGAATTCCTTGGGAGAACAAAAAGCACCAGACCTAGCTGTAAAGCACCCTTGATCTGGTCCAGGCCGGATTTCCGCTCTGCTTCATTCCGGAACCGTCTTCGGATGGTAGGAAATACCTTGGTCTCCCAGGCTTTCACCAGCAGGGCGTAATGGTCCTCCTGAAGGAGAGGCAACCCGTGAGCAGAGGGGAGCGCGTAGAGCAGGCAGCTCCCGCTGCCTCTCCCATTTAACACCAGTGATGGCAACAAGGGGCAGAGCCTCGGAGGCAAGGAGGGACGGCTCAACTGCCGCAAGCTCTCCTTCCCTCCACAGCCACAGGAACAGTCTGAGCTCCTGCTGCGCCACTCTTAGTCCTTCACCTCTCCAACACCTAGGCCTGCACTTGGCAGCAGCCCAGCGGAGAACACTGTTGACAGGTGTGGAGAGACGAGCACGTCACAGGGCACGGCTGGCACTGCCCCAGCGCTGGCCTTGCAGCCTCACACTGAAGTCATGCCCGAGCTCTCCTAGGCACCGGGGAGCTACGTGAAAGCGCCAAGCGCTAACCCGGGGCGCAGGCTTCTTACCTGTGGAATGTCATCATCGTCATCGTCATCGCTCTCATCGTCTGCAAGGGGAGGCGGGTGGGGGTCTGGGCCCGAGGTGATGAAATTCTCATAGCTGAGCTCAACTTTATAATGACAGGAGGTGTCACTGTCATATTCTATAACAAAGCATGATGACAGGGAAATCAGGAAGAGCAAGCTGGAAAGATCCTTAACTCCCCACCCTTGGATGAACTGCACTTTCTGAATTTGCATTATGAAAGATTCCTAGCCGGTGGAGAAATCTAAAGCAGAGTCATGGAAGAACTAAGCATCTATGATTACTCTGAATCCCAAGACAGTTTTTATGGGTCTGATTTATTCAACTCAGAGGACTTGAAAGGTTCTTTGCTATGAGAGAGAACCAAGCAGACACCTCATCCAATCTGCCCACCAGTATCCCACGGCCAGATGTGGCCCATGGACAGCTTCAGTTTGGTGAGCTCAGTTTTACTAAATTTTATTATGACATTTTTCAAATAAAGAAAAGTTTATAATACATATCTATATATGCCTACCATCCAGATTCTATCATAGGCATCTTATTATGCTTTGATGACCACAGTTTTAAATCCACATTTTTAAATGAGTTAATTGTAAAATGAGAGAGTTCACAAATACTTCTGGGTCCTTAGCTATTGCATCCTGTCCTGCTGTCACTAACCAGGGCCAGCTCCCTGCAGGTGAAAAGCACTCTCCTGGCTGCCATGCTTCCTGCACCCGTTCTTTCACTTGGTCTGGCCCGCCATCCTCAGGTCGCCGATGGCAGTTGAGTGTGAGGTCTCAGTAACGGGGATGGCCCAGTGAAGTGGGTTTATAGGATGCATGCACTTTCGACCTGGCAGCAGTGGGGCCTCAGGAGAAGGTGGCTTACGTTGCTGAGCAGTGGCCACAGCTGCAATCCGGCAGGGAGGCCCATGAGTGCCTGGGTCTGATGCAACACTGGTGCCAGCATCGTTGTCACTGTCGGACGCCATGGCAAAGGGCAGGGCTTCGAAGTTCGCGCTGATTTCCTCAGCCAGGTCAGTGCACAGGTCAGCTGCGTTGCGATGGGCCTGCCCTTCGGCGTAGGCAAAGGGGCGCGAGCCAAAGTTGGCTCGAGTTTTGGTATTCTAGAAGGAAAGGGGATCAAATAAAGGATTTGAAAGGACTCTGGTTTCTCTCTCTCCTCCTTTATGGTGCTGGGGTCTTGTTAGGTTGCTGAGGCTGGCCTCAACCCTGCAATTCTCTTGCTTCAGCCTCCCGAATCACTAGGACGACAGGCGTGCACCACTGCATCCAGATTTTTCTTCTTTTTAAATACCCAAGGTGCACATGACTAAATAGTAAATCAGAATGAACCCCCCTGGGCATGGGCAGGAGTGGCCAGGCAGGGGGCTGATGTGACTGCATGACCTGGTGCCTGGAGTGCCATCCAAGCACATGCTGCCTCCCTTCCTGCCCTGCCCTCAAACTCTTGTGCTCTTTGCTACCCACACGCAGTGCCCTCTCCCGTTTCCAGCACGGCCTCCTACCTGCCATTCCCACCACCGGGAGCACTGTTTCCTCCACTTCTGCCTAGTTAATACTCCACACTGGGCTCAATGGCACTTCTTCAGAGAAGCTGGGACATGGTTAGACTGGCTTGGCACATGCTTCCATAAAGACTAATATTCTCCTTCATAGCATTTATTAGTTTGTTATCACACACATACACTTCTGTAATTATTTGACTAATGTCTAATTCCCCCAATTTACTATAACCCAGGGATGCTTTACCACCAAGCTACATCCCCAGCCCTATCTATCTATCTATCTATCTATCTATCTATCTATCTATCTATCTATCTATCTATCTAAGACAGGTTCTCACTAAGTTGCTGAGACTGGCCCCTAACTTGGGATCTTCCTGCCTCAGCCACCTGAGTCACGGAGATGACAGGCATACATCACCACACTTGGCTCTATATCTATTTTGCTCAGAGCTTGTCATAGTACTTGACATATAGCGGATGCTCAATAAACATCTGTTGAAAGTGTGAATGAATGGAACAAGGGGGAAGTTCCGTCTTACTGCCACCTTTAATTCACTCAACAAAAAAGAGATGAAGGAGAATATCAGAGATATGGTATAGGGCCAGGTCCTAAGGATCTTGTAGGTCATTACAAAGACCTAAGCTTTTACAATGTGTGACATGGGAAGCTACTGATTGGTCAGGAGTAAGGAAGTGACAGTCTAACTTTTTTTGTGTGGTGCTGGGGATCCAATACAGTGCCTCATGCATGCTAGGCAAGCACTTTACCAGTCAGCCACATCCCTAGCCCTGAACACTTTGGGAGGCTGAGGCAGGAGATCTCGAGTTCAAAGCCAGCCTCAGCAATGGCGAGGCACTAAGCAACTCAGTGAGACCCTGTCTCTACATAAAACACAAAATAGGGCTGGGGATGTGGCTCAGTGGTCGAGTGCCCCTGAGTTCAATCCCAGTACCAAAAAAAAAAAAAAAAAAGAACAAGGCTGAGGTGGGCTAGAGAAAGAGGGAAGACTAGAGGTCAAGCTAGAGAAAAAGGGAAGTCAAGGAGGACGCCTAGGCTTCTGGCCTGAGCAACAAGGAGGCAGGAGCTGCCATTTCCTAAGACGGGGAAGACTTGGAAAGCAGCAGCTTTGGGTTTGGGCAGAGCTTGGCTCAGTTTTGGATATATTAACTTTGACATGCCAATAAGACGTCTGTTTTGAGATGTGGCCCAGGCTTCCAGGTACATGAGGATGGGTACCTGAGTATGGTCTGAAATAGACATGAATTTGAGGGCCAGTAGCATGTTCTCAGTAATAATGTCTCACAAAACTTTAGATATTACTAGGTGTTCCTTAAAAAACAAGGGGTCCATGATGAAATATGTGTGGGGAGGCTGGGTGAGTTAACACTGAACTTCTGACTCTTTACCAAAGGGTTCCTCCCAGGGACACTTCCAACTCAACCACAGAGTCATTTTACCAGCACTTGAAGGAGCTCTGGTTCTTTGGTCCCTGCACAGCTGTTAGAATGATGGCCGGAAGGGGTCAGAGCAGTGAAGCTCTGAGCTCTTCCTGCTGGATGGGCTCGGCGCGTTGCTCAGGCTCCCTGTGTCTGCTCTCTGTTGGCTGTGCACCATGCGGTGCGTACCAACGCCCACACGGTGAGTGCCTTTTACCTTCTTCTTCCTGATAGGAACAAATTACCAAGAAGATTTGCTCTCTGCTCCCAACAAGGTGATTTACCTTTTTCTGAATGTGAACCACAGGCCACATCCCACCAGAGACGTCCTCAAGGTACGGTGAAAGGCGCTGCCCACAGTATGTGAAGTACACCCGGCCCTTGGCCGGCTGCCCTGGCGGCGGTGGCGTCCCCTCAGTTCTCTCCCAGCCAATTCCTGCCACATCGCCTACAGTAGAGCACAGGAAGGACACCACACATTTCCTCCCTTTAGTGACTATCAGACAAACTTCCAGTTTGCCACCTGTGTGGCAGCCAGAAGGAAGGCAGAAGCGCCCTGAGTTACCATGTGAGTAACGGTCTTGTGAAGTGAGAAGTTTGCCATGAACTAGGGTCAGCAGAGACAAGGACTTGGTTTTCACCAAAAGCCAAACCACCCATTGCAAGTTGCCAAATTTATTTAACTTTAACCCATTTAGACCCAAGCCTGAGACCAGCAGAGGTATACCAAGTAAAAAAGCTCCCACGGCACTCACCAGGGGAGAGAGTCACGTCTAAGCGAACGCTCTTCCACTGGAGCAAACTGGAGCCATTGTAGTGCACAGCTCGGCCATTGCTGGGGAGAGAAGGAGGGAGGGAGGGAAAGGCGAGACTCAGCAGCCCGCACAGCAGTAGCACAGGGAGGGCATCAGCAGCATGAGGCCACCAGGAACCCTGAAATGCGAATGCATTTCAACGGGCATTTCCCACATTTTGTGGAGGCAGAGATTGTGATATTATTTTAGCATCAATACACCCACACCGACGTCTCCCAAGTTGTCTTCACAGAATAAAGGATGCGGGCTCAAATCCATTTGGGAAACAAAGATAAACCAATTTCTTACTGCAGGACAACTAGGAAGGATGGATGCTCATATGCACCCTGAATGTCCAAGCAAGAACAGCGGGCTCCTTTCCTCATGCTTATTTGAAGACAGACCTCAATTTTGGCTTCTTGAGTTATCTACAAACACCTTGTGGGAAGCTGCTGTTCTCTGGAATACTGACCCACTTTTCTTCTCTTAAATAAAAGCAGTAGCAGTTACTCACTTGTGGAAAAGGCAAGTGCCGACTGGGTTGGTCCAAGCTCCATCTCGTTTCTCCGCTTCTGTAGCAAAGCCAAAGGAAACTATTGGTCCAGTGTCGTCATCAGTATCTCCATAGGAAACAATTTCAATTTCCCAGTAAAAAGATGGGGCCTGAAGAGATACCAGCAGAGGGCACGGTCAGGTGGCTCTGTCAGGGCCCCTCCGCCTCCTCGCTCCGTTCAGTTTGGAGGAAGCAGCTAAAGGCAATGTGCTGTGCACTGTCTCACCTGAACTGGCAGAGGTGAGGTGGCGTAGATAAAAGTGCCCCGGGGCAGACCACCCCCAGCACTGGGGTCAGCCAGGAATGTGACGGAAGTCAGGTGAGATGAGAACATGCAGGCTCGCACTGGAGGAAACACTCGGGAGGGGCTCCAAGTAATCTCTTTGGGCTATATGGGGGGAAACCTCATTCAACAGAATTGTAGACACAAATGCCACTACCTCCCAAAGAAAAAGGTTTATCTGATGGTATCAAAATATCAGCATATACATTCATGCACATATATATTTAAACAATTTTACTGTTTATTAAAAACATTGGTTTTATTGGTGGTGCTGAGGACCAAACCCAGAGCCTCCCACACGCTTAGGCAAGCGATCAACCACTCAGCGAACTCCCAATCATAGATATACAAATTTTGGTTTTTCCCCAAAGGGAACTTCTATCTTTGAAAGACTGTCTCCTTCACTATGTTCAGTTCTGTTCCCTAGAAATACTTACTCTTTTAACTCTGTAACTGTTAATGCTGATACTTACTTCTCTATTTCTCCTCATGCCTATAAAGCTATTTTAACTTTCCCTTTAAGCATCATTTTTCTTCCATTACAACAAACATGGCAGGAACCCTCATTCATTGGCCCTCCTTACACACTTATCCTCACCCTCACACAGCTCTGTGTGGTGAGAGGAGCATTTTAGTTCAACCCATAATCAAAAGTGATATCCCTATGACTTAACATTCAGCTCAAGGCTAAGCTATCATGATATTTTCTTTTTAAATTAAGTTAGTTGCTCTTTCATGTTCATAATTTTTTAAAGATTTTTTAAACCTTTTTAAAAAATTTATTTATGTATTTTGTATGTGGTGCTGAGGATCAAACCCAGTGCCTCACGTGTGCGAGGCAAGCGCTCTACCACTGAGCCATAACCCCAGCTCCTCATGTTCATAATTTTTTTTTTTTTTTGGTTTTTTTTTTTTTGGTACTGAGGATTGAACTCAGGGGCACTCGACCACTGAGCCACATCCCTGCCCTATTTTGTGTTTTATGTAGAGACAGGGTCTCACTGAGTTGCTTAGCACCTCACCGTTGCTGAGGCTGGTTTTGAACTCGCGATTCTCCTGTCTCAGCCTCCCTAAGTGCTGGGATTACAAGCGTGAGCCACCGTGCCCGGCTCATAATTTTTAATCAATCTAATATCATGAAATTTCAGGCTTCTCTATCAGACAAAGCCTGTTTTTTAAATCCCTGATGTCACCGTGTCCTACAGAGAGAACAAGAGATGCATGAAAGGTTGCGCTCCAGTGATGTGCACCAGGCGGCCTCACAGAGCCAGCTCCAGCTGACCTCGGAGTCGGGCAGTGAAGCACGAGCGCCTGCCCTGTTGCTGTTGGCTGATGGGGATGGGGACTCACCATCTACTGAGGTGAAAAACCCGAACACAAAAGCACAGACAGGAATTCAGTCATGTTTAAAGGATCACGTATCAATGTGCTGACAATGGTGACTGCAGACAGTGACTCTTAAAGGGACTTTTCCCATATATACATATACATATATATATTGGTGTGTGTGTGTGGTGCTGGGGATTGAACCCAGAGCCTTGTGCATGTGAGGCAAGTGCTCTACCAATGGAACTAAATCCCCAGCTCTGCTTTTATATATTTTTAATGTCGTTAAGAAATAATTTCAAGACCATAGAAAAACTGCAAGAATATAGTAAGTCTTACACACTACATAGACTTCCAACTTATCTTGTGTAATTCACACAATATACAATTCACCCATTTCAAGTGTGTAATCAGTGGTGTTTAGCATATTCACAGAGCTGTGTAATCATCACTATGATCTAGTTTCAGAGCACATTTTTTCCCTGCTAAAAGAAACTTCAGGCATTAGAACTGAACCCTCATCTCTCCCCTTCCAACTCCTGGCAACCATTAATGTTTATTCCATCTATGGATGTGCCTGAACTAGAAGTGTATGTAAATGGAATCATGAAACATGAAGTCTTCTGTGGACACATCAATTTCACGTGGCATGACTGCAGGGTCCATCCATGTTGTAGCATTGAGTGGCACTTTATTCCTTTTTATGGCCAAATAATAGTCTGATGCTTGGATATATCATATTTTGATTATTCATTCAACACTTAATGGATAGTTGGGTTATTTTCACTTTTTGGCTATTGTGAATAATGCTGCAATGAACATTCAAATATATACCAATTTAAAATATTTTGTCACTTCTGTTTTTTTTATTACTGTCTCATTCTCTAAATACTTATTATAATGTGGACTAAAGCACTAAAATTTTAAGGGCTTTCTTTCTCTGCTGTTGATAACACAGAGAACTATTTATAAATCAATAAATTCTACCCCTAATGTAATTTTCAGTATTCATAATGTCAGCCCAATATTCTTTGACATTTGGATGACCGCACATCACTGCCGACTGCTGCACAAGCACCTCCGCAGGGCTTTGCAAATGCTCATCCTAAATGTCATCAACAAGCTACTCAACCTTCTTTAATGACAGGTGCTGTAGCGGGGTAGGAGGCGCGAGGGCTCACCTGTCTCCGGTCAGCCTGCAGGGGAGGAGGCGGGGGCCGGGCACAGTCCCGGTAGAGCATCCTCAGCCGCTCACACTGCACCTCCACCACGGCCAGTCGCTCTCCTGCAGAGGGACACACGGAGTCTGTGGAAACCATTCCTACAACCCCAAAGAGAACTCTGACTCTTCTGGGGTAGCACCAAAACAAAATTCATTTATAGAGATCATTCAAATCCTTAGAACACAAGAGCCAACGCCCCGAGACATCTCTGCCCACGCAGGGTCAGCGGAACGGCCACGTGGCTCGTGCGTGGCTTGGATGCGCGGCCTGGATGCCGAGCCTGCTCCTCTGCTGGGGGTGCACCTCTCACTTCCAACACGAGGGCACACGACGGGAACCACTGTTCATATCCCTAACGAATGAAGGCTATCATTCTTAATATCTCAAATGATTTAAAAAATTAATGCCCATTAAGCCAGGTGTGGTGGTGCACACCTGTAACCCTAGCAACTTGAGAGGCTGAGGCAGGAAGACTGCAAATTCAAGGTCAGCCTCAGTATCTTAGCGAAACCTTGTCATAAAAATAAAAAATCAGAAGGCCTGGGGATATAACTCAGTGTTAAAGTACCCCAGGGTTCAATCTCCAATAAAGATCCATCAATCAATAAATTAATTAATGCCTATTGAATCTCTGCTCTGAACTAGGCACAGTGCTAGATATTGGAGAATATGAAGATAGAGGAGGGGAGATAAGAAGTGTGTGGTGCACATAAACACACACACACACACACAAAGAAGTAAGGCTTCCTTGTGTGGTCATGTGATCTGAGGCATGAGCCCAGGCACAGATGAGTGGGCAATGACTTCCTTCCAGAACCCAGGAAGGTTTCATGAAGAGAGCACTGGCTTAGACCTTAGAAGAGACTGAAGTGTAGTAAACAGAGAAGAAAGGACACTCTGGGTGGCTTGACATTGTGAGGAAGGTCTAGAAGGGCCAAGTGCAAGAGGTGTTGAGACCATTTCACACGACATGTGGACATCAACTCACAATGGATCCAGAACACCTGAACAACATGACACCTACACAAAACAAAACATACACCCACATAAAAACTTACATAAATGTTTATAGAAACATATTCATCACAGTCCAAGGTAGGAACAAGACAAGCATTCATAAATTCATCAATGGATGAATAAAATATGATCTATTCATACAATGGGATGGGATTGAGGCATAAAAAAGAATGAAGTATATTATACACCAGTATCTGTATCCGTTCATCTGCTGAAGGGCATCTAGGGTGGTTCCACATAAACCCTATAGCTAAAACTATAAAATTCTTAGAAAAAAATATAGGTGTAGAGACCGTGGTTACACCATTTGGACTAAAAATCCACTAATGTTTATTTCATTTTATTTTTTTAAGTTTTAAAACCGGGGCTGAGGTTATGGCGCAGTGGTAGCGTGCTCGCCTCGCATGCGTGAGGCACTGGGTTCGATCCTCAGCACCACATAAAAAATAAAGATATTAAAAATTTAAAAAAAAAGTTTTAAAACCATTTTCATAGTCACAGATTTACAACAGATACTAATGGCTTTTGGATATAACACCAAAAGCACAAGCCACAAAAGGAATCTGCGTAAAGTGATTTCTTCAAAATGAAAATCTTTATTATTTCAAAGTGTAGTATTAAGCAAGTGAAAAAAAAACCCATAGGACAGAAGAAAATATTTGTAAGTTACATTTGACTTGGGACTAGTATACCTAGAATTCGTATAGACTCTTGTAACTCAACAATAAAAAGACAAATAACCCAATTTGAAAATTGGTAAGGGATTTGGATAGAAATTTCTCCAAAAATGACAAACAAATGGCCAATAAAAATGTGAAAAGAAGCCGGGCGCGGTGGCTCAAGCCTGTAATCCCAGCACTTAGGGAGGCTGAGACAGGAGAATCGCGAGTTCAAAGCCAGCCTCAGCAATGACGAGGCACTAAGCAACTCAGTGAGACCCTGTCTCTACATAAAACACAAAATAGGGCTGGGGATGTGGCTCAGTGGTCAAGTGCTCCTGAGTTCAATCCCTAGTACCA
>CM053407.1:119431790-119448669 GCA_028644305.1 Xerus rutilus | reverse complement strand
AGTCATTAGGAAAATGCAAACTAACACCACAAGGAGGACCCACCCCCACCTGCGAGGACGGCTATGATAATAAAGAGGAACAACACAGCATTTGTAAGAATGTGGAGTAATTAGAACCCTGCATGTTGCTGGTATGTAAATGGTGTGGTCACTTGAAAAACAGTCTCTCAAAAAAGAAAGCCATTCCTTAAAAGTTAACACAGCTGGGAGACTGAGGCAAGAGGGGTGGAAGTTTGAGAGCAGGGTGGGCGAATTACAGGTTCTGTCTCAAAGTAAGTAAGTAAGTAAATAGAAGGGCCAGGGATGGAGCTCAGTAGAGAACTTGCCTAGCACGTGTGAGGCCGCGGGTTCAATCTCCAACACCACTAAAACAAGTAAAAACACAAAAAACCCCACAGAATTATCATATGAGCCAGCAGTTCCACTCCTAGGTACATGCTTAAGAGAACTAAAAACACATATTCATTCCAGTCACTTGGGAGTCTGAGGCAGGAGGATTGCGAGTTTAAAGCCAGTCTCAGCAAAAGCAAGGTGCTAAGCAACCTGAAGTCTCCAAAAACAAAAGTACAAAAATAGGGCTGAGGATGTGGGTCAGTGGTCGAGTGCCCCTGAGTTCAGTCCCTAGTACCAAAAACAAGGCAAAACAAAACATACACCCACGTAAAAACTTATATAAATGTTTATAGAAGCATTTCATCACAGCCCAAGGTAGAAACAAGACAAGCATTCATAAATTGATCAAAGGATAAATAAAATATGGTCTATTCATACAATGGGATGGGATTGAGGCATAAAAAAGAATGAAGTATATTATACACCAGTATCTGTATCCATTCATCTGTGAAGGGCGTCTAGGTTGGTTCCACAGTTTAGCTGTTGTGAATGAGCTGCTATGAACATTGATGTGGCTGTGTCACTATTGTATGCAGATCAGCATTAAAAGAGAATAAAATTATGGCATTTGCAGGTAAATGGATGGAGTTGGAGAATATCATGCTAAGTGAAGTAAAAACTAAAGGCCAAATGTTCTCTCTGATAAGTGGATGTCGATCCATAATGTGGGGTGGGGGGTGTCGAGAATGGAGGAACTTTGATTGGGCAAAGGGGAGGGGAGAGGAAGGGCCATGGGGGCAGGAAAGATGGTGGATGAGATGGACATCATTACCCTAGTAATGATGTTACATAATTGCATATAGTGTGACTCTACATCATGTACAGAGAAATGGAAAGTGGTGCTCCATTTATGTACAATGAATCAAAATGCATTCTGCTGTCATGTATAACTAATTAGAACAAATTAAAAAAGAGAAAAAAAGAATGAATTATTATTAATATGAATAATTATGAAAACATGGTGCTAGTGAAAGAAGCCTGACCCCAAAGGCCACACACTATATGATTCCATTTACATGAAATGACCAGAAGATGCCAACTTATAGAACAGAAAGTAGATTGGTATTGCCAGAGGGTAGGGGTAGAGATTAGGGTAGTGACCACTTAGTGGGTATATGGGCAGTTTTTTGAGAGGAGAGAGGTAGAAATATTCTGGAATTAGTGGTGAAACTCACTGAATCGTACACTTTAAAGTGGTAAATTGCATAGTCTATAAATTATTCCCTGATTTAGGAAAAGGCATTTTAGGAAGATTATCATGCAGTCCAATAAAAGTAAAGTACACAGCTAGTGCCTATGATCCCAGCAACTCGGAAGGCTGAGGCAGGAGGATCATCAAGTTTGAAGCCAGCTTCAGTCACTTCACAAGGCTTTGTCTCAAAATAGAAAATAAAGAGAGCCAGGCGTGGTGGCAAGCTCCTGTAATCCCAGCACTGTGGGAGGCTGAGACAGGAGAAGCGTGAGTTCAACGCCAGCCTCAGCAACGGCGAGGCGCTGAGCAAGTCAGTGAGACCCTGTCTCTACATAAAACACAAACTAGGTCTGGGGATGTGGCTCAGTGGTCTAGTGCCCTTGAGTTCAATCCCCGATACCAAGAAGAAAAAAGAAAATAAAAAGGATAGGGGATGAGACTCAGTGACAAAGTGGCCCTGGGTTAAACTCCTAGTTTAAAAAAAAAAAGAGTAAAGCATAGGGTTTGTGTCAGATAGTGGTTAAGGATTAATTTACTTACACTGTAGCTAGAGACACATAGCTACCTAAGGGAAGAAACAGACACACCCAAAATAATCCCATGATATGGATTGGGAGATGAGAAAGATGAGGCAATGCTAAAACAGAATCAAAAAGGGTCCATCAGTATGGCTAGGCCATGAGATGTGCACCTGGGTCCTTTATATTTGGGGCACAAATGTGGATCTTTGCTTCCCAGTGGTCAAGGGCAAGACAGAAATTGTTCAATTTCAGAGCTCACAGTGGCCATAAATAAGTCAGCTAGTCATAATGAGATCAAATATTTTTGATACACACTTTTCAACTATTTTGTTAAAATGACTGAAAATTATTCTGAACAACCTCATATAAAGAATACTAGATGATAAATCACGTCTGCAACAGTGCCCTTATAATTACCCAGTAACAGGTTCCATGATGATAATTCATGCTAAATAACAAGGTAAAAGCAATGTTGTGGGTGGGGAAGGGAACAGGGTTTACTTGAGCAAGTTTATTTGCCATGAGGTAGGTGTAAGGTAACAGCAGACTTTATAGTGTCTGGTGTGAGAATAAACAGTTCCACAGTTCAAAAAAAAAAATCTGGTTCTTCTTTTTTTTTTTTTTTAAATATTTTTTTAGTTGTAGATGGACACATGTCTTTATTTTTTATTGCTTTGTACGTGGTGCTGAGGATTGAACCCAGGGCCTCACGCATGCAAGGCAAGTGCTCTACCGCTGAGCTACAATCCCAGCCCCTGGTTCTTCTTGACCATAGTAACAAGTCACTGCAGGATCTGCTATGACTCTGTCCAGGGCACAGGCAACAGTAGCTAGGAAAGCCAGCCACACAGTGCAGCTGCTGCTTCTTATAAGCAGCCACTGAAATCAGGGCTTCAGCAAGATAACTGAGATAACAGTGTGGAAAGAAAAAGTGTGAGGGGAAGGAGCTGGGAGCACAGTGCTGGTAAGGAGCTGTTGGAGACAGGCAGGGCAGGGCTCAGCTCCAGGAGCACATCAGCGACAGATGGAGGTGGAGGCACCCTGCTAGACTCACCACTGGAGCAGCCACAATGCTCTTGAATATTAATTGGAACGGGGAAGACAGGAAGGAGAGCAGATTCCTGAACAAATGGCAACTCTGATTACAAATGTGGGACACGTGAGGCTGGGGAGTGGGTGCTGTGAGCAGTAGCCTGCAGGCCTGGGTCTCCAGAGGGGGCAGTGAGAACTCAGGAGCAGAGCAAGGAGAAGGGTCGGGGCACACTCAGAGCACTGTGTCATGCAATGCGGTCTGAAGGCCACTGTGCCATAACCACCTGGGTCAACCTTAACAGCCCTGAGTTTCTGGTGGCACAATGGCAGCATTTTATTTTTTACTGTTATTTTCTTGGGAACCATTTTAAACATGCTTCCTGGGCTTTCTTAGAAATTTTCAGTTTGAGCGCATCCGGGTCAAGGAATCTACATTAGAACATTGTGGGAAGGGGAGCCGGCTGAAACCGTAGGATTCTAGTTCTCTAAAGGTGAAAAATGCTTTTTGTTTTTTTTTAAAATAATGTTATTCTATTTTTTATACCTTTATTTTACTTGTTTATACTTCTGTGGTGCTGATCAAACCCAGTGCCTCACATGTGCTAGGCAAGCGCTCCACCACTGAGCCACAACCCCAGCCCCCTGAATCCAGAAGAGATTTGAGAAGTAAATCAGATACAGATAAAGACAAATTTATGGGGGAAAAAAAGAATAAAGATAAATTAAGAAATGAAAAAACAAACAAATCCCAAGAGATAAGACCACAATGAGAAAGAATAAAAAAAAAAGTATGGACAGAAAAGGTATTAGAGAGCTATGGACAAAGTAAGTGGTCTAAGAAATAATAAATAATATAGATAAGAAAAATGACCAAAAGAAGACTTAAAGAGATTTAAAGGCAAAAACAAATAAAATCCAAGGCAACTAACAATTTATAGGAAATATGAGGGCCAAAGAGCATGTTAAGTGGCACCCATGGGAATATAAGCAGCAAAATCCAGACTGGAAACTCTTCAGCAAATGCATAACAAGCCAAAAAATAAGTAAATAAGAGAAAAAAGAAGCTGAAGAGGCTGAGGGAAAACTATGCTTTACAAGAATTGTATAAGACAGAGAATTTAAAACGTGAACTTTATTTGGGTCCTTATTCAAATAAGCAAATGTAAAAACAAGTGTGACCTTTATAGGAAAAGTAGGAAGTGGAATACTGACTCGATGTTACTAATATGAAAGAATTATTAATAAACCTAATAGTGCTCTCTCATTGAGCGATATCCCTCGCCTCCTTTTTTTTTGGTGCCAAGGATTGAACCCAAGGGCACTTAACCTCCGAAGCACACCCCTAATTCTCTTTATATTTAATTTAAAAAATTTAAAAAAATTTTTTTTAGTTGTAGATGGATATGATACTTTTATTTTACTTATTTATTTTTTATGTAGTGCTAAGGATGGAACCCAGTGCCTCACACATATTTGGCAAGGGCAGTACCACCTTTTATTTTTTATTTTGAGACAAGGTCTCACTAAATTGCTTAGGACCTCCCTAAATTGCTGAGGCTGGCTTTGAACTTGTGAACCTCCTGCCCCAGCCTCCCGAACCATGAGATTACAGGCGCGAGCCACTGTGCCTGGCCCTAGCCCTTTTTTTTTTGTAGTTGCAGATGAACAGCATGCCTTTATTTGTTTCATCCTTATGTGGTGCTGTAAAATCCAAACTCAAGATGGAGTCACTCTGGCTCAGGCCTGCATGTATCTGCTGACCTGCTCTTTGTGCTTCTGTGATTAATGCTTTGCTATGCTTGCTTCTCATGGGTGGGGGTGGGGGTGCAAAACCACAGGCTCCCAGACCCCCTGGCCAGTTACCTAAAGTTCCAGGAACTGAAAGGGGACATAGGAGGCACTGTCACGGTTGAACTATAAATAACTATAGACTGAATATCGGCCAAATCCTGTTGTTCTGAGTCATGTAGCTAGCCCACCCTATAATAACCTCTGAAACTCTCACTTTGGGGTCACTCTCTGAAGGAAAGGAGAGCTGACCCCAATCGATTGGCCTGTGGGTCTATTTCCTCAATAAACTTGGCTGCTTCTGCAGAGTTGTCTGGGCTGCACTTCTTGGGGAGAGGTGCGGGTTGGATGCGACAGTGCTAAGGTTCGAACCCAGTGCCTCGCACATGCTAGGCAAGCGCTCTACCACTGAGCCACCACCGGCAGCCCCTGGCCCTAGCCCTTTTTATTTTGAGACAGGGGATCATGAAATTGCCAAGGCCAGCCCTGAACTTGCATTGTCCTGCTTCAGCTCTCTGAGTTGGTAGGATCATAGATGTGTACCACTGTACTCAGCTAACAGTCCTTAGTTCTGTAGAGAAACATACTAAAATAGTTACAGATAAAATAATATAATACTTAGGATTAAAATAATCTCTAGGGTTAAAATAATCCCAAGATGGTAGCATAGAGGAAGCAGGATCAGCTGTAAGTTGAACTGTGAAATCTGAATGATGCAAACACAAGGACCCAGTACATTGGCCCCCTGTTTTTGTATGGTTTTGTACTTTCCCTTAACATCCAGCCCCCAAGGATGGGTGTCAGCACAAACTCTTGACTTTGAATTTAAATGTAGCCAACAACAATAGTCAGAATGTATATGCCACCCCTAGGGACTTCTCATGAATATTTCTGATAGGGAAATAAAGGCAATAAATTAATATGAATGGAGAAAAGAAAATACTCTAGTGCAGGTAAACTGAAGGATGCCCATTTCCTCACTGGTCTGGTTGACAGCTTCTTACTTATATCTGTAGGTCTGGGATATAAGTGAGTTGTGATACACACTCTCCTAGAATTCAGCTACCTGTTGTGTGAACACAGTTAACAATCCATTATCAAACTGGAGAGGTGCTGATTATGCACCATCAAAGAGAAAGGCATAGGTACTTACCGGCACTGCATTCCTGGGCTACTAGGTTAAGAACTTCAACAGCTGCTGGACACTGCTGTATGAATTCTTCACAAAATAAGCTGTCTTCTAAAAGCTGGGCCATGACCAGGCAAGCTCTTAATGTTAAAAGATTTACAACAGTCAAAGTCATCAATGTTCATTCTCTAAAATTTCAACTGTGAAAAACATTTCAATCAATTTTGTCCCCCAATTTGCATTCTCTACTCCTCTTGCTTTTTACTTAGCTGGACTGGCTTGGAAATACACAGTCAGCCCTCCATATTCACAGGGCTTCCGCATCTATAGATTCAACCAACCACAGATTGAAAATATTTGAGAGAAAAACTGCACTTGTACTGAACATGTAGACATTTTTTCGTTTGGTCATTATCCCCTAAACAATACAGTCTATCAACTACTCACAATGTTGTAGGTATCCTAAGGAATCTATACAGGGCTTAAAATATATGGAAGGATGTGTGTAGGTTGAGTGCAAATACTACATCGTTTCATACAAATGGCTGGAGCAACCACAGATTTTGGTATCTGAGGTGGGTCTTGAATTCAATCCCCCTGAGAAGTCTAGGAACGACTGTACAAGCAACTTTCCTCACACAGTAACTACTGACCTACTTGAACGGTCTTCACTAAATGGAAATGCAAAGTACCAGGTGACCAATTTTTTTTTTTTTAGTTGTAGATGGACATAATACCTTTATTTTATTTATTTTTATGTGGTACTGAGGATCAAACCTGGCGCCTCACACATGCTAGGCAGTACTCTACCACTGAGTCATAATCGCAGCCCCCAGGTGACCAATCTTAAAAGTTTTCCTAAACTGTGCTATTTGGGCAATAATAGAACTCCAGAAGCAAAAGGGAAAATCTGTATGCTGATTTCTCTCTCAGGACTCAATGTACATACTAGAAGTTTCTGAGAAGTTCTACTGTCAAAAGGGAAACTTGTTACTCCTATTTAATGGTAAATAAATGCATCTGCAGGAAGACTGCTCTCCTTTCCAACACACACACTGAGCATTTTCTGGTCTTCCTGTCATCAGTTTGGAAAACGATAGACCAGAAACATGTCACTGTGGCCTGAGCCTTTTGAAAAAATGGCAGTGCTATTCCTGTGCTAGAACAAAGTGCTTCTGCCAGAGCACACCACGAAGCGCGCATCTGCATTCCGCACGCTGCAGCTCAACTGGTTGCTTATTTTTTCAGGACAGCTCAATTTCACTTCCAAGGGCAGAAACAAGATGCAATAAAAACTGCAGAAGTTGGGGACTGCAATGAACTGCGGTAAACAGTACAAGACAATGGTTTCTGTTCCACAGCTGGTATGAGCTTCAAGCCCTGCACCCTTAAGGCCGAAGTGGTGCACCCCTGCCTCCCGCACCCCAGATAACCTGGGGAGGGCATTTACCTTGTTCTAATTTCAGCCAGGAGCCGGACGACTGCCATCACTGGGGCAGACCCATCTCCTGTTGCAGGCAGTGAGGTGTGAATAGACAGGCTCCCCTCCTGCGGAAGCAGCATGGCCTGCACTGCCTGCACCACTTTCTCAGTGATGGACAGCTTGTGGAGGGGCAGTGCCTGAAGGTGGGACAAGAGGGGACTGAAAACTAAAGTAAAATCATCACAGAAAGTCATAAACCAGATCAAATTTATCAAAAATACAATGTACTATGGAATATTCCTAACCAACAAAGAAATAAATTTTGCTAGCTAGAGCAAAAGTTTCACATAAATGCAACCTTTCAATAGTTATAACTAATATATAAATACACACAAGTAAAATTTAAAATACTAATGTGTTTGTCTACTGTGCATGTGTATATTAACCATTGCAGAACAGCTACCATTCACAGTGACATTTTATGAAGCATTTTAAAATCACCTTACCTCTGACCTTGGAACACAAAGTCTAGACAACGGAATGGTCAATGTGTCGGATGCTTGCGAAGTCTTTCGACAGTCTATGGGTGGGAATCTGACTGTGGCGATACCTTCCTGTTCATTGATAGAAGCCACTACTCCAATGCTTCCTGATATTCCTCTACCTAAAACCTGGAGACAGAGATGGATTGGCACTGCCTGTCAGCTCTAATGTGTGTGCAGTTATCTAAAGTGACAAGCAGGAAGTGTCCATTTACAGCTGTCATTGTCTGCACTATACTAATCATTTATTCTAGTGTGTATACTAGTCCAGGATGTGAATCAAAACAGTGGGTGTAACACCTTACAGCAAGGTGATCACAACATGCCATCCTCTCAAGTTTCCTTGCTTGCTTCCTTCCATTTTCTTTCTTTTTTGGGGAGTACTGGAAACTGAACCCAGAGACCCTCTACCACAGAGCTATATCCCCAGCTGCCCTCCCACTGACTTTTCAAAAAAAGTATTCTTTTGAGACAGAGTCTCACTAAGTTGCTGAAGCTGGCTTCAAACTTGGGATGCTTCTGCCTCAGCCTCCTTAGTTGCTGGGTTCACAGGCGTGTGCTATCATGCCTGGCTCTCAAATTTTCAATTCTACAATATTGCCAATATTAATGATGCTAGAGGACACACATATTGCCGTTAATATTATAAATTATTGCAATTTTTTTTTTTGGTACTGGAGATTGAACTCGGGGCACTCGACCACTGAGCCACATCCCCAGTCCTATTTTGTGTTTTATGTAGAGACAGGGTCTCACTGAGTTGCTTAGCACCTCGCCCTTGCTGAGGCTGGCTTTGAGCTCCTTGAATCCTAGCCTCCCAAAGTGCTAGGATTACAGGCTTGCACCACCGTGCCTGGCTTGCATTAGTTTTTGAATAATGCATAGCATGGTGGGGATTAGAATGCATGTTTCTCAGATTCCTTATTTATCCTGAAGGAATGAAGATTTTTGGGGGTTGTTTTTTTTTTTTTGGTCCAGCTGATTAGATGCTTATGTGTAGGGGAAGCATGAGGGGGAAATGGTGGTGGGTTACCTGAACCTCAGATCCTATCTTGATCGTCTCTTTGAAGCCTCCAAGTGCACACAGTGCAGCGACAGCCTGGCGGGCAATTCTCTGAAGTTTGGCAAGTTTTCTGCCACTGCTGCTGCCGTTTTCCAGAATGCTCTCTGCATATTTCCCCAGTTGTGGAATGTACATCAACGCACGAGACAGAACCTAAGCACGAGAGGCAGCCTTGGCATCAGGGTTAGACTTCGGTTGTTTGATACTAGGGATGACGAAGCGTTTACAACAGTTCCGAATACAAGAGGTGCCAAAAAACCAACAGGTGTGGCCAGGGACATTTCACCCATATAGACCTTATGTATATGATCAGACAAAATTGGAAAATACATAACCTCCAAATCTGGGAGAATCAAACATTATGTTCCTAAAAGCACTAAGATAAAGCACTCGTTCGTCTGAAGAAAGCCCATCTCAGCATACTACCTGCCTCCAGCACTCAATTACTTTTAGGACTTTTTAAAGGTGTTCACTTGAAGAGCAACTATGGAAAGGGGGAATTGATTACAGATCTCTGGTTTCATGACTGGGCTACTATTATAATGATGAATTACTTACTGACGGAGCACTCAGGTAGTGTAAATCACAAAAAGGCCTCCTTAAAACTTAGTACACTTAACACAGCCAGTACACGAAGGTTGCATGACCTACCAATGTCAGCACCAATCTAACACAAGCAAGAAGAAATAGGCACTGCCATTTCTCCCTGAGAATGCTGTCCCAAACCAGCAATGACAGAGGCATAGATTAATAGAATTGAAACTACTAAATTAAAGCAAATTCCAGCAGAAAAATAGTCATATATCTGGCTAATTTGTGAAATCTTTCTTTACTAAGATGTCCCTTGCTGTGCATGGTTCTAAGGCTGGGGTGGAACACTAGCTTCCTTCTGACCTTTTCAGATAAGCAGCAATGCCGTACTAACCTTTTCTGCTGTTGTGGTCCATATTTGAGCCGCGTTTGATTCAGGTGCCATTAGCAAGCTATGAAGCAACGCGATCACTTCTGCAGCCATGCTATTTGCCACGTGCCCACTGATGAAGGGTCGGACAGGATCAGTCCTGCAAACAGCAACATGGAAAACTGTCACTGCCCAATGAGGGTTAAAAGTGCAAAGAAGTGGTGCTAAATCAGCACTAAGAAGTCACTTCTCTCATGACAACCCTCTCAGAGAGGTTGTTGTAAAAGCCTGCATCTAGCCCTAGCCACTTCTCCTGCTCCTGGCTGAGATGCAGTTACACATTCCTGCACACATTCCCATCATCACTATCTGTCTTGCAGATGTGATGTGATACAGGCCAGAAATGGGATAATGCCAGCACCATGACCTTGAACCTCTCAAACTGTGAGCTAAGTAAACCTCTTCTCTTATTGAGTTAGCTATTTCAAGCATTTCATTACAGTAATGCAAAGCTAATAAGACACATCAAAACAACAGACCTTACATATTTTATTGTATGAGCCATCGAATCAAAGAAAGACCCTATGCTGCAGCTACTCTTTGCAAGTACAAACGTCTCTGAGGAAATACTCACCTATCCCTTCTACTCCTACAAAAAAATTCATGTGTTCAGTGGGGAAGTACTGTTTGAAAGAAAAAAAAGGCTGCAAAACAGGAGTTTATTACCTATTTTGAAGCATCTCCTGGCTCTCCATATAATGTCCACTCAGTTAGAAGGACCTCCCCGTGCCTCAGATCTACCTAGATGGGCTCACTCCTAGATGTAGCCCTAGAATCTACTCGGAGAGCAACTTCTATGACAGATGGGTGTTTTTAGGCCTCACTCATCATCTTCAGTAAGTCAAAGGACGGAATAAAATTAAAACTCTAAAAATAAGCCCATTACAAAGCCAGTCCAAGAAGAATGGATGGATTCCATCAGTGGCAGGTTTACCTGGCGAGTTCTGAGTTCCTCTCTCTACAGATGGAGGTTTGGGCAGTTTTCTTTTTGTCGCCTGTGGACAGTCCACTCACAGTCTCTGGACTGACAGATTCTACTGGTGGCCCGATGCTGACGATGAGGCCTGACTGCGCCCACTTGGTGGCTTTCCGAAGGGCAGCGGCAGCTTCCTCTGTGATCACTTCACAACAGCCGCCCTGGGGTAGGTTTGCAGAGGCTCGTCTCACTCCTCAGCACCATGCACTTCCCAGTCCCCTCCACTCCCAAAGCCATCCAGGCTCACTTTTAAAAAATGCTAACGTAAAATATCACATAGAGAACATCCAATTTCCATAGACATCCCATGTTCTCACCCAGTCTGAGCGAGCTGTGAGTCCTCTAGATTTTGTCCATGCAAATCACAACTTGGGTAATCACGAGGTCCTACTACATACACCTTTACAATTTACTTTTATCAGTTATCAATTGGCCACCTACATATTTTTAATAGTTGCATATTATTTTATTTTACAGATTATGAATTTCTTTAATTCACTCCTATTTATGGGTACATGACTTCTATTTTATTTTTCAAACAAAACTCCGAAAAACATGCTGTGTGTTTATTGTTGGACCCTTGAAATGTTTATTTACTCTCACTTGAGAATAAAGGGTACCATCAATCTTTCCTAACATTGCCTGTGTGGCAGGTAAAGAGTAATACATTACTGTTGCTTTTATTACTTTCCTTCAATTATCTGAGAGTCTGGACATTTAAAAAATATTTTTATGAGCTATTTGTCTTTAATTCTTTTTTTAAAAAATATTATTTTAGTTGTTGATGGATCTACAGCCTCAGCCCCTGTCTTTAATTCTTGAATACCTGTTATTGTCTTAGCAACCTTTCACCTCTCTTCAATTTCAAAACTATTTTTAGGCTATAAAACTATCTTAAAAGAGCTAATAAAAAATTGTAAGGGGGCTGGGATTATGGCACAGTGGTAGCGTGCTCGCCTAGCACGCATAAGGCACTGGGTTCGATCCTCAGCACCACATAAAAATAAAATAAAGATATTCTGTCACCTACAACTAAAACTAAATAAATAAATAAACATTTAAAAAAAAATTGTAAGGGCTGGGGTTATGGTGCAGTGGTAGAGCGCTCGCCTAGCATGCATGAGGCACTGGGTTCGATCCTCAGCACCACATAAAAATAAAATAAACATACTGTGTCCACCTACAACTAAAAAATAAATATTTAAAAAAAAATTGTAAGTCAACCTAAGAATTCTCTATTACATTTTAAAATTGATTTTGACTATTTTCTCCCTCTGCCTCTTTTTTTTTTTTTTTTCCAGGGTTGGAGTTGTGCTGGGTGGAAACTGGGAATTGAACCCAGGGTCTTGTGCATGCTAAGTGCATGTTCCACCACTAAGCCACACCTCCAGGCCTGATGAGTTTTCTTTAACATGGCCTCTTAAGCCACTGACTTTAATTTCTTACCCTGACTTTGTGGGAATTTGAACTAATTTTTTATTTTATTTTATTTCTTGAGACAGGGTCTTACTATGCTGATTGTGTTGCCCAGGCTGACCTTGAACTTTCAGTCCTCCCGTGTTGGCCTCTGGAGTAGGTGGGAGTATAGCCACATGCCACCGTGCATGGCAGAACTAATTTTTACAAAAGGTTTCTCCTGAAAGCCTAGATGTGGCAATACTCATTAACCATGGGTTTTACTGGAGCAGGTTTCTCCCATGAGGTTTACCTTAGTCATGTCTCTATCCATCTTCACAACTTTCTCCATGTTGGCACCAGTACCAAGTCGGAAGGGCCGCCCTTCTGAGCTACTGAAAAAGGGAAGGCAGACAGTGAGTGGCCTCATGCGCACTGCTGGAGGCGGGTGTGTGCTGCCAGGCAACCCAGTCCTGCTTAGACTGTCCTTAAGTGCTACGCCTGGCTTGTAAAATCCACAGTAAGACTGCATTTTTCAAAAAAGAATTAATTTATTGTTGCATAATCACAGCACTTTTGGAGCCCAAAATAATAGCTGTTTTTAGAGTTGTGAAGGTATCTAGAAACACACATGAAAATAATGTACAAACAATAGAACTGAACAAAACAGGTGCTCTGAAGCTAGATGCAAGCAGGGCTGGTATATAGGAGGCACTCCGAAAGTCACCTCCATGTCACAGCGAGGAAGCTTCACCAGCAGCACGAATGCGGCTCCCTGGGGAGAAACACTGAAACTTCTTTTCTAATAATACAGCTTCCCCTGCCTCCTAAAACAGAACCCTTCCCCTAGATCTGCACTGTGATGTTCTGTACTGCCAAGAATGTTCCTTAGAGATGTGCTCACCTGAGCACTGACCTGCCTGACCCTGCTCTTGTGATACCTCTGTGCTCTCGGCTGTTGCCCTGGCAGACAGGAGTCCAGTCACGAGGGTGCCAACCTGGTCAGGTCACTCATGTGAAGGGAGGGCTCTTCCATCTGAGACAAACACCTGTTCTAAATTCCCCTGTGCTAAGTCTGACAGGCTTTCCTGTTACCCTGGATCCCACTTCGGGTTTGTAACATTTGGAGAATAACTGTACTTTTGCTTTCTTGTTGAGCAATTGTGCCATTCATACTTTAGCAAAAGTGTCTCTTATTTCTCCACCTCACTCTAAATTTGCTGATGGCTGAAAGATGCCAACAACTAAAAATCAAACTGTACTACTGCCCCTCAAAACCCGAGCTGCACCATGGACTCTGTACCCAACACAAATAGCAATGTGTTTTCATCAGGGCTCCAGCTCTGCTGGGACTGGAGATGGCACCAAGTCGTGGCTCAGAGCACGGCCTCTAAGGCCAGGGAGGCCAAGGTCTATGTCTCAGCTCTGCGTCACCTTTTCCATGTGTCTCTGCAGGGTTGACAGGAACAGTGTACCTGCTAGAGCTTTTGGGAGGGCTGGGTGGTCAGTGGTGTGAAGGGTTCCTTCAGTACAGTGCCTGTGGCATGGGCAGTGCTTGGTGACATATAGCTGCTATAATCATTAGAGTCACCTTAGCAATGGTTGGAGAACTTCGTGGGAGGACTGATCTTCCCGCTTGTGAATAAATATGGAGAGCTTGCCATCCACTGCCTCGCTCTCTTCTCCAGGATCTTTATCTCCTTTTAAAGAATTCTTGGGACTGGTTTTTGTCAATGTGGTGTCCGGTTCAGAAGCAGTTGGAGAAAGAACTGTCTGACATCCTTAAAGCAAAAAGCAGACCCATTCAGAAAACAGCAGCACAGTTTCCCCATTATGAGCAACGCTGGTTTGGGAAACGTTTCCCCCTTCCTGCTCCCAGCTCTTTCATCTTCATCACAGGAAGTGCAAGCACAATCCTGGGCCTGACTCACAGGAGGCACACGATCAGCGCCATCCTCCTCCCTCAGAAGATTCTCACCTGGGACCACGTAATCTGCCAGCTTTGCTAAGAGCAAGGAAGCAATCTTGGAAGCTGGGTCACTGGGATCCTCCTGCTCACTGTTTAGGGAGGGGACAGAGTAGCTCCATGGTGGGAGCTCCACATTTCCACAGTCCTCTACGCTCATCAGTGGCAGTGCCGCCCGGCACAGCTGAAGAATGATAAGGACCAGTTTTGGAGAAGGGCGCTGATCAAGCAGCAGGGAGAGGAGCTTGGACACACAGGCTGGCTGGCTCAGGATGGCTTTGCCTATGTGGCTCCTGCAGAAGGGAGAAAAAAATCCAAAGCACTGGAAAGGCTGACCTACAGACACACAGAGCAAGAGTTCCCCCTAAGTGAGGTTAAACAAATGGAAGAAATCCAACTTCAGGAAGACACAATGATTTGGCAGCATGAAGGAGAATTAAGGTTTTATGAGGAGAATTAAGGTTTTTTGTAAACATTTGATGAAAGTTCATAATTGACCAATAATACTTTAACAAGAAAGATTTTTGACTATTTTCTGATCTCTGATGTCTACTTAATTGACATCCTAGATTCAGGGCTTCACAGAACACCGAGACTGGGAACCCAAACTAGAAGCCTTTCAGTTACTAATTTACCACCCTCCTATTTTTGGTGGTGGTCGTACTGGGGATGGAACCCAGGGGTGCTCTACCACTGAGTTACACCCTAAGCCCTTTTTATTTTGAGACAAGGTCTTGCTAAGTTGCCCAGGCTACCTTGAATTTATAATCCTCTTGCTTTAGCCTTGCAAGTACATGCCTGGGATGACAGGCATCCACCACTGTGCACCTGGCATCATTTATTCTTTATTAATACTGTTTCAAGAGTAAAGTTATCACACAGTGGTGTACAGGCCCCAACATTTGGGGAGCTGTCACATTATATTCCATGAAGAAAACAGTGAGCTCAGCATCAGACAAAGAACGTGCAGTTGCAAGTAGACAAATTCTTTTTTGTTTTGTTTTTTGTTTTTTGGTACCAGGGATTGAACGTAGGGGTACCTGACCACTGAGCCACACCCCCAGCCCTATTTTGTGTTTAATGTAGAGACAGGGTCTCACTGAGTTGCTTAGCGCCTCGCCATTGCTGAGGTTGGCTTTGAACTCGTGATTCTCCTGTCTCAGCCTCCCAAAGTGCTGGGATTAGAGGTGTATGCCACTGTACCTGGCAACAAGTGGACAAATTCTTATGGGCCTCATACTCACATGGAGTAGTAAACCAGCACAAAATTGCTTATTTTACAACCCAATCAATAAATGGGCTAAGGAGCTGAACAGACACTTCTCAGAAGATATACAATCGATCAACAGACATATGAAAAAATGTTCAACATCTCTAGCAATTAGAGAAATGTAAGTCAAAACTACTCTAAGATTTCATCTCACGCCAGTCAGAATGGCACTTATCAACAATACAAACAACAATAAATGTTGGCAAGGATGTGGGAGAAAAGGCACACTCATACATTGCTGGTGGGACTGCAAATTGGTACAACCAATCTGGAAAGCAGTATGGAGATTCCTTAGAAAACTTGGAATGGAACTACCATTTGACCCAGCCATCCCACTCCTCGGTCTATACCCAAAGGACTTAAAAACAGCATACTACAGTAATGCAGCCACTTCAATGTTTATAGCAGCTCAATTCACAATTGCTAAACTGTGGAACCAACCTAGATGCCCTTTGATAGATGAATGGATAAGAAAACTGTGGTATATATACACAATGGAATATTACTCAGCAATAAAGGCGAATAAAATTATGGCATTTGCAGGTAAATGGATGGAGTTGGAAAATATCATGCTTAGCGAAGTAAGCCAATCCCCAAAAAACAAATGCCAAATGTTCTCTCTGATAAATGGATGCTGATCCATAATGGGAGAGGGGACACGGGAAGAATGAAGGAACTTTGGTCAAAGGAGAGGGAGTGGAGAAGGGGTAGGGGGACAGTAAAGATGGTGAAATGAGATGGACATCATAGTCCTAGCTCTATGTATGACTGCACGTATGATGTGATTCTACATCACACACAACCAGAGAAATGAAAAGTTGTGTTCCATCTATGTACAATGAATCAAAATGCATTCTGCTGTCATGTATACCTAAGTAGAATAAATACATTTTTAAAAAATTAAGAAAAATTTTGTGCAAAGTTAGAAAAATTAAAAAAAAAATTAAGAAAATTGCTTGTTTTAAAGACACAGCATGAGAAAATGAACTAATTACAGGCCCTGACTCACGATTCTTTAATCTTGCTCTGCCGAGGGTAAGATTTTTGGCTATGGAACATAAATGCATGTACTTGAAAAGCTAACGGCTACTAGCTATCTTTTTTTTTTTATAGGCACCTTTATTTTTTATTTATTTATTTTTTTGGTACTGGGGATTGAACTCAGGGGCACTCGACCACTGAGCCACATCCTCAGCCCTATTTTGTGTTTCATGTAGAGACAGGGTCT